>OZ007594.1:89739342-90163968 GCA_963931845.1 Maratus michaelseni | reverse complement strand
ACTTAATTAAGAAATTTATGTTGAACGCGAGACCTTCGCCGGTTCCCCCAAAGACACTAGGGGACCCTTTTGGGTTCGCGGACCAGAATTTAAGAACCAGTGCTATAGGAATATTTTATTTCATTAAAACCCTACCTTCTAAAAACTGCAAAAGTACAGAGCATAACGATTAAAGAAAATAATTTTTAAAAACTTTATTTGAAATTAATTTTATCTGTTCAACATAAAAATAAAGTGTGTCCTTTTTTTTTTTTTTTCAGAGATTTTAATTTTAGCTTAATTTGATCTTACGTTTCAACTGCTTTTTTATTCTTTTTAATTTGCTTTGGCAATCAATTGCTAATTATGATAACTCTGCAAAAGTTACTTCACATTATTCAATCCGTTCGTTGCTGAGTTAGATTTTCAACAAAATTCATGTTTGAAAATCCATTAAGGCTATTTCTTCTCTACCCCAAGCTGGCTACTTTCTGACACATTTTTAATTAATTTTTGTTCGAAACGGTATCGAATAGGCAGGTGCTCTTATTAAGAAACTATGTAATTGAACTATTTTTTTCGTTTTTCGGTAAAGTCAGAAGATTTTTTAGAAAATGCTGTCGAAGTTGGCGTTTTGAACCGAATTTCCGGATGCACAGCGCAGTCAAGAAAAAAACTCCCTTCCTCAGGCAAAAATGATTTATAATTCAAGATATAATTCACTTATCGGAAAATGAAAAATGTTCGATTGCAAATCACTTCAAGAATCATGCCTGCAAAAGTCAGATAATGTGTCAGAAAGTTTCGCATTGTTGAACAGAGAATTAGCAATTATATTGCATAACATTTTCTTTGACGGTGTGGACTTTACGCAGATTAAGTGCAATCCTGAAGTTCGTTTTCAGTATGTTGAATTTCGTTTTCAACCATACATTTCTTATTATCATACAAACTGTGCTGTGGCTGAATCACATACTTCCCTCCCCACCAAAAAGGAGAAGAATCTGGGGAAATAATAAAATAAAGCCATGCAGCGTTTGAAACTGCTTTAAGTGAATCCATCCAAGTTCTGGTCACAAAGTCGTAAAGTCAAAATTTTTGCTTCATACAATTTTTCTGGCTCTAAAGATTTTATTTAACGGTGTATATTTATTTATGTAGATTAAGTGTAACCTCAAAGTTAGTTTTTAGTATGTTGAATTTAGTTTTTAATCATACATTACTTAGAGATGATCCCTTGAAATTTGTACAAACTCTGCTGTGGCTGAATCACATACACCACTCCCCCCAAAAAGAGAAGAATTTTGGGAATGGAAAAAGTAAAGAAATACAGCATCTCAAACCGCTGCAAGTCAGTGCTGCCAGTGGGCTACCTTTTTTTTAATTCCGTTCTCTTGATTGACACCAGTTTTTTGAGAAAGTAAAATTCTTCTTATTTAATGACAGGCTAAATAGAGCGAAAACAAAGCGAATTATACCGTTTGAAAAAACTGGTGCCAATCAAGTAATCTGAATTTTAAAAAAGTAGCCCACTGGCAACACTGCTGCAAGTGGATCCAACCGAGTATTGCTCACGAAGTCGAAAAGTCCAAATTTTTGCTTCATAGAATTTTTTTTGCTCTAAAGATTTTCTTTAACTGTGTATATTTCACAATATAGATTAAGTGTAACCTCGAAGTTTGTTTTTAGTATGTTGAATTTGAATTAAGTATCAACCATACATTTCTTAGAGATGATCTCTTGAAAATCGTGAAAACTTTGCTGTGACTGAATCACATACATACACCCTTCCCTCCAAAAAAGATAAGAATCTGGGGAATGCAAAAACTAAAGCCATGCAGCATCTGAAACCGCTGCAAATGGATCCAACCGAATATTGCTTACCAAGTCGAAAAGACAATTTTTTTCCTTTATAGACTTTTTCTGATTATCACGATTTTCTTTAACTGTGTGTTATTTCATAATGTATATTAAGTGTAATCTCGAAGTTCGTTTTTAGTATGTTGAATTAAGTATCAATCACACATTTCTTAGAGATGATCCTTTGAAATCGTACAAACTGTGATGGGACTGAATCACATACACCCCTTCCCCCCAAAAGAGAAGAATCTGGGGAATGGAAAAACTAAAGCCATGCAGCATCTGAAACTGCTGTAAGTGGATCCATCCGAGTTTTGCTCACGAAGTCGAAAAGTCAAAATTTTTGCTTTATAGCATTCTGCTTACTTCCAAGATCTTCTTTGACGGTATATATTTCCTTACGGAGATAAGAAGTGACCCCGAGGTTCGCTTCTGTGATGCCATCTGTCTTCTTTATCCAAGACCCCCGAGAAAGAATCAGCCACCACAGCTATTAATTGTTGTTAGGTTGGGGAGAAAAGGGCGCACGCTAACGAAATGATGATGGGGGCGTTTAACAAGACGTTGCACTTGATTTAGATTCTCGGCGATAAACCGGAACGACTTATGACTGCAAAGCTGGGAAATTTAAAGTCTTAAAAAAAATGGATGATGGTTGATGTTCATAGAGTTCATTAGCGTCCGAGTCCTGTAGTTTTCAGCACTCAAAATGGGGATAATCTAAAAAAAATCTAAAAATTTTCCAGATTTCATTTGTTCACTACAGTATCTTGCATAGTTGTGTGCTATTATCTAATGTAAATACTTGAAGATGTTCAGAGATGTTTCTTAATTATCTTCCTTGTATTGTAAAAAAATTTGCATTGTAAGAAGTATGTATTTGTATTGTAAGAAGTTTGCATAAAACATGCATATGGGAGCCTCTTACAAATCGTACACGAAGGAGGAGGAATGATAAGTGGTAATATTAATGTTGGCATTATGATTAATTGTTTTCCGAACATGTTTACTTTGTCAAAAACTTGCTTTACATTTTAGATACACAACGGAATAATAGCAGTTACAGGTTCCTTTATAGGTAGATAATTTCGATTCCATTGTTTTTTTTAACTGTAATTTACACTTCTTGATATACGTATATAGCACAGCTAGTCCATGTGACGTCAGTTTGACGTCATTATTGTCACAAATGGTCACAGTCACAACACTGAAAGATGGCCTTTTTATTATGGCTCCCAGGCATAGTTGTCAACCATCCGATTTTTTTCATACCAATATTTTTATGTAAATATATTTGTTTTATTTAATCGTACAATTTCTGCAATTTAATAAAGCGAAATTTCTGTAAGATTTTACTGGTATTCAAAAAATCGGGAGGTTGACAACTATTCTCCCAGGTGACAGTCATTTCGTGACTCCACTGCTGTTAGGGAACACGCAGGGAGGAATCTTTTCGAAGATAAATTTTATCTGTAACTGTTTCTCGGATTCAATTAAAACTGGCAAAAGAAAAAGTATAAAAATTGCTTATGCCTTATTTATTTATTTATTTATTTACATTCTAAATACCCTGAGTTAAGATATCTACATCCCATTCATAACGGACTTCTCATTACCAAAATGCAGAATTTTTGAAAAAGAAAATGAATTTTTTTATGAAATTATTTTATTTAATTGAATACATGGCGCCCTAAGTAAATGAAATATATAATCCGATAACGTATGTTTCTTCAGTATCGCATAGATTTGTTTTTCCAAAGCACTTTGTGAAAAAGGGTTTTCTTTGCTTTTTTGTCATTTTCATTTAATTAATATTTTCTTCATCGAGATCACTTCCTACATTTCAGTAATTTCCACAAATACATTAGTAATTAAAAATTTACATATTAAATGAAGGGCTCGGATGTAAAACATAATAATTGGCATTTTAAAATAAATTTCTGGTTTTCGTGTAAAATTGTTTAACAGCAGCCTGACAACCTTTGAAAAGTAAAAAGTTTATTTTTTACTCATAATAATCAGAGATAAACTTAAGATATAAATTTAATAACGAAAACTCTTCTGACATAAGTTTAAAAAATCCGATTTTATATGACCAAAACCGAAAACCTTACCGAAATTATATATCCAAAAGATTAAAAATAATAATAATAAAAAAAAAGCATATAAGTTAATTGATAGTCCAATCTTAAGAAATCAGATGTTTTAAAGAGAAATCTGTCACAATAGTTTTGTTGGTAGTTTTCTTTAAAGGGAATTAGTGTTAAACATTCAAAAAATTAATTTTTTGAAAAAAAATAATACAGATGTCTCAACATTTTAAAACAAAATGAATGGTGCTCTTAATAGTTTGTTAAATATGGAATATTTTCGAAAGAGAACTTTAAAGTCATTTTTCTCAAAATATGATTTAGGGTTCATTGCACGCAAGGAATTTAAAACAATTTTCAAAGAATTTCTAATGAAATTTTCAGTATATTTAGTGTATGGTAGGCTATATAAAGTGAATCTAAATAATCTTATATATGTTGAAAAAAAAAAAAATTCTTGGTGTTATGTTGCTAAAATTTTGAAAATTTTATGTAAGCAAGATACAGTTTTGTTCTTAAAACATAAAGTACTATACAGGTTCAGTATAATTAGATACCAAAATTTTTGTTTTACACGCATAAATTCTTTTATAATCATGCGCGCTATGATGATGTTGATGGATGAAGTACGGATCGATACTGATATGTGATCGTAATGTGACAAAAATCACCGCAATAGTTCCACGCTGTCGCAATAACTCCACGGGGTCGTTTCCTGGAAGAAGTCAGCATAAATGTAAACAAGAATAGAGAAGAGTCCATATCTCCTTGCAAGTTTTATTTATTAGGGACTTGACTATGATGGTAAAGTTTGGGAGGTGGTCTTTTTACATCAGTAGCAACAACCTCTTTTAGCGGAGGTTAAGAGAAGTCTGATCT
Organism: Maratus michaelseni; assembly: GCA_963931845.1. NCBI lineage: Eukaryota > Metazoa > Arthropoda > Arachnida > Araneae > Salticidae > Maratus > Maratus michaelseni. The sequence goes on along the minus strand of OZ007594.1, from coordinate 90,159,160 downwards.
ACTTTCCGAGATGTACATGTGTGCCAGAAGTCATCCCAATATCGCCAGATTACACGTGCATTAATTTTTATCGCCATTCGGAATTTTAAGACGGTTTAGAATATATCAAAGTTAATTTTGCGTGGGAGATAGAGAACAGCGATGCAATGATAGGCGCGTTATCAAAATATAGGTTTTAACGGAGCAACCCTGCTGCGTGTCCTGGGAAAGCGGAACTTAACATTTTAGGATGTACAAAGTTATTAAAGATAAATGCAAAACAAGCAGTTGAAAAGAATCTAGATTTGCATTCCAGATGCAACAGACAACTGAAGACAGGCAGAATAAAGGCACCGTGATGCAAAACATGAGTGAATTTTAATAGATTTGCGGAGTGGATATTTCTAATAAAAGAATACTAGTGTATCAATGTATATGCGAAATAACCGTCGTCACATTCTTAATTTAGAAGGGAAATACTTTTATGCGGTTAACGAAAGCTGCAGAATAAATGAAAGATTACGCGTACATGATTAAATAGCATTTATCGTGGGATAGATGTGACTTTGCTTTAGAATGAATAGAATTTAAATAAAGATATAAATTAACTTTTTGAAAAATTAAGAAATTATAAATTTTGAATAAAATTACAAATATATATGATCTTGACATCATACGCGCAACCAAAAGTTTTGTTTTACATGCAGAAATTCTTTTGTAATCATTGAATCAAAATTTTGAAAATTTTATATAAGCAAAATACAGTTTTGTTTTAAAAACATATCAGTGCTACGGGTTGAGTATACGCATAAGACTCTCAAGTATAATTAGATACCAAAAGTTTTGTTTTTACATATACAGAAATTATTTTATAATCATGCTCGCAACCTGCGATTTTCTACTCGACATCAAGTTTAAAAACCCCTATGAAAACTAATTTCCCCCATTATGATTTGAAAAATATGAAATGAAAAAAGAAACATGTACTTATGTTTCTATATGAACATATCATGTTATATGTATCTATATCATGCTATATGTACAAGGTCCCAAATGGTCCGCTTTTTAAATACCGGTATTTTCTTAGAAAAAAACTTATTTTTAGATTTTTCTTGCAAATTTTGCAGAAACCACCTTCGGAGGTACATTTTTTTAACCACCTTTAAAGGCATTTTTTTGTGAAAATGTTGTAGAAACCTACCATGAAATTTTCTGTTAAAAAATATTGGTATTCCGTTGGCGGACCATTTGGGAGCCCTAAATTTAGAATCATGTAACATTTAATTAGTTTTCTGATTTTGTATAAAACACAAATGTATAAAATTTTTAGCGTATGTTATGTGATATTATCTGTGTTATATTGTATCTGTGTTTATCTTATATATCTGCCTTTAAAAGTTGTGTTTTTGTAATGTATACTTTTAAGATATAAAATGACAAAATGGTCAGTTTTTTTTTTCACTTTTCGATATTTTAAGTCGTAAGTCCCTTTATAAAACTTCAATATTGAATATTTCGAAATTTGCATTTTCTTAGTTACCTTATTTAACACCCAAGCTTTTCAAATAGTATAATATAGATTTAATTTAATATAGATTTAATATAGATTTAATATAGATTTAATATAGGTTTAATTATAGATTTAATATAGAAACGTATAATAAAGATTTAAGATAATACTTTTAGGCTAGTAAAAGCTATTATTCGGTTTTAGTTTGAATAATAAAAAAAATAGTAATAATATTCGGAATATATCTATTAAATTTAAAAAATATATATGTTTTATGACTTAAAAACGAACTGAATTAAAGTTATTATCCTTTTTCCCCCCTCTACTTGGCTCATTAAAATAGAAAAACAAATTACCAGTAAATCATAATACTTTGTCTATATTTCACATAAGGGAAGTTTCACTATAAAATACACCGCAAAATAGAGTTAATTTACATTTGGAATTTCCTTTCTACATAATTTGGTGTGTGCAAGGGGAAAAAAATCATTAATTTCCCTTGAGACTAAGTGGTTGTTTTTTTACCCGTTAAGTGGCAGCAGACATAGTTAAAATGCGAAATATAGTTCGTGGAAATAGTTTCATTAGTATTAAAAATAATTTTTAAATCAACAACTGTGACGTCAAAGCAACATTTGAAAATTATCGTTAAGTAATAATTGGTGAAAATTTGCAGAATCAGATACAGGAAGATAACAACTAATGCGATTTCATCGATATCGCAGTATTTTGTGAAATAACAAGTTAGAAAACGTTAAATATTACATAAGAAACGTTTTGTATCCATTTAAGGATATTAAGAAAATAAATGTATTTAGTTTTCTCGAATTGAATATTTTGTCTATTTTTTATTCTGGGAAAGGGTTATTATTATTTTTTTATTTGAAATAATATTTAAAATAATAATAATAATAATTTAAGAACCATATTTAAGTTTGAAAAGGGCAAATACCTCTAAGGTGTTAGAATAATACTTGTTAGTAAAAAAAAGAGATCCATTTGTTGCCATAACTAGTATAAGGAATGTTCATTTGTTTAAATATTTTATTCAAAATGCTTCTTAAGGCGGTATTAAAAAATATGTATTTTTCCACGCTCAACAACTCAAAATTTTGAGACACATTTTCAGACTCATTTTTAACAACAAAAACATGAAACTTGGCGGCGTGATTTATAAAGAGATTTATAAGGGATCTGTGTTTTATTTTTCGTTCAATTAATTAGGAATTTGCAGTATATATACATTTAACGTCTGAATTTAAAAACCATTAAAACACCAAATAAAATAAATTAAGACAGACTTGAGCACAGTTAAAAAATATATAATTTATAAAAAATATACTTAAAAACAATTAAAAATTAAATCTTGTAAACGTTTAGCCAAGCGACACGCGAGGCATCATCAGTTGCGATTAATTTCACTCAATCAGTTTCACTCAATTGCGATCGCAGACTTTGAATGAAGCTCATTCTGTCCCTAGTGGATATTGTCTGTTTTTAAAATAACTAACTTTAACTGTTCTTGATTTGTTCAGTCGTTTGCTATGCAATGGTTTTTTTGTACTGATGATGCCTCACGTGTCGCTTGGCGAAACGTTTACAAGATTGTATTTTTAATTGTTTAATTGTTTTTTAGTATATATTTTATATTTTTTTAACTGTGATCAAGTCTGTCTTAATTTATTTTATTTGGTATTTTAATAATTAGAAATTGATTTACAAACAATTATTTTCATAATACGATATTTTTTTTTTTTTTTTTTTTTTTTTCTTTGGGAAATTTAGTTCAAAATATACACTCTGACACCGTTTTTTTTTTAAAAATATATTCTGCGTTTATCAAAAAAAAAAAAAAAAAAAAAAAAAAAAAAAAAAAAATCGACCATTAAGGACATTGTAAAGTTTCTGAATAAGAGAACCTGACAATTGGATGCATTTTAGAGCAAAAATGAATTTAAAAATGTGTCTCAAAATAAGCAGTTTGGATTTGAATACACCCTTAATTTCGCGAAAATAAATAAAAAATGCCTAAAATGTTGATCTGTCAGTGATAATTTAAAAAATAGGTTTGCGTAAGGTTTTTAAAGTTCAGATTTTCCGAATTTTATAAATAATTATTTTTTATATAAAAAAATGTACAAGTAAATTTTGTTTAAACAGTAAGTTATTTCAAATTTATACTGTTTGACGAAAGAAAATACAAACTCATAATACTGAGCGATTAAGATTCTCTAGGACCCAAAGCCCAGTACCTTTTTGGGGTCTCTTCAAACTAAAAAGCACAGCTATAAAAACATTTTGGAACGGACGCGCAATTCTAACATGAAGATTGCGCAATAGGTAAATGGGACTGTTTACATTACCTATATTTTTTATCATTAGATATTATGATGTGGCTGCTAGTAAGCCAAAATGTATATATATATATATATATTTTTTTTTTTTTTTTGCCTTATTAGAAAATCAATGCAAAAAATTACATTTTAGCTGCTCTCAAATCGAAACTGGCTACTTTAAAACACTTTTTTTTAAAATTCATTTTTGTTCTTAAATGCATCAAACTCGCAGGTGCACTTATTCAGAAACTACGCAATCGAACTATTTTTAACGTTTTTCGTTAAAGGTAGAATATTTTTTAGAAAATACTGCCAAAGCAATTTATATCAGGCGATATTAGAGTGTACTGTCAGAGTACGCTTGTTTGTACCCCATTTTTAGTAGTATATAAATCTCATTCTTGCAGATAAAGCTGAAATGGTAAAATGGATTTTAGAATGTTGAGATAATCGAAGAGTTTTTTCCAGTAAATATATTTAATTAATTAATTAATTAATTTTTTGTATAGATTTCTTATTTCTCATTTTTCTGTTATACCCAGTGAGTTTTAAGTTTTAACCTAATTGATAAAATTCAAATCTATTTTTCATATTTAATTTACGAACATTCATATTTTTGGATTCAAATATTTTTTAATTAAAGTGATTTAAATGAGAAAATTTAGTCCTTTTAAATGCATATTTATATCATTTAATAATTCTCATACATTTTCTATCAGACGCTTTCAAGAATTAAAATAAATAAATAAATAAATAAATAAAAATCAGATAAAGAATTTGAACAGACAACTAAGCTTTTTACTGAAGAATGAATTTTAGACTTTACGTTCTTGGGGCGGGGTGTAAAATTGGAACTAAGAATTTTCTCTTATGCTGTACAAACAAATATTTATTATTCAAAAAACTGTGGTGGAATGACTGAAATTAAGATAGTATTTGTGTTGTATAAACGAAACATTTTATTATTAGAAAAGCAGTCACGAATGGACTGGAATTCAGAATTTAACTTTGTTGTATAAACAAAATATTTCTTAAGAAAAGACGGAAACGAATTTTGGGACGTATACTGTAAAAACTTATAAATGAGAAATATGTGATCTGCGATCCTCTGTAACTGAAATCGGCCAATTCTTCCTATTTTTCATTACCATTTCGTCTTATTTATTCGCAGAATCTTTTTCCTTAAATAAAGATAATATTTCTTTTCAGAAATAGTAGTCCTCGAAAAACGTTAAGTTTGGAAATTGTAAAAATTTATTTCTTTAATTTGCTCATGTTTTTCAAGCACCTTTCATTATATTTGGTTATTAGGTGATCATTGCAATTTTGTTCAAATAAGTTCTGTTAAGTTATTTTTTTACTTACCCATCATACGTAGTATAGGGTAAGTCTTGTAATCGTTTTGAAAATCGAAAAAAAAAAAAAAAATGACGGATTTTCACGTTTCAGACACTGGAGATTCTGAAAAACATATTTTTAGAAGAAAAAAAAATGCCGTCCATCTGTCTGTGTGTGTGTCTGTAAACGCTCTATCTCCCGAACAAATTGAGATAGAGACTTGGAATTTGGTATGTACTTAGTACGTAATAATGAGAAGAAGTCTATTGAATTTCAGTAACCTCGATTATCCGAAACTATTTTTTTCCGACTCTCAAAATTTTCGTTCTGATAAAAGGTAGATAAAAATTTTCGAAATTGTTTATTTTAAGGATTGAATATAAAAGACAGTAAAAAAACATAAATTTTACATAAAGAATGAAGTCGATCGGATAATGAGTTGCCAAGATATTTGTAATCCTATTTTCCACACTCTTCGATTTTTCATGACCCTGTATTTCATTCAAATTTCAATTCAAAGATATATTTTAATTGGAAATGAGACGTTTAATCCAACGCAGTAAACCGTTAGTTAATATGATTATCAATTTTGGAGTTATAAGGATGTTTCTTTTACGCAATTCAGTAATAGAGCATTTAAATGTTATGACGTCATCAAGCCACGATTTTATTCGAATTGCAATGCATTTTATAAATAGTTTACACATGTTTTATTTTCATATTTTATATTATGCATATCCATGATGGGTAAGTATTACGGTGGCCCCCAACGACTAGTTTAGAATTTCTGCATCTGTATATGTTAGAATTTCCAGAGTTTTTTTTTTTTTTTTTCCTGTTCCTTTCTGAGCAATTTTCGAAGAGTTATCATCCGTTTCATCTTAAAAGTCACAAAGCCGAATCTTTGCAATCTTATTTTTCTTCATTCGTAACATCACTGGAATGAAATATCTGCACAAAGTGATCATTTTGTTTACTATAAATATCTTTTAGAATTCATGATGAAGAATGATTACTCTTCCAAGAAGAATACCTCCTCACCTTGGATGAGGTAAGGTTATCACACCTCTGCAATCTTAAAATGTCGCATCCGCCCTGACAACCCTAGGGGACATTGCGTTGGTGGCACGTTTGAGTTTGGATCTCTTACCAGAAGGGAACACGGTAGCTAGAATGTTTCACTTGTCTGGCAAAGTGTGTTTTATCTTGAAATATCTGACCTTAATACCACTCGTGGGTCTATGCTGGTGGTTTGTATTGTATAGTTTGCGTTTAATTTAAAAGAAAAAAAAAGTGATAAAACTAGTGTCATTAGGCCTTAAAAGAAGATTTTATTCAGAAATAGATATCATATTCAGTAAAACCTATACTAATAAAACAAAGTTTCGTGTGTTTATTTGTTTGTTTGTTTGTCTGCGATGGCTAGCAAAATCTAGCTCACCTAGAAGTCTTAAAATTTAGATTTAGATAGTCCAAGCTATCTCCGGGTGTATCTGAGACTCAGAATTTTAATATTTTAATTATCTATGGAGATATTAATTAAAATCCACAAAGAACTCTCATAAAAAATACGCTATTTTTCCTGTGGTTGGTTGGTTGTATAGAGTCTTTACAGAAGAAATTAAATAAACCAGAGTAGCGATGCATAAATAACATAATTACTGGAAGTAGCATCAGAAGTTGCTTTCGTTCTCATTTCGGCGGAAATTCTGGGATTGTAATAATATAGTTTTTGGATATGTTGCCTGCACACATGATAGTTAGAATGTTTCACTTCTTTAACGAAGTTTTTAATCATGAGACATATAATGTTTAAGGTCAGTTCAGTGCCTTCCCGAGCAAGTCATTCTAAATGGACATCAATCATGTGTCTTCCCATTCTTCTCGATTCATTTTATGGTCATCGACAAAAGAAAGGGGAGTTTCAACAAAAGAAATGGGTGTTTTTTCAGCTGTCAACGGCTCTCGTTCTTGACTTCTGACCTTTAGACATGCTAAGAAAGTCATAAAAGATGAAAGGAGGCGCTTCACCACATAAAAGGATGCCGTGGGTAAGTCTGCAGTTCTATCGGTCCTATACTCTTCAAAAGAGGAGAAGTGGGACGAATTTGAAAAGTAGATTTGTGTGTTCGAAAAATAATTTTGTAAGCTCAGAATATGGCATTACACAAGGGAAATTACACTGTGCATATGGGCTAAGGAAATGGTGCGACACACTTTTAAAATAATACGGCACCCGCCGTACTAAATGTATCTAGAATAGAGGCATTATACAGCGGCCTTAACCCCTTCGGGATAGGCGGCTTTTGCACAAATTTTATTTGGTTGGCACCACTTTTTAAAAAAAAAAGCTACCATTACTTAAACTATCGCAAAAATGCTCTAATTAGAGAAAGCAAATATTACTTTTATTTTTTACTGGTGTCTAGAACAAATTCTGTATGCTCTTTTTGAGGGTGCATATATGCACCCATGGTCCCCAATGGGTTAAAGTGGCCTTATGCAGCGTTTCCCAAAACTTTTTTTTCTCTCGCGTCCAAATTCGTCGTTATACCTCTCTTTTGCGACCTTTTACATTTATCCCCCACTCCAGTACATTTTAATAGATAGACAATAATAATTTGGATAAATTAATCTATTGCCAAAACAAAAATTATTTAAAAGACCACAAACAGTCTTAAAATATTTTAATAGAAAACCATTTACTCTTACAAGAATATAAAATTCATTATAAAAATCAATTAATATGAAGCGTATTGCTGTTTCTTGTTAACAATATTTCTTTTCAAATTTACAGATTTTTTATTAACAATATTTTTCAAATTTACAGATTTCTTGTTAACAATATTTTTCAAATTTACAGATTTCTTATTAACAATATTTTTTCCAATTTACAGATTTCTTATGAACAATATTTTTCAAATTTACAGATTTCTTATTAACAATATTTTTCAAATTTACAAATTTCTTGTTAATTTTCTTTTTTTCTGAAATTTGGCACTAACTACCAGTCGGTTTTCATATTTCGCATTTAAACTCGAAAAAGAACCATCACACTTTCGAGATTTTTTTTTTACGAGTCCTGGCATTTTGTTTCCGTGTCCCAGTTGCAGGTTGCGTCACTGGCCCGACATTTTGGGAAATACCTAATACACTACCAACCAGATGTAAAGCCATAAACCCCCAGGTTGGTGTCGAATGTGTGGTTGCCACCGACCTAATATTATTCTTCAGTTTTTTTTTTTTTTTTTTTTTTTTTTTTTTTTTTATGATGGTTTGTATTATATGTTTTGCGATGAATTCGAGAAAAAACTGCATCAAAATTTATATTAGATGGATTAAAATAAAGATTTCAACTTAAAATAACATTCTAAGTGTTTGAATTGTCTTTTTCCACCAAGTAATTTCTAAATTCAAAGATTAATGTAATAAAAATTGAAATTCATATTGATTTTTTTCAGTGCATTAAGAAATAAATGTGCAGGGTATTCAAATACAACACAAACCCTCATACAGACTTTATATAGTTATTATTTTATGAATCGTTAAATAGATATGAAAAATACTGCTACTCACTTGGGTTGAATGAGAGGATGGTTTTGGAGTTGAATAAAGTATTTGATGAAACAAGAACAAAAAATGTTCAATTTTTCTACGTTAATTATTTGTTAACCCCTTGAAGGGCACCGGTATATTATATATAGCACTTAATTTTAATCCCAAAATGCCACACTGACACCAGAATTTTATAACCAAATTTTGAATTTTTAAGGTGAATTTTTAAGGAAAAGCTTTTACTTATTTAATAATAAATTCGTTCGTGAATCCTGGTGTCAATCATTCATTTCAATATTTTAGCTACAAGAGTACTTTGCCCCTGAAGGGGTTAACCCTTTCCGGCGCGGAATAAATCTGTTTGTAAAATAACGAAATAATGGGCTGACACCAGATTTTACAAACGATTTCCTTAGAAAAGAATAACTGGCTGATTTTCCCTTACTTTATAAAAAGAAAATTTTAATTAAATATTCTTGGTGCCGATTGTCAGCTTTGGAATTAAAATTAGGTGTCCTTTTTTGTGACCACCGCCCGCTAAAGGGTTAAACAGGCTTTGGCGCAATTCGGGCTTAAGAAAGGGAGATTTGTTGCCAAATGGTATAAACGGCCGTCAAAACAAAACAAACTGGTGAACTATCATGCTTGTTTGTGTATATATTAAAAGAAATCTTCTGATTACACTCATTAGATAAATAACTTCTGTTTGTATATAATAACAGATAAATGACCTCTGTATATTAAAATAATTCTATAAATACCTAAAAAATTGCTTGTGTGTACGAAACAGCGAATAGGGTGTCAGAAAATATGTGTTAAAAATTTTCTTTTTTTGCCCAGGTCATTTTCTCTATCTGGTCATGTCCCTCTATAATAAAGAAGTACCATAAAAACTTTGGATCCTCTTCCGAACTCTGCTGATACGTCTCGATACTAAAGAAAAAATTTTATGTCTGCAATATAATATGTTTCACTGTATTATCTCCGAAATTAACTCAGTTTTTTTTTTTTAATCCATTCGCTATTGACAATGTTCTAAATTACGTCGTTCTAATAGAAAATTACTTGTAAACCTTTGAATTTAACAATATACTAGGTACTTTACAGACATACTATTACAGACACCATTATTTACAGACACTATTAGCCATATGTAAATCTCCTAATCTGCATCTCTTATCTATTTGAACGAAAAGTAGCCTGACGTCTCTTAGCATCATAATCCCTATAGACAACCTGTGTCACGCTATCGCAACTTGTGAAAGACATATAAATAAAAAGACATAGAAATAGAAATAGAAAGACATAATATCGACGGAACTTAGAGCGAAAGTGTGAGAGTAAAAAACTGATAAAATGTTATAGATTTTATGTATGTTATATAAAGTACTTAGTGGAAGAGGGATAAAAAATGGTTTAAATTTAATCATTTTATCGATGTAAAAACTTTTTATCTGTTTCTGAACTCTGATGATAAGTGCGTCGATATTGTAGAAAGACGTTCACGACTCGGATACAACACATTTCTCTATTACCTTCAAAATCATCGCCTCTTTTCGACATCCAAGTGGTATCGACAGTGTTCAGAATCAGCCCCTTTGAATTTAAAAAAAATTACTTTCAACTCTTTGATATTTACGATATACATATCCATTTACAGACTCTTCCGTTCTTGCCGTGCAAATCTCGTAATCTTCAACTCTTATCTTTTTGAACGAAAAATAGACCTTATGTCCTTACCTTTCTCTGTATCATGATCTACAACAACCAATGGACACAATGTTAGCACAACAAAAGCCAAAATAAATACTCCTGTTCCATAACATATCACATTACGATTCTAACTAGACAGCATGCCGTAGACGGCATAGGTTTCGGGGAAGCCATCAGATATCGATATTTATCTCTACCTATCCATCCTGGCCTAGTGACTTCTTGAGGTGTGACCTTTTTTGTTGATCGCCACCTAGAAGGGGTCGGGGGTCACACATTCTTGTCCATAATAGATGCAGGTATGTTGAAGAAGAAGAGAGTAAAAGTTGAGACCGGATGGAGTATATTATGTCGGGTTTGTATAGATGACTTGTCATATCCCTTTTTTTCTGTGTTGAATCGAATTCGAAGTTTGTAGGTAATATTACTGAAGTGTGAAGCGTGTCAAAGGGGGTGTACATGTCTTCAGAAGAAAAAAAACATGTTGTAAACAAGCGTCTTCGAAAAATTGTTCTCAGACTTGTCATTTTGGTATGATCGAAAATTTGGAAACTTATATTTCCTAATGTAAACATGAATAATGATAACTACTAAATAACGTAACACATTTAAATAGTTACAAATTTATACTCATACTCATCAAACACTTGCTTTCAACGTAAATTTGATTTAATAAATATGAGTTACTTTAACTACATATATAGAAAACAAACCTCGACGTTTCGGTTAATCTTTATAACCATCATCAGGAGAAAAAACCTTCATAAATATGAACAGCAAAAATTAAAGTGTGTTACATGATTGAGTCACAATATTCAATCAATAGTTACAAATTTAATAATAGAATAGTATATATTTTTTTCAACGGTTTTAAAAAGTTATTTGATTGCTGAATAGGAAAGCCTCTGTTGAAGTATGATTTGTGTGGATATTATTAGATTATTATAGATGGATCCAATTAGATTTTTTTATGTAGACAAGCAGATAAGGTAAGGTGAATGATATTAACTCGTTTTCAGAAAAAACGTGACATCAAGCGTCTTCAGTATACGCTGTTCCTAGATTTGTCAACTTAGGTGATCTGTGAATTTGAAAAACGATGATATTGTTGTATGAAGTAAATATAACGAGTAACGTAATTTAAATTATTGCAAATTTCATACAGTGTATAACTTTTGCAAAAGTTTACAAACATTAATTGATAGCTGAATAAGGAAACCTTCGTATAAATATGATTACCGTGAAACATCAAATTACTTTTTTTTTTACGAAGATAATGTACTATAAGTGGGTGCTGTGAACTTCAAAATCATAAAGAATAATTTTTAAAGATTTCCTGTGTTAAGAAATTTTAATTTACACTGAATCCAAATGTCTCTTTACTAAGACTTCAAAAATTCAGTTTGTCAAGAATGCAGCTAAATTTAGTAAACAAAACAGAAGATTCTTTTTATTTGTTGCAAAATATTGCAGTAAATCACTTTTAAGATATTTATTTTGAATTTATCTGACGTTATTTAAAATAATAAGGTAATGTTTTCAAAAATTCTGTGGATATTTTTGTATTTTCTGAGCTTAGATACGTGTAGAGGTAATAATAATAATATCAATAATAATAATAATAATAATAATAATAATAATAATAATAATAATAATAACAGCTGCAACCAACGACAACCAATACCATAAACATGTAATTTGAATAATTTCCAATGGAAACCCCCTCCCCCTCTTCCTCCCTCCGATGGGATACAAAGGTTGCGCTTTATGTGACGTGATCAGAAGAGACATGAAAATTAACCAAAGAGTGAAAGTTATCCTACCAACTACTTTTTTTGGTTTTTCCAAAATTGAAAATGTCCCCAGAATGAATCTGCAACCAAAGAAAAAAAAAAAAGTACAAATCTACCACGTTATACATCAACACCTCAGCTTTCCAATGCAAAAAAATAATTACTATTTAAAAATATGAAAATTCAAACGAAAAAAAAAAAGTTTCAATATCTTAACATAATGCAAAAGAAAAAACAGAAAAACAAACAAAAAACCCGCATCAATTGTTTAATATTAGCTTGCGAATATTGTCGTATGCGACTAGAGTTAAGCCTTTTTACCGGTACTACAGTGCAAAAAGAGTCATCATTCAAACAGCTCACCATAATAAACTGAGTATAGTCAAAAGCCAACCTTCGCGAGTGTACAAGTTTACTTGCGATGAAGCCCTAACGAGTCTGCGTTCACTAATAAATAGAGTTCAAATACAGAATCTCAATTAAATAAAAGCGATTTCCAACGCTCTTCTAATGTTGATTGCATCGTATTTTGATAAGGGTTGTAACAAAAACTGCTTTTCAAGCATGTATTGGCTCATGTTTGTAATAAAGGTTTGTTATTCCATGAATATATAGATAAAATAACAATCAATGCCATCTAATCCATATAAAATAAAGTAATATGATTATTCGCAGCACCCTAACTAAACGGTTGGTTATTATTAAAATCGAAAATTAATACAATACATATTTTAAAATTTGAAGTAAACAAAAATATTACGTCTGAACATATTTATATTTACATTAAAATCATTAAAATTACAGACATTACATTACAATTACATAAAACATTAAAAACATATTGAAATTGGACGTTTTGGATTTACATGAAAATCCCTCATCAACAAACATTTTTCTTAACGTAAGTCACAGTTCAAAAATATCAACACATAGAAACATAGGTTGCATTTTCTTTGTGTTGATATTTTTGAACTGTGACTTACGTTAAGAAAAATGTTTGTTGATGAGGGATTTTCATGTAAATCCGGACCGTCCAATTTTAGTATGTTTTTAATGTTTTATGTAATTGTAATGTAATGTCTGTAATTTTAATGATTTTAATATAAACATATTTTAAAACTTTGCATTTTTCATTTCAAATACCCAATTTCAGAATTTTTTTTTTTTTTTTTTTTTTTTTTTGAATGATGTATATAGTTTTATTGTAATGAAGTAACACGTAAATTTGCTAAAGTATTATATAGATATTTTTTAACCAAGTAGTTATTTTAACTGCTAAATTTTGTCTCGGTATTTCACTGTTTTAATAACGTCGAATCTTTTAAATCATTTATATATATCAAATATGTATAATTGAATTTATTTCTGAAATGCATTTACTTTCCAATCAAACATTTTATTTGTAACTATAGAATTCATTTTGTTTTTTGTTCTTTAAAAAAAAAAAAAAAAAAAAATCTATATTTCTAAGACGAAAGTATGGGATACGTGAAAAATTTTGGCTTCCAGTTTTGTATGGTATTACACGTTTATAGGGAATCTTGAATACGATTTGAAATTGATCTTTACAAAATGTCTGGCTGATAATGTGGGTGTCACACATGTTTTTGGCCGCTTTAACTCAAGAACTAATTAATCTAATTCCATAAAATTTTATATTTAAATGATTTAATGATTTAGTTGGAGTTGTGGGATAAATCGCTGTTAATTATATACAGGGTGTCCGAAAAGTCTGAAAACAGTCAAATAACTCGAGAAATATTACATCGGATTGGAAAACGACAAAATGCATGTTCAATATTTTTGAAAAATCTATTTAGGGATATGAAAATTGCCCCCCCAACTTTGCCCCCCGGGTGGAAAGGGGGGCAACTTTGAAATCTTAAATGATGACCCCCATCTTTTATTGCAGATTCGGATTGTACGGGAAAAAATATGTAACTTTTGTATTGAACATTTTCTTCGAAACATTGTAGATGGCGCTGTAATCGAGTGCAATGCTGTGAGAATCGTTACCATTGCAATGTCTAGAAACGCTCGAATAACTCGAGAACTATACATCGTATTGAAAAACGGAAAAATGCATGTTCAATAGTTTTGAAAAATCTATTTAGGGATATCAAAGTTGCCATTTTTCTAAAATATTAAACGCGTATTTTTCCGTTTTTCAATCTGATGTATATTTCTCGAGTTATTCGAGCGTTATTGCAATGGTAACGATTCTCATAGCATTGCACTCGTTTACAGCGCCATCTACAATGTTTCGAAGAAAATGTTCAATACAAAAGTTACGTATTTTTTCCTGTAGAATCCGAATCTGCAATAAAAAATGGGGGTCATCATTTAAGATTTCAAAGTTGCCCTCCTCCCCCCCACCGGGGAGGGGCAAAGTTGGGGGGGGACAACTTTCATATCCCTAAATAGATTTTTCATAAATTTTGAACATGCATTTTGCCCGTTTTTAATCCGATGTACATTTCTCGAGTTATTTGACCGTTTCCAGACTTTTCGGACACCCTGTATATTTCCATGAATATCACTCTACAGGTGGCGTTGCTGGACTGTGTTATACAAGATGTGACCTTTAGCTATATCTCGGCAACTGTGGGAATAGAATTGGATCAACTTAACATATAAGGTGTTTATTTCTATACAGGGTGTCCGAAAAGTCTGGAAACGGTGGAATAACTCGAGAAATATACATCGGATTGAAAAACGGAAAAATGCATGTTCAATATTTTTTAAAAAATCTAGTTAGGGATATCACAGTTGCCCCTTCCCCAACTCTGCCCCCTTGTGAAAAAAGAGGGGCAACTTTGAAATCTTAAATGGTAACCCCACCCCTCCCTTTTTTATTGCAGATTCGAATTCTACGGGGGGGAAAATGTAACTTTTGTATTTAACATTTTCTTCGGAAAATCGTAGATGGCGCTGTAATTGAGTAAAATGCAGTGAGAATCGTTTCCTTTGAAAAGTCTGGAAACGGTCGAATAACTCCAGAAATATACGTCGGATTGAAAAACTCGATTACAGAAAAACATTACAAAACCATACAAGTTGAAATTTTATGGTAATAATATTGCAACTTGCATGCACAATGTGTCTTAGTTTTTTATTTACATGTGTGCATTCAGTATTACAGCGTAATATACTCATGCAATTCTTGTATGTAGCAAGCTTAGTCACAATTACAAACTTAAATAAGAAAACTTTTAATCAAAATTATGCTAACCTTTAAATGAGAAAACTTTTAATTAAAATTATGCTAACGTTTAAATGAGAGCTTTTAATCAAAATTATGTTAACATTTAAATGAGAAAACTAATCAAAATATTGCTAACATTTAAAAGAGAACTTTTAATCAAAATTATGCTAACATTTAAATGAGAAAACGTCTATCTAATATATTTTAACATTCAATGAACTCTTCTTTCTTCTAAAGTTAACCTGTCACTCATTACGTTTATCTGAAACAAATAAAAAAGTTCTCTTATTTAAATGTTAACATAAATTTGATTAAAGGTTTTTTATTATTATTATTTATTTAGGTGTAAACACAATTTGACTAACTGTGAATTATTTGTAAAAATAATCTAAAATTTTAGAAATAATTTTAGTCTTATGATTATGACCCAAAACATTTTCTTTGCTTAGGACCCAAAATTTTGATGATCGGACCATAGCTCCCAATAAGTTAATTTAGGGCTTATAGAAATAATTATAAAAAAATATTTATGCATATACCATAACCCCCCCCCTCAAAAAATCCGCATAATGG
Organism: Maratus michaelseni; assembly: GCA_963931845.1. Classification (NCBI taxonomy): domain Eukaryota; kingdom Metazoa; phylum Arthropoda; class Arachnida; order Araneae; family Salticidae; genus Maratus; species Maratus michaelseni. The sequence continues at coordinate 90,143,158 of OZ007594.1, read as the reverse complement.
CCGTTATTTTAATTTTTAAAGTCGAAAAAATAAACGAAATTAATAAATATACAGTATCAGCTAAAAGTGACCCCCCCTCCTTTTAAAACACCCCCTCTATCTATCTGTAAACGCGTCGGAATTTTGAAAAACTGTAAAACACGTGTCCAATTATTATGGTTTTGAAAAATTGGGGTATAGGCGGTATGGGGGTCTTCGTGAGTGTATAACTTTAAAATTTTCAATACTGACACATAATTTTGACATCATATATGAATTATTTGGTAAATTTTACCGTAAGTTACGAAACAGGAAGTTATTTGGTCAAATAGTTGTGTGCTAACTATGCTGGTTTAAAGTTTTTAACTTCTAACGTTCAATTCACTTTTAATCATTGCAAAACAAATTACCATGCGGGTAGTTATTTAATCAAAATTAGAAACTAGTCGTTGGGGGCCACCGTAATACTTACCCATCAAGGATATGCATAATATAAAATATGAAAATAAAACATGCGTAAACTATTTATAAAATGTATTGCAATTCGAATAAAATCGTGGCTTGATGACGTCATAAACTTTAAATGCTCTATTACTGAATTGCGTAAAAGAAACATCCTTATAACTCCAAAATTGATAATCATATTAACAAACAGCTTACTGCGTCGGATTAAGCGTCTCATTTCCAATTAAAATATGCCTTCGAATTGAAATTTGGATGAAATACAGGCTCATGAAAAATCGAAGACTGCTGTGGAAAATAAAATTACAAATATCTCGGCAACTCATTATCCGATTGACTTCAATTTTTATGTAAAATTTGTTTTTTTTATTGTCTTTTATATTCACTCCTTAAAATAAACAAATTCGAAAAATTTTATGTACCTTTTATCAGAACGAATATTTCGACAATCCGAAAAAGATAGTTCCGGATAATTTAGTTACTGAAATTCAATAATCTTCTTTTCATTATAGCATACTGAGTACATACCACATTTCAATTCTCTATCTCAATTTGTTCGAGAGATGGAGCGTTTACAGACATACAGATAGCAATTTTTTTTCTTCTAAAAATATGTTTTTCGGAATCTCCAGTGTCTGAAACGTGTAAATCCGTCAAAAAAACATTTTTTTTTTCGATTTTCAAAACGATGACAATATACTAATTTTAATAAATTTACTACGCATGATGGGTAAATAAAAAAAAAAGTCGTTGGCGCAACGAGCTGTAATTTTGGATTAACACATTTGAATCCTTTAAAATCATTACTTCAAAAAAAAAAAAAAATGAATAAGTGACATTTTATTATTTTTTCTAAATTAATTTCAAACTGTATAGTATATTTTCGAAGTTTAATAAGAACAAAAAAATATGAATTCTAATCTATATTTTTCTTCTATCAAAATTCGATTTCTGGAAGCAACAAATATCCGATTCTAAAATTACAGCTCTCTCTCCGCCAAGTTACATTTTGAGTTATGCATAAAAAAAACTATCCGCATTCAATCTGCTTTGCAACGATTAAAAAGTAATTTAACATTAGGTATTCCAAACTTTAAACCTTCATTTACAAATATACTATTTGACCGAAATGGTTAACCCGTTTGGTATCTGAATGTAAAATTTACCGAAAAAATCCACATGTGCTATCAAAATTAAAAGTGTTCGTATTGATCGTAAATCTCTATAAATTTTGTACAATTTCTGCATGAAAACGCCCCCTCACTCACTAAGCTTTTTTTTCCTATAAATTGAAAAAAGACATAATTTCTAATCGAATGGCTATTTTCTTTTTTCTCTGCGGCTTTTAAAATTGGAGTTATGAGATTTTTTTTTTTTTTTTTTTTTTTTTTTTTTTTTTTTTTTTTGGGGGGGGGGGGGGGGGGGAGGGGAGGGAGGTAGGAGGAGGCGAAGGTGTACGTACATCAATAGCAATAGAAATTTAATAACAAATTGAAATCCCTTTAAAATTGTAAAATGTATTCCATTTATTTTGAATTTTAATAACTTAAACTTATAATTCAAAACATATTAATGAAATCCTTGAGAATGATATATAAATTGAATTGCTCTGTTTTTGGTTCAGTTTTTGCCATGAATAATCAAAGATCTTCTCTTTCAATAGTATTTAGACGATTTCTTTCTTTTCTCTTCTTCTTCTCTCCCCCCCCCCCCTCTTTTTTTTAAAATAATAATATTATAAACTACCTTACAATAAAACCAGATTAAATAATGTACGAAATAGTAAAGCTAATTTTTTTTCTACACCATTTGAACGTATCACAGGCATTTTTCCTTTGGCCAGAGTTTTTGTAAGGTGTCATTATTGTTTTTACTCTCTTCATCATATTTAAGTTCTGTTTTTTTCCTTGCAAAAATGCATCAACTTCGGTAAAATCTGTGATAATATTTTTTTTCTTTATCATTTAACAAACATGCACTATCTAACTGAAAAAAATGCCCACACTGGCCACTAATAGCACCAGATTTGCGACCCTTGGTAACAATTTAACAGTAACAATGCTCAGGCATAAAGTAATGAAAACGGATGAGTAAATATCCTCGTTATACAACCTGTGGCCAGAAAGTTCGGTGAATGAATTTTTATTTCAAATACAGTATTGTACAGCATCAAATACAATTTACTGTCCTTCAAAATAATCTCCATGGATGGTAATGCACTGTTGAGAACGAGTATATAAGATCTGGAAACTACTGTAAGACAGTTCTTTTGGAATGGCGTTCAGCTCGGCCGTCACGTTGCGTTGAATGTCGGTGATGTCCGTGAATCTCTTTCCCTTCAGGGCTGACTTCAATCTGGGGAAGAGGAAGAAGTCTGCAGGTGCCAAATCAGGTGAATAAGGGGATGTCCAAGTGTCACAGCTTCATTCGCGGCCAGGAACTTCCGTACAACCATGGCGGTGTGTGGCCGGGCATTATCATGGAGAAGAGTCCAGGAGCCTTGCGTGGCGTACTCAGGGCGAACGCAACAGATACGTTGCAGTAAACGCTTCAGAATATCGGCGGAGGCAACAGCATTCAATGTGGTACTCTCAGGGAGGAATTCTTTGTGAATGAGACCCTTAGAGTCGAAGAATGCGATGAGCATTGTCTTTATGCGCGATTTTTCTGACCGTATCTTGTTTTTTTTAGGCGACGACGGACTCCGCCACTGCAAACTTTGTCGTGCCAAACTCCAAACTTTGTCCTGAAGGGAAAGAGATTTATGGACATCACCGACATTCAACGCAACGTGACGGCCGAGTTGAACGCCATTCCGAAAGAACTGTTTTACAGGAGTTTCCAGGACTTATATATTCGTTCTCAACATTGCATTACCATCCATGGAGATTATTTTGAAAGACAGTAAATTGTATTTGATGCTGTACAATACTGTATTTGAAATAAAAATTCATTCACCGAACTTTCTGGCCACAGGTTGTATATCGTATCTCATTGCATCACCCATTCAGATATAACACACTTTTTTCTGCGTCTACCAAAAGGAAAACATTTAAAAGCTTTAACAACTCGGCCTTTTTAAAGTAACTTACGTACATTAATAACATTATTTACTTCTCATTTCTCAATTATATTATGAAAATTATAAGATGCATATATAAACTAATGCTTGGAGGCAAGTATAAATATTAACTTGTTCATTACCCTTTTTCTTAATTTTCTTTATGCCTTCAGTTATATCGTGCTTTTTCATCTTATACCGACATGTGCAATGTAGTGAAGGGCTACAGTGTATAGTAGAGTGCCAATTATCCGAACTCCAATTATCCAAACATCTCCTTTTCTTTGTCTGAATTTTTTTTTTTCAGGAATTCTCTTGAAAACGAAGAATTCTATGTTATAAAGAAAATTAAATTAACGAGTGGTTAAATAGCGAGGCAGATGATCCTGGATATCAGATTTTATACGATGATGAAATTGTATAATTTATTCAAGATGAAGAAGAAATCGAGGAAAAATATAATCGAATGTTATGAAAATGATACAGGTCCAACACATAATGGACACTTTGAATGTTTGGAAACAGCTATGTAAGGTTTGGAACGACAGAAGAAAGCTGTTTCTATTTATCTAGTTTGTGTATTTAAGAAGAATCCGTCATACGGCAGCAGTGAAAAGAATATCTTTTTTATAAAGCAAAAACAATTCAATTTTTATTTATTTATTTATTTATTTATTTCAAATTTTGTAGTTTAAAAAATGATAAATAAATAAATAAATAAATGGTAAAAAATAAATAACAAAAAATAAAAGTAATGACAAAAAAAAAAAAAAAAAAAAAAAAAAAAGGCACACTTTTTAAACACGACAGCACTAACAGCTGCCAGTTCTAATCCTGGTTAAAATGTGAAAGAAAACTGTCTGCACACAAAAGAATTTTTTAAATCTACCTATCCATACTATATTTTTAAAAACATACATTTGTTCTATAAATTAAAAAAAAACTTACGCGTAAAAAAAAATGCATTTTAACCACTTTGGCATATAGTCAGGAACATCCTTAAAATTGGCAATTATGACCAATTATCCGAACTTTTGCTTATCCGAACTAGCACCGGTCCCGATAGGTTCAGATAACCGGCGCTCTACTGTACTTCAATGCGTAATTTGTACATCTTGTTTTTCTGATTATTTTTTCGTCCAAATTAAAGCCAACTAAAGAACTATAAAACTCTCACGACAGCGATTACTAGCCAAACTTGGCAACACTCCTCAAAATCTCTCGTGATCTCCATCCTCTTTTGATCCCAACGGACGCATCGGATCGAAACTGGCTCAACATCCTGAATGTCTTCTCTCTCCTCTCAATGTAACATCTGACCAATCAGAAGACAATGTTGCTCCTATTCTTCCCAAACTCTATCCAATCATTTCTGCTTAGGATCGGAAACATGGGGGGACAGCAAAAACGAAAGAAACAAACGAAAAAAATTAGGGGGGAAAAAGCTTCTCTTTAAGTTCGCTTCGGAAATGATATCATAGAATAAGGATGGAGAACTCAGAGATAAAACGGCCCATTAAGTAGATCAGGACAGTAACTGGAAGATAACCACTTATATTCTGGACTATTAAAAGCATCCGGAGAACGGGTTTTTATGGGGATATTTTACAAAAGGAAAGGAATTATTTCAGGATATTTCATCATGAATCATCCGTGCAGCGCGTTATAAAATAGAATATGATGATGACATATTGGAGAGATGGGGAATAAGGATGTTTTTTCTCGAAATATTCAGGATAATGAGTACGAATTAAAGCAATATTCTGACCCCCTTCCCGAATTAAATGTAAACATGTTATAATATTATTTAAGGATGTGCTTGCTCTGAACTTTTTCTGTTTCATTCAAAAACGTTTTGGAGACAATTTTGTAGAACTGTAACGCAATAATTTTTCATTTATATTGTAGGTCTTTTAGTGACGGTAAGGATATGTTTCTAGATTCTTTCAGGCAATTTACTGTAGAGCTTGAACTGATATTTTGGGGGTTTGGTACCACAGTGGTCTCAGCGGTGTCACTAGGCAAGGTTTTCAGGGTTTTTATTTGTATGAGAACGATGAATTGGTAATTTTACTTTCTAAATATCTCCCTGAATGCATATTTTCTGCAGTAATATGGCCAAAACTGAATGATACTTAACAAAATCCTTTCCTACTTTCCTATAAATGTAATAAATCATTCACTGTAGCTGTCTGTTAAATATTTGGACGCCCACATTTGAAGCAAGGGAGAGCAATTGCCCCTCCCTCGATTTTCAAATTAATTAACTTTTCTTTTTTCCCCCCTCTGATTTTTGAAAAAGAAAAAAAAAATATTTTTTCAAGGGACTTAAAATAATTAAACACTAAAAAGGAAAATTAAGGATTTTTTGTCAGGGGGCACTGTCACCCAGGAAATCTTCGTGAAAGATAATTTTTATTATTTCCGTTTTACGTCCGTGCATTTAAAAAAGTATCTTAAACGCGAGGTTCAGGGGGATGCTGTCCATCGGATGAAAAATGATAGTACACTGTTTAAATTCTTCGTTAAAAAAATAATAAATAAATAAATAAAAAATTAAAAAAAAAAGCTTCTTTAGAATTTTATTTTTAGATTTTCAATGTTACATGTATCTATTGCTTTTTATGTTTCTGCTTTTAAAAACCTTCTTGCACAGGTTGTCCTCACAAAAATGTTTAGTTTCGTTCAAATCATGTTTATATTAAACATTTAAAAAAGAAAAAAAAAAGAAAAAAAAACATAGCTTTTGCAGAGAACTGTTCTAAAACTTTGCGACTTCCTGGATTTTTTTTCTGCGGCTTACCATACATAGATAGTTATAAAATTTAATTCTCGAAAGTAAAATTTATTTTATTATTTTGAATAGAATATTTTTTAGCTGCAGATGTCCAGCTAATAAAATTATTCATTACACTAAAAGTTTTAAATTTGCTAGGTCAACATTACTATAACTTCTGATAATCTTGAAGCCATATCCGCCTTTATCAAATATCTCTTACCTCTTTTACAAGTGGTAATAGAATAAGTATACTTTCCCCTTTTTTGTTGAGCGAAAAAAGTAATTTCAATCTCAATTGTAAATCCCATACATAATCTACTAAAGTACAACGAATAGTACATTCAAAATACGAATCAAAAATACACATTTTATCTTTCTAACTTCCCGTCATAAAAAGTCACACACAAAAAAGGTACTATGCCACAACATCTGCTGACTTTATACATTCAAACCTTTTATTTCTACTTCTGAATATAAACCCCCGTCTTTCCTACAACAATCATGTTCGCAAAAGTCAAAACCTTTGTTCTCGCATAAAAGCAAGTTGGGGAGTTCTTACTAGTAAAAACTACTGCTGAAGTTAGTCTATTGATACGGTGTATTTAGTGTGGTTGGGTACCAATTTTTGCGGTTCCAAATCAGCAATACAGGTCTATTAAGCGGTGTTTGACACGGATTGACTTGACATGCCGAGCTATCAAAAGTTGTTTGGTAGACGTGGCATTGACAAGCTAGAGTCGTGTTGAGTTTTTGTTGTGCGGACTCCATCCGCGTGGGAAACATCACGGATTAGTCAATCAAATTCTACGCCAGATTGTTGGTTAAAAAGTGTAAATAACAACACATGGAAATCTGTATGAGTTTTAGAGAGATTCAAACTTAGTTCTTAGATAAGTTCGCGGTGTAACAATTTAATAACATATGTTGTAAACTGTTCCATAAGTCTGGAAACTGATCACTGTAAAGCAGAAATTTATATTAATTAAAATTTTTTTTAGTAAAATTGAAAAAGAAATTAAGTGGATATCAAAAATATATTAATAAATTAAATAATTCCTGTTCACAACATGAACAAAATGAATGTAAAAGCGCTAGATAGCTACATTGAAAATATAAACATAAGAGAAAAATCGGAGCTCAAAAATAAATTACAAACCACAAATATTTTAAAGGAAATTGTATTAAAATTTTAAAGTTAGTTGGCAACTTAGAAAAAAATAATGTATGTTATAAAAATACACTACCTTATTCGTTTAGTGCAAAATGCAATGTTAAAATGAATAAGTAATTGAATGGCAATAGAATAGTTTGTGCTCAAAAAGTGATAGCATTATGCATTTTTAATGTTACATGTCTGGAAATTCTGAAAAATCTCTTGTTTGATTATTGGCTATAAATTCGTCTGAATAAGTACAAACAACTGATAGTGTCGCGGGATTTTTAATAGACATGGTCAGTTTCTACTCGATCAGATGTAAAGAAAGTTTTGACGTCGTCCATTTATACTTCTTGAAAAATCATATGGAAGAGAAAATAATTACTCGTGTCAAAAATTATTTGAACTCGTGTTGGAAACAATGCTAATATTTAACCATTTCAGGGACAAGTAATTGTGTTTATGTAATGCTGAATTCACACCAGAATTTTCTAAACATTTTATTTGGATGTAAAAAAATTTACTTTCCAGTTCCTTCCCTCACTTTTTTTTTTTTTTTTAAATAAAGCTATAAAAGAAAAAAGTGTAAAAAATTCTGGTGCGAATCTTGATAATAATCCATAATTCATTCATGTGAATGCATATGAATTCAAATTTTCGTTTGTGACCTTCTCCCCTTACGTACACGTGTTTAATTTTTCTGATGACGAGTTGTTAAAAATTTCCAACCCGAAACGCGTTCTGTGTGTTCTTTTACTTTTATGGTCATTCATACAAAGTTTTAATATTTAATAAGGTTAATGCATAATTCTTGAAAATCATTATTTAGGTACTGTGGAACTCCTTCATAGCGAGTTCTGATTTAACGACAAAGGCGAAAAATATAATAGTAATAAACACAACTTCACAAAGTTACTATTCATACAGTATTTACTAGCTTTTAAATAACGTAATTAAAATTTTACTTAATAGCTTCTCAACGCCATTATTTTGAGATAAAAAAATCGAGAACAAGAAGAAAATGTTTTGCTCTGTTTGGTCTTCTTGTAATAAAATTAACTGTACTGCCTAGCAGTTGTTAGAAAGAAAATAAAGCAAATTTATTAATCGGTAAGACGGATTTTTTCAGAGCATTTGGAAAACAACGAGTACGGAAAATAAAGGAAAACAAAATTGTGTTTTAATGAAATTTAATGTTTGTTTTGAACTTTAAAATGCGTGTTTCATTATTAATATGCATTTATAACATTATTAATCTTACTTTACATACATCGTAATCACTTGAATTTCATCAATTTGTTTCATTTTTGTACATGGTATTATTCTGTTAACCATTTATTTCTCGTCTAATTTGTTTTTTTTTTCCTTTTCGTTTTGTTCTTCCTATTCGTTTCGTTCTTCCTTTTTCTTCTTTTCTTTCCTTACGTTTAAAATTAAACCTTTTATTCATTAAATATTTATTTACCATTTAATTATTAACCATCTAACACATATATATCACTTTATCAAGATTTATATATTATAATCTTTAAACTTTGTTTATATCTTGTTTTAAATTAAGTAATATTCAAATTGAAGAAACTTGATTCTAAATGTCCCAAACAGATTTTAAAGATGCATTGTTTAAGAAAGAAGAAGGAAAAATATAAACCTGGATTCAAAGATTTAAAAAGTGGAATGATATCTTTACATATGTTATTATTTTTCTTTTTCTTAAAAAAAAAAAAAAAAAAAAAAAATAAATAAATAAATAAATAAATAAATAAATCAAAAATAAATTGTACAGAATTCAAATATTAATAAATAAAAGAATAATAATATTTACAAAAAAACAAACAAAAAGAACTATTAAATTATTGAAATTTTTTTTATTATTATTAGACTATATAAGGTATATTTTGAAACATGTCTCTTACTTATTTTATTATTATTATTATTATTATTATTATTATTATTATTATTATTATTATTATTATTTTGCATTAAACATTTTATTCATTAAATATTTATTAAACATTTAATTATTAACCATCTTACACATATATCAATATTTATATATTAATTATTATCTTTAAATTTTATTAATATTTTGTTTTAAGTATAATATGGAAATTGAAGAAACTTGATTCTAAATGTCCCAAACAGATTTTAAAGATGTATTGTTTAAGAAAGAGGAAGGAAAAATGTAAACCTGGATTCGAAGATTTAAATAATGGAATGATGGCTTTACGTATGTTATTATTTTTCTTTTTCTTAAAAAATAAATAAATCAGAAATAAATTGTACAGAATTCAAATATTAATAAATAAAAGAATAATAATATTTACAAAAAAAAAAAAAAAAAAAAAAAAAAAAAAACTATTAAATTATTGAATTTTTTTATTATTATTACTAGACTATATAAGGTATATTTTGAAACATGTCTCTTACTTATTATTATTATTATTATTATTATTATTATTATTATTATTATTATTATTACAGTCGAACCTCGTTAACATGAACCTCAAGGGGAATCAAAATGTTGTTCATGTTAACAGTAATTCAGGTTATCAGTATCAAATCTTTGTACTCGCTTTTATAGGGGACTATGAAAACAATTCATATTAAAACTAATTCACGTTAAGCGTGTTCATGTTAACGAGATTTGACTGTATTATTATTATTTTGCATTAAACATTTTATTCATTAAATATTTATTAAATATTTAATTATTAACCATCTTACACATATATCAATATTTATATATTAATTATTATCTTTAAATTTTATTAATATTTTGTTTTAAGTATAATATGGAAATTGAAGAAACTTGATTCTAAATGTCCCAAACAGATTTTAAAGATGTATTGTTTAAGAAAGAGGAAGGAAAAATGTAAACCTGGATTCGAAGATTTAAATAATGGAATGATGGCTTTACATATGTTATTATTTTTCTTTTTCTTAAAAAATAAATAAATCAAAAATAAATTGTACAGAATTCAAATATTAATAAATAAAAGAATAATATTAAAAAATAATAATAACTATTAAATTATTGAAAAAAAAAAAAAAAGAAAAAATCTTTTATTATTGGACTATATAAGGTATATTTTGAAACATTTCTCTTATTTATTTTATTTTTTATTTTTCATTTTATTTTATTTTATTTTATTTTATTTTTGCATTAAACATTTTATTCATTAAATATTTATTAAACATTTAATTATTAACCATCTTACACATATATATCAATATTTATATATTAATTATTATCTTTAAATTTTCTTAATATTTTGTTTTAAGTATTAATGTGAAAATTGAAGAAACTTGATTCTAAATGTCTCAAACAGATTTTAAAGATGCATTGTTTAAGAAAGAGGAAGGGAAAATGTAAACCTGGATTCGAAGATTTAAATAATGGAATGATGGCTTTACATATGTTATTATTTTTCTTTCTTTCTTTCTTTTTTTTTAAATCAAAATAAAATATATATAATTCATATACTAATAAACAAAAGAATAACATTAAAAAAAATAACTGTTAAATTATTGATTTTTTTTTTTTTTTTTAAAATCCTTCATTATTAGAATATATAAGGTATATTTTGAAACATGTTTCTGTGTTCTATTGTATATGTATATATTTATTCACGATATTAAAATATATATTTTATAAAGATAATAATCAAAGGTAAAGGTATAAATTTAATCAATACATATCAGTCAATCAACACAAGATTTAAACTGGAAATAAAGATAAGAATTTTTCAAATGTATCATGTTTTTGCATAAGTCTGTTCCCATTTAAAATAATAATAATAATAATAATAATAAAATTAACAAACTCTTCTATAAGAATGCAGTTTGAATCATAAATCTTGTGAAAGATTTATAATTTTTGTGGCAAAGGGGAAAAAATAGTTAAAATTTTCTTCACGCTATTTTTTGCTACAAAACTTCCGAGCATTTGCTTTATGATGCAAACTGCACTCCGATAAGATTTTTTTTTTTTTTTTTTTTTTTTTTTTTTTTGAGGTGGGGGGGATTATTGAAATCTGAACGAATTTATGGGATATCCAATGTATACAATGTATATGACTGTACATAGAGACATTAACTTATCATTTTTCTTTAACTTATTTAACTTATTTTAAATTTCATTAAAAAGTTATGTTCATCGAACATATAAAAAGGACATGTTTGAAGTGCATTAAAAATTTTTATTATTATATGACTCTTTAGTGTGTTGAAAGACATTTTTGTTATGGGTTTTTCAGAAAAAAGTCCCTTAAGGGAACTTGGTAACCTTCAATTTGAGAAAAATGACGAAAATATCAATTTTTCAATTTTTTGTCTAGAACGTATTTAGACATCCCTTCTGACGAAGTTACGCAATGATCCAGTGGTTATAAACATGTGGAAAAGACTTTTTACTGCACCATTTCTCTTTAAATATATCAGAGTTTTAATCTTTAAATTAACTTTTCGCAGTTGGAGGATTTGTCTTTTTTTACTTCTTTACATTTTGCTACCTTTAAAATGCTTAAACTTCAACAGATATGTAAGAAATGGCGCATAATTTTTTTATCAATCGAAAAGGTAGAATCGATAAAGTTAAAATTTTACAATAAAATAAATACCAAAAAAAAAAAAAAAAATAAATAAATAAATAAATAAATAAATAAATAAATAAATAAATCAAAAATAAATTGTACAGAATTCAAATATTAATAAATAAAAGAATAATAATATTTACAAAAAAACAAACAAAAAGAACTATTAAATTATTGAAATTTTTTTTATTATTATTAGACTATATAAGGTATATTTTGAAACATGTCTCTTACTTATTTTATTATTATTATTATTATTATTATTATTATTATTATTATTATTATTATTATTATTTTGCATTAAACATTTTATTCATTAAATATTTATTAAACATTTAATTATTAACCATCTTACACATATATCAATATTTATATATTAATTATTATCTTTAAATTTTATTAATATTTTGTTTTAAGTATAATATGGAAATTGAAGAAACTTGATTCTAAATGTCCCAAACAGATTTTAAAGATGTATTGTTTAAGAAAGAGGAAGGAAAAATGTAAACCTGGATTCGAAGATTTAAATAATGGAATGATGGCTTTACGTATGTTATTATTTTTCTTTTTCTTAAAAAATAAATAAATCAGAAATAAATTGTACAGAATTCAAATATTAATAAATAAAAGAATAATAATATTTACAAAAAAAAAAAAAAAAAAAAAAAAAAAAAACTATTAAATTATTGAATTTTTTTATTATTATTACTAGACTATATAAGGTATATTTTGAAACATGTCTCTTACTTATTATTATTATTATTATTATTATTATTATTATTATTATTATTATTACAGTCGAACCTCGTTAACATGAACCTCAAGGGGAATCAAAATGTTGTTCATGTTAACAGTAATTCAGGTTATCAGTATCAAATCTTTGTACTCGCTTTTATAGGGGACTATGAAAACAATTCATATTAAAACTAATTCACGTTAAGCGTGTTCATGTTAACGAGATTTGACTGTATTATTATTATTTTGCATTAAACATTTTATTCATTAAATATTTATTAAATATTTAATTATTAACCATCTTACACATATATCAATATTTATATATTAATTATTATCTTTAAATTTTATTAATATTTTGTTTTAAGTATAATATGGAAATTGAAGAAACTTGATTCTAAATGTCCCAAACAGATTTTAAAGATGTATTGTTTAAGAAAGAGGAAGGAAAAATGTAAACCTGGATTCGAAGATTTAAATAATGGAATGATGGCTTTACATATGTTATTATTTTTCTTTTTCTTAAAAAATAAATAAATCAAAAATAAATTGTACAGAATTCAAATATTAATAAATAAAAGAATAATATTAAAAAATAATAATAACTATTAAATTATTGAAAAAAAAAAAAAAAGAAAAAATCTTTTATTATTGGACTATATAAGGTATATTTTGAAACATTTCTCTTATTTATTTTATTTTTTATTTTTCATTTTATTTTATTTTATTTTATTTTATTTTTGCATTAAACATTTTATTCATTAAATATTTATTAAACATTTAATTATTAACCATCTTACACATATATATCAATATTTATATATTAATTATTATCTTTAAATTTTCTTAATATTTTGTTTTAAGTATTAATGTGAAAATTGAAGAAACTTGATTCTAAATGTCTCAAACAGATTTTAAAGATGCATTGTTTAAGAAAGAGGAAGGGAAAATGTAAACCTGGATTCGAAGATTTAAATAATGGAATGATGGCTTTACATATGTTATTATTTTTCTTTCTTTCTTTCTTTTTTTTTAAATCAAAATAAAATATATATAATTCATATACTAATAAACAAAAGAATAACATTAAAAAAAATAACTGTTAAATTATTGATTTTTTTTTTTTTTTTTTAAATCCTTCATTATTAGAATATATAAGGTATATTTTGAAACATGTTTCTGTGTTCTATTGTATATGTATATATTTATTCACGATATTAAAATATATATTTTATAAAGATAATAATCAAAGGTAAAGGTATAAATTTAATCAATACATATCAGTCAATCAACACAAGATTTAAACTGGAAATAAAGATAAGAATTTTTCAAATGTATCATGTTTTTGCATAAGTCTGTTCCCATTTAAAATAATAATAATAATAATAATAATAAAATTAACAAACTCTTCTATAAGAATGCAGTTTGAATCATAAATCTTGTGAAAGATTTATAATTTTTGTGGCAAAGGGGAAAAAATAGTTAAAATTTTCTTCACGCTATTTTTTGCTACAAAACTTCCGAGCATTTGCTTTATGATGCAAACTGCACTCCGATAAGATTTTTTTTTTTTTTTTTTTTTTTTTTTTTTTTTTTGAGGTGGGGGGGATTATTGAAATCTGAACGAATTTATGGGATATCCAATGTATACAATGTATATGACTGTACATAGAGACATTAACTTATCATTTTTCTTTAACTTATTTAACTTATTTTAAATTTCATTAAAAAGTTATGTTCATCGAACATATAAAAAGGACATGTTTGAAGTGCATTAAAAATTTTTATTATTATATGACTCTTTAGTGTGTTGAAAGACATTTTTGTTATGGGTTTTTCAGAAAAAAGTCCCTTAAGGGAACTTGGTAACCTTCAATTTGAGAAAAATGACGAAAATATCAATTTTTCAATTTTTTGTCTAGAACGTATTTAGACATCCCTTCTGACGAAGTTACGCAATGATCCAGTGGTTATAAACATGTGGAAAAGACTTTTTACTGCACCATTTCTCTTTAAATATATCAGAGTTTTAATCTTTAAATTAACTTTTCGCAGTTGGAGGATTTGTCTTTTTTTACTTCTTTACATTTTGCTACCTTTAAAATGCTTAAACTTCAACAGATATGTAAGAAATGGCGCATAATTTTTTTATCAATCGAAAAGGTAGAATCGATAAAGTTAAAATTTTACAATAAAATAAATACCAAAAAAAAAAAAAAAAAAAAAAAAAAAAAAAGATAATATGAAGAATTGCGTGTTTTGCACATTCAATTTTTGTATAGATAAGAATGTTTCACCTCCACCCCCCCCCCCCTCATTACTAATGGATTTATAGAAAAAACAATCGTTACAGTTATTAAGGATACTTCTGTGAAAATAAGAAAAAAATATATAGAAATATTAAAAATTAAAAAAAGTAAATAAACGTTTTTAATTTTTCTTAAATTTAATTTATATATATATTTTTTCAAAATTTATCCATATTATATATTATCAGGGTGGCTAGTGGTCAGGAAAAAATATAGTAAAAAAATGAAAAGTACCAGTATATTTTTATAGAAAAATTCAAATTGATTATTTGATCGAATAATCAACATAAATTTTTCTATAAGAATATACTGGTGTTTATCACTTTCTTTTACTGTATTTTTCCCTGACCACTAGCCACCCTGATTATGTCGTGAAAATGATTTTATTTAACGATTTCATTTTATGTTATGAAAAAAAAAAAAAAAAAAAAAAAAAAAAAAGATATATAAAAAGGCATAAGTGTTTTCTTTTTTAATGGGTACTGAGTCCCTTCCAAACATAAATAAACGGTGCTCCATTATACAGAGTATCCACAAAAGATTGTCCCGGTTTCCTTACCTCATAACTTTTGATTTAAGAACATGCCGAACAATATTATTACATATTCGTAAAGTACAACTCAAAATGGTTTTTTTTAATAACACAAACAAATTTACATATGGGTAAAGTGGCAACTCAAAATGCTATTAATCAAATAACGATTATAATCAAATAATGATTAATATTAAAATTTTATCAATTTTATCAACAGATTATTAACACTAGAACGACCGGAAATTTTAGTCAAGTTTTATTAAACTATTTCACACCAGATTTTCTATTAGAAACTATTTAACTTATTAATTTAACATATTTCTGTGAGTTTTATATTTAACTTATTTTAAAAAGAAATTTCTGGTTCGAATCGGAATATATGCAGTTGCTAACGGTCAAAATGACCGCTCCTGGTCGTTCTAGTGTTAATGAATTGCGTAATATCTATCTATCTAACTTTGTACTCTTATAATTCATTAACAGCTTTTTGATTAAAATTTTAATATTAATCATTATTTGATTATAATCGTTATTTGTTTAATAGCATTTTGAGTTGCCACTTTACCCAAATGTAAATTTGTTTGTGTTATTAAAAAAAAAACATTTTGAGTTGTACTTTACGAATATGTAATAATATTGTTCGCCATGTTCTTAAATCAAAAGTTATGGGGTAAGGAAACCGGGACGCATTTATGGACATCTTGTATTTTATGTTTCTCCAGGAAGAATTGTTTCATTCATCACAAAATAAGCAAATGCTACCTTGGTGTTGCTCCTTGTCTGCTCGATTGTGTTTTTGTTTATTTATTTAAATGTACAAATAAATAAAATGAAAAAAAAAAGAACATTACGACTTTAATTAAATAAATATTTTTCATTTGAACTGTAAAAGTTGTTTTTCCTTCATAAGAGTATTCCTGTAGAGAAGTGGTTCTCAGCAGGTTGGTGTGAAAGATCCTGAGCTGTGCTGCGAAAATTTTCTATAAAGTACCATAATTAAAGTGCACTTGATTGAAATTAAAGTACTTGAGATATTTTTAAAAGCTTCGGTACCTATATTGTTCAGAGTATGCGGAAACGAGTTATGCAATAAAAATGATTAGTTTGAAATTTTATCGATAGATGGCGCTTAAACGTCAGAGATGTTTTATTAGCAAACATTAAGAGGTATACTTCACTCACGCGAAAACACCCCTCGGTAATGTTAATCCTATGGGGTAAATATTTAAGAGATATCTCGTTTGCATTTCAATATTTTTAATTATTATTATTATTATTATTATTATTATTATTTTGCATTGGATAGCTGAGGTCAATTATACTCTGAGGTCAGTCTCTGTACAGGTCCTTTTGTACTTTTACAATTTTGATTTCAAGTTTCTTTTTTTTTTTTTTTTTTTTTTTTGATACTTTTACTTTCGGAACCGGTTTCGAAAATGAAAGTATCCCCAATAAAAAAAAAAAAAAACTGCAACCAAAATCGAAAAAGTAAAAAAGGGCCTGCATAGAGATCGACCTAAGCTATCCAATGCAATAATAATAATAATAATAATAATAATAATAATAATAAAGTTATTTAAAAGCATTCAAAAGCGAACGAGATATCTTAAAATATTTACTCCATAGGATTAACATTTGCGAACGTGTGTTTTCGCGTGAGTGAAGTAGCTCTTAAGAAAAATAACTCATTTTAAATCAATACCTTTTAAGACGACAATATCCTTTCATAGCAGCGCTAATTATACTACCGTTTTGATAAAAACACTTTATTAATGGAGCGCGTTTCGCTTTGCTAAAATTTTAAGGCTCATAGGTTCTTTATGGCTAAAACTTTAAGCTAGAATCATGTAAAATTTGTGATTAAAAGGTGTCTGCAGATTTTTTTTTTTTAACTTACTATTGCATTATTGTCTACAGCCTTGCTGCTGATGAAGGAAAACAAAAATCCCTAATTCGAAAAAACAAAACTGTATAATTCAAACTTAAAATAAGGCGTGCGCTGTAACGTTATTTTGCATCAATTATCATGGTCAGTTATATCGAAAACTTACGAAACATCTTCAAGAAATATGTTCGGGGGAAGTGTTTAGACATTTTTCAGATACTCTAAAGTGGTTACAATAACAAATTACTGAATAATAAATGACACTGGGCAGACAGAAACACGATTGGGAGCGTTCACTTTGGCACTGTTTAGGAAAACGAATCTAGCCCAGTATGGGGTGTTCGCGAACAAGTTGGACAACTTGTCTAGCCTCCAGAGGGGGTAGCACACAGCCTAAAATAAACAAATGCAGAAGAAGCAGACGAAGGGAGAGTGAACCAGAACCGGAAATCTATCGCTCAACTTGAAATTGTCATTTTATCACGCCATTCTCCTCATTTTTAAAAGAGGGCCATTTTTCAACGTCAGACTGCGTTCTAGGCTCCGCCCCCTTTAAAGTGATGTATTACGTGAATATTATGCAAGGTTATGTCCCATCTATTCATTCGGTTTCAAAAGTTTATTTATGAAATTCTGAGGGAAGATTAGTTTTCAAAATAAACGAATGTGTTGTTCGAAAATGAAATGCAGCCAGTATTACGATGGTCAAAATATTTAATGTCTTGTGAGTCTTTGAGCTGTGTTGAGCAAACTCCTGAGAAAAACAAAAACAAAAAACATCCATCTTATGCAAATTCGTCTTATACAAGATGAGTTAAATTCGCGCCAAATTCAAAATTTGCAAAATGAATACGCTCATTTTTTAAAAAGAGGGAAACTCACTATATATTCCTTTATTTTCTTAAAAAAAAAAAAAAAAAAAAAAAAAAACAAGAAAGAAAGAAAAGAAAAAAAAAATCTTGGAAAAAAAAAAAAAAAAAAACATTTGCTTTAATTTTATGAACTTACTTTATGATGTCAAAATCTCTTTAATTAACGTAGTATTGGAACAATTTAAGAAAATACTCCGGTGCAATTGAAATATTTTAACTAATATAATTAATTTCTGCCAATTAAAATCATTCTTAAATCACTTGAGTGTTTTTAGAGTTAAATTTTCTCTGCAAAAAGTGACTTACCATTAAGAACGTTAAAGAAACATATCTATTTAATTTTTTAAAGGTCTATCTTGTGTTTCTAATTTTGAGATTAATAAAATTACAAATCGCCCCCAAGAAAGAAGCTTGTTGGATTAAAAATCACATTCGGATTACATTAGTAAAATTCCGAAATGACAATATTTTTTTAAAAATGCTATAAATTACGGGTGGGAATCGATTAAAAGTTTTAAATGGTTTAATCGAAGTTTTTTATTCGATTGATGGGATTTTTAATTGGTTTCTACTTTAATTTACATGATTTAATTTTAATTTAATTGATTAAGCCTTCATTAAAAATAAAGATAATTTTTTTTTCTAGTAATTGCAAAGATATTTTAAAACATAGATAGTATAACAGTCCAACAAGTTATTTAAAAAAAAAAAAAAAAAAAAAAAAAAAAAAAAAAAAAAAACTTTACGTTACATGCTGAGCATCTGTGAACCCTCATTTTATTTTATTAAATACATTTCCTATTGAATTTGCATTTAATTATGAAGTCGTTTGATTACTTAGTATGGTTGGTTGGTTGATTTTATGACGGCCGATTATCAACACGAGGGATATAGGCCCTGGGGGGAGTGCCCTCCGTGGGGGTCTTCTTAAGGGATCCTAACCCGTATTTACGACAAGGTTCGAAGAAAACCACGGAAAACTCCGAACGGTTAGGTCGACGAGCGCGACAGGTTTTTGAACCCAGCACCTCCCGTCTACCAGCTTTGAGCGCAGAACCTTTCAGCCACTGGTGGGGCCCGATTACTTAGTACGTATTGAAGTTGCTTTCCGATTATTGGTATAAAATAACTTTAAAAAATATAATTAAAAACCTTATGAGTATTACATTAAATAGCATACATTAAAATAATGCATAGATGTAAATAGTAAATAATGAGAAACCAGAATTAAACTCACCTACATAGTTATTTTTATATGGTATGGAACAGGCACAAAAATAGTACACCGTGACAAAAAAGTATTTGCATATCTTGTAATTTGCTTTTACTATTCATAAATAAAAACAAAAACAATTGCGAGGAAGAATATATAAACATATTTATAAAAACAATAAACATATTTAATATCTTACGCGATAATCTTTTTGAAAAATATATTAAAAAAATGAAAGAGAGAGAGAGAGAAAGAAATCGAACACTTCTAACGGCAAAAAAGTATTTGCACACTAATCAATGATAACACAAAAATAGGAAATATTCAAAACAAACAAAATATTACTAAATACTTGGTAATGCAATCTTTGCATCTGTAACAGCGACAGCTTGTAATCGTCTGGACATTGATTATATTGATTTTTTTTTTTTTTTTTTTTTTTTTTTCTCACCAGTACATCCAAAGTATGATAATAAATTCTCAGTATTGAGGTCCGGCGATTTAGGAGAAGTTTTCAGAAGAAGATTTTTTACGTTATATTACAGCTTATAATCTCGTTATGTTGGCCGTATCTAAACTTATAAACATGTCTTCCTCAGTGCGAATGAAATGGTGAAACATTACATTTGCCTGAGCAAGACAATGCTTATGCACTGTCGAAACCTGGTCTTCAAGGATTTTTATTGACGTACAAAATGTTGTTTTTAAACTTTATTGTGTCTATTTTTATTGCTTAACCTTTTGTATCACCGTGTTCTGCACCACACGCAAAAGTCAATGTTACACAGTGGGCTGTTAAAGATAATTTTATTTATTGCTGCTATCTTCAAACAAAACAGTTAATATAAATCGCTCATAGAATTTTCGCCAGACGGCGATACTGAGTTAATTTTTCATACCAATTTATCATTTGAGCCAGTTTTACATCGTTATTGCTAAAATTTACTTCGTAAATTTTACAAAATTGAAAAGGCTGGAAACGTCCAAAAATAGATTTTTTACAAAGTTTGGTTCGTATACTTTACAATTTTGTATTAGAAATTGTAATATTGAACATACAAAAAATTGACAATATTTATGTAAAATTTGTAATATTCGGTTTATTGCAGATATGAAAAAAAAAAAACACTTTTTAGTCAATAATTTTTTTAATTTGTTCGTCCTAAATTTTTTAAATCATTTTTCACATGCTAAAAATGATGTTTTCTTACAACTGAGTGAATAATTTTCAAACCAAGTTACCGAGTTAGAAGGAGTTAAACTAAAATATGGTACCAAAAATAATAACTTTATTTAAAACACTTTAAAAAAAAGGTGAAAAATGCATTTAGTTTACTATTGTATTTGCTTGAGGAAACCCCTTTCATCAATATAACCAAACATAACGGAAGTTTCACGATATTTTTCTAGTATATCAACAAACCCATAATTACATAAAAACAAAATGTAGCAATAATATTGAAATTTTTTTCACATATTGATCACTAACGCCACCTATCGGTAACACAACACTCTCGCTTTTGGTTTTATGATCACTGATAGACGCAAACAGAGTTATACTAAACTCATCTCATCTGAGAACGAATCCCGTAGAAACAAGTAACGGAATACAAACGATCTCGCGTTTCCATGACAACGCTTACTCCATGCAATCTTAATTCCCCAATAATTGGTTGTGAAACGGGGTTTTGTGTAATTGTGTTCTGTACGCCAGATGCAACGCCCTCCCTTATGACCTCACATTCACGCCCCCAATTTGTTTGGGGGTAGCAGTGTCTAGAGTATTTGTGAAATGAATTAAGTGATGAACGGTGATTATAGGAGAGGTTGGTACCAAATTAGAGGGATATAATTTGGTGAGACGATATTGTGCAAGAAATAAAAGAAAATAAATTGCTTATGTATTAAATAGTAAATAGCGTGCGGGGGATTTAGTGTTCTGAACGTATTTTTCCGTCGCGGAAAATTAGTTATCAGATGAGGTGAAATGTGATGAAATAGGTTTTTAGGAATAAAACTACGCGCGATTCAGAGGAAAAGCTAAAATATAATAACTATTATGATGAAAAACGTAGTTAATTGAATGACAATAATCGAATAGCCACGCAAATTTTTAAGTGAAAATATTTTTTTTAATTTAATAAATAATGTTACTTTATATATCTCTTGTTGTAATGTGTTAATATTTTCATAAATCTGACCAGGAATACCTCAATACAAATTCAAACATTTGCTTCGTAGTGTGTAAAATTATATATTTTTTCTTCAGTTGATAAGTAAAAAAAAAAAGTATTAGTTTCGAGAGCAATTAATAAGCAGCTCTCTTCATCAGGTGATTAGTAGTTATTCCTATAGGATAAAACATATTATGCAAGGAGTATTTTAATGAAAATCGAAAAAGGAAGAAGGTGAATTGCCTTGAGCAATAAAGCTGTTATAAGAAATTCGTGGAGGGAAAATATATACGTAGACAGCGATCAGTTTTTGTAATTTTTTTTCACTTCCAATTGATTTAATATAATCGTACACGACTTGTTAGGGAGTCGTCCATTAACCCATTAACGCCCAGTGGCATATTTTTAGATCACTAGACTTAGTGGCAAGAAAGCGTCTTTCACACTAGTAAATATGAAGATAAATATATACTCTCTTTCACGAGACAAATTCCTTGATAAAATAAAATAAAAAATACTCTTCATTTAAAAGTGGTTGGAAATCTAAAATTTAAATTTTAACGAAGAAAATAATTTGGGCGTTAATGGGTTAAGGTGGCTTTCAATAAAATATTTTTTCCCGCTCAACAACACGGAATTTTCTGATATATGATGTTTTGAAACATTTTGAAACATAAAAACAAGACACTTGCCGGCATGATTACTAAAGTAATTATCCATCAAACAATTTTTTTCATTTTTCGATAAATGAATTATGTCTTGATAAGCAACTGTTGTTTCAGGACAGAAGATTTTTTTTTTCCTCCGAGCTGTCGCGTTTGGCAATTTGGTTCAAAACGCAGTTTTGACAACCTTTTCTGAAAAGACCTTTCACCTTTACCAAAAAATGGAAACAACTGTTCGATTACATAGTTTCTGAGTACGAGCACATGGAATTTTCATGAGTTTGCGAACAAAAATGAATTAGAAAATATGCCAGAAAGTAGCCAGTTTAAATTTGGTCTTTATTTAGTTTCTTAATTACATCTCACGTCAACAGGGGGCGGGGGCAACAAATTGAGACAGGGGGGGGGGGTAAGGAGTTATCATGTCGTGACGTCGCGCTTAAACTATGAAAATAATTGCGTGCATTATTCTCTAGCAGTACTATAAAGTTCATTAAAATATATTCATTTTTATTCTGGTAGAAATACGTATACCTTTGCTTTTACTTTGAATAACAACAGCTTGAAGAAAAAGGATCCTAACAATTTTATAACCTTTATATCACTAGATAGTAATTGCATGTATTTTTATTTTTTGATTTATTTATTTATTTATTTCATAAAATCAGATCTAAATTCATTGTGGCCGAAAATGTCACTTTACAGCAGGTTGGATGGGATGAAATCGAATGTTAGAACCTGTGACAAATGGGGGAGGGAGGGGTAAAGAATTCCCACAAAATTTTTGTGGCATAATTAATGGATGCCGCCACACAGTCGGGCGAAACCCCGGTTTTCCAGAAAAAAAATCTGCAAATCATTCTACAACTGTTTCCAATGTATTCCAATTCACTGTTTCCAATGTATCCCACTTCACTGTTCCCAATGCATTCCAAAATTCACTGTTTCCATTTTTTCCTTTTCGAGGAATCGGATGATGACATCTGCTGGGTCGATACGATAGTTTACGAGTTTATAACCATTTTTCTGTTGATATTTGATAACTTAAATTCTATTTCAGAGCGCTAAAATATATTTCCTTATGAAATATTTCAGTATCGATTCTTATGTAATTTTTTCCGCTAAATAGGATGGAACTATCCACAGCTCAATACGAACCACAGCTATTGAGTTATAACTATTTTTCTGTTGATATTTGATAACTTGAATTCTATTTCAGAGCGCTAAAATATATTTCCTTATAAAATATTGCAGTATCGATTCTTATGTAATTTTTTCCACTAAATAGGATGGAACTATCCGCAGCTCAATACGAACCACAGCTATTGAGTTATGACAATTTTTCTGTTGGTATTTGATAACTTGAATTCTATTTCAGAGCGCTAAAATATATTTCCTTATGAAATATTTCAGTATCGATTCTTATGTAATTTTTTCCGCTAAATAGGATGGAACTATCCGCAGCTCAATACGAACCACATCTATTGAGTTATAACAATTTTTCTGTTGATATTTGATAACTTGAATTCTATTTCAGCGCGCTAAAATATATTTCCTTAATGAAATATTTCAGTATCGATTCTTATGTAATTTTTTCCGCTAAATAGGATGGAACTATCCACAGCTCAATTCAAACCTCAGCTATTGAGTTATAACAATTTTTCTGTTGATATTTGATAACTTGAATTCTATTTCAGATCGCTAAAATATATTTCCTTAATGAAATATTTCAGTATCGATTCTTATGTAATATTTCCCGCCAAATAGGATGGAACTAATCCGCAGCTCAATACGAACCACAGCTATTGAGTTATAACAATTTTTCTGTTGATATTTGATTACTTGAATTCTATTTCAGAGCTCTAAAGTATATTTCCTTATGAAATATTTCAGTATCGATTCTTATGTAATTTTTTCCGCTAAATAGGATGGAACTATCCACAGCTCAATACGAACCACAGCTATTGAGTTATAACCATTTTTCTGTTGATATTTGATAACTTAAATTCTATTTCAGAGCGCTAAAATATATTTCCTTATGAAATATTTCAGTATCGATTCTTATGTAATTTTTTCCGCTAAATAGGATGGAACTATCCACAGCTCAATACGAACCACAGCTATTGAGTTATAACTATTTTTCTGTTGATATTTGATAACTTGAATTCTATTTCAGAGCGCTAAAATATATTTCCTTATGAAATATTGCAGTATCGATTCTTATGTAATTTTTTCCGCTAAATAGGATGGAACTATCCGCAGCTCAATACGAACCACAGCTATTGAGTTATGACAATTTTTCTGTTGGTATTTGATAACTTGAATTCTATTTCAGAGCGCTAAAATATATTTCCTTATGAAATATTTCAGTATCGATTCTTATGTAATTTTTTCCACTAAATAGGATGGAACTATCCGCAGCTCAATACGAACCACATCTATTGAGTTATAACAATTTTTCTGTTGATATTTGATAACTTGAATTCTATTTCAGCGCGCTAAAATATATTTCCTTAATGAAATATTTCAGTATCGATTCTTATGTAATTTTTTCCGCTAAATAGGACAAAAACTATCCGCAGCTCAATACGAACCACAGTTATTGAGTTATAACAATTTTTCTGTTGATATTTGATAACTTGAATTCTATTTCAGAGCGCTAAAATATATTTCCTTATGAAATATTTCAGTATCGATTCTTATGTAATATTTCCCGCCAAATAGGATGGAACTAATCCGCAGCTCAATACGAACCACAGCTATTGAGTTATAACAATTTTTCTGTTGATATTTGATTACTTGAATTCTATTTCAGAGCTCTAAAGTATATTTCCTTATGAAATATTTCAGTATCGATTCTTATGTAATTTTTTCCGCTAAATAGGATGGAACTATCCACAGCTCAATTCAAACCTCAGCTATTGAGTTATAACAATTTTTCTGTTGATATTTGATAACTTGAATTCTATTTCAGATCGCTAAAATATATTTCCTTAATGAAATATTTCAGTATCGATTCTTATGTAATTTTTTCCGCTAAATACGATGGAACTATCCGCAGCTCAATACGAACCACAGCTATTGAGTTACAATTTTCCTGTTGATATTTGATAACTTAAATTCTATTTCAGAGCGCTAAAATATGTTTTCTTATGAAATATTTCAGTATCGATTCTTATGTAATTTTTTCCTCTGAATAGGATGGAACTATCCGCAGCTCAATACGAGCCACAGCATGAAAAGCTGCAATTCGGGCTCTAAGCATGTATTTGTCTGAAAAAACTAAATTTGGGCCCAAAACTTGTATAATACATAATATTAGTCCCATCATGATTACAAAAAAGGGGCTAATTAATTAAAAAGTTTTAAAAAGGCCAAACATTATATAGGATTATTTGAGATTACGATTCTTACTTATTTTTGTGTGAGAAATCGAATAAGTCCAATTCCAAATTAATATAATCATTCATTACCTAATCTATCATCATATAATCTAATCATTCTCGAGATAATTATGGGCCTTTAATGAAATAGTTTAATTTATGTGCCTGTAATAAATGTGTACAAAGGTCACAATTGCAGATTATTGCAGCTGAAATAAATATAAGGTAAAGCTAAGAGAGTCTGCGCACAATTCAAAAGAATAAAAATAAAAAATCTAAATATTAATTTTTTGCTAAACTATCCATGAATAATTTTGACTTCATTTGTTTTTTATGCATTTCCATTGCTATTTTGTTGTTATGTAGCAATTTAATAGAATAGTTGTAATAAAACCAAGAAAGTTATTTTGCGCAATCTGTCCTTACAGGGTTGGTGTGATTGCGCACATGGGTAGGAGAGATTGTTACTAATAATAACTACAATTAAATTGTTAACAATAATAATTACACTTAAATGACATTGTTGTAAGGTTTTTGTGAACAAATATTATTGTATTAGGAGTGAATATTTCAACCTAATGATTAAAGAATCAGAAAAAGGAAATAATTTTAAAAACGATTGAAAAATTTTAATTAAAGGGAAACAATTAAAGAATCAGAAAAAGCAAGTCCAGAGAACATTACAAAATAACATTAAGTTACTTGATAACACGTTTAACTTAAAATTAGTCCATTTTAATTTTTAATTTTTTAATATAAATTTACCAATAAGCTGCGTAATCTCTCCTACCATGTAAACTAATGGGAACAATGCGCTATCTCTCCTAAATAACAGGTGCGCAAACTCTCCAATTTCAGTAGGAGAGATTGCGCGGCCTTTTATTTTAACATGGCCGCTATTAAAACGAACCGTTGATGTTCACATTTTTAGTCTAGATGAGTAGCTTATGAGAAATCGTTTAAGTTTAAAATATTTTGTACTACTGACATTGTATAGAAATTCTGATGAATAGCTATGAAAATTCAAGCACTTACTTTGGGAAGAGAAAACGAAATAGCAATGCTTTATCTTAAACGCTCAAAACAATCAACGTGCACTTTCAAGTAGAGACTCCACTACTGCTGTTGTACAACTACTTGGAGTCGCTGCGTGCTCACTCTACTCCTTCCCCCCGAACCTCTATGTGCGCAATCTTTCCGGCCATCAAATCAGCCATCTCTCCTGGCTTTACCTTAGCTGTTTTTTCAGTGTAATGTAGATGTCAAAAATTGCCAAGCCATGTCGGAGGCTAGTGGAGCCTTTTTGAAAGCTTCAACAATCAGTTTTACTTTTTTATTTAAAATGTGAATATTGTGTATTTTAATTTTCCATATAGTAATGCAATATTTCAACAGGTTAATTGTGCTTTGTTGTCCTTTATATAGAATGTAAATACCTTCAAAGTTTCAAAATTTTATCTTTGAAAATAAAAGTACACGAAGAGGAAAAAAATTCGGCTAAAATTGACCAATTTCCAAAAGTCTGAAAAAGCTCAGTTTAACACTCTGTACCAGCGCATAATTTTTTTTTTCAAAAAAATTCAAGCAGGGCTTTATTCTTCAACTATGAAAGAACTGAAAACCACTAGAAACGGCACTTAAATAATTTAAAAAAAAAATAACTTTTGGGTGTTTTCGTCGCCTTGATCCCAGTGTGCGGCCCAAGGCTGTTTTCAAATCTACATTATGAAAGTGATAAGAAATAGATTTATTTATTTTTATGTTTATTTTTTTTCCTGTCAAATCATGTGACTTTACAAGTCACATGCTAAAAAAAAAAAAAAAAAAAAAAAAAAAAAAAAAAAAAAAAAAAAAGAACAGAAATAAAACTTACAGACAGAAAATTTGCAGTCAGAAAACTTAAAAAAATATATATATAAATTATATAATTTGATGAAATAACATATATTTACTATGAATATTCTTATAAAACCTCCCTGAAGATTCTATAAGATGTTCATAGTTTTCCATTTTTTGCTTTTTCTATCTTTTAAGTATAATTCCTACAGTGTCCATTCCATTGCTTTTTATAATGTCTTATCCTTTGTATTTCACACGTGTTTTCATTTATATATAATGTATTACTGTCATCTAAGCTGATACTTTTACCTGTCAAATTTCTGAGGTTTTCAAAATTCTTTTTTTGACAATGATTTTTGAGTGAATGACAATTTTTGAGTACCCTGTCTTTTTTTTTCTTCTTTAACAGTCAACAACTATCTCTCTGGCAAAATTACGAAATAATTTTCATATCTGTTTCCATTTATTATTATTATTACTATTACTATTACTATTGTTGTTGTTGTTGTTGTTGTTGTTGTTATTATTATTATTATTACCATCAGGCCTTAATTATATATATATTAAATATAAAAAAATTATCAGCATTTTCAATTAAAAATTAGTTTTACCTATAACCCGAAACGCCCGGTTTGGAGCCCTTGGTACCTTTAAAAATGAAAATTCTTAAAAAAAATATTTTTAATTAAAAAAATTTAAATTTATTAATTTAATCCATATTTAAAAATGGATAAATCTTCTAAAAGAAAAACTCTTTTTTTTTTTTTGCATGCATTTTTAATTTTTGAGTACCGAAAAGTATAAATATTGATTTGTCTACAGGATTTACAAAAATATTTAATAAAATTAAAAAAAATTAATTAATTAATAAAATAAAAATAAACAATTCATTAAAGAAAAAAGTAATTTTTATAAGTATTTTATAATACAATAATCATTTTTCCAATTTTGTTTTCTCAAAACAAAAAATCCTGAAAACAAAATAATCGAAAGTAATGCTAATTGAAAATAATTGAAGGAAGTTTCATAACTTTTTAGAAACCAGGGATTGCAACCGGGCTTCCCGTGTTAGAGAAGATACTGCCGGGTATACACAACGTATACAATAAGTGGGTAAGTGTGATCGAAGATCGCACAAAGGGTTTCGTTTAATATTTCTTTCAAAACACTTTATACTTTCTTTAATAAATCCAAATAAATTTCATTTAGCAAAAAAAAAAAAAAGTCATGTTTTTTATAAAGTAAAAATTTACCGGTTTATTTTTTCCTTTTTTCGAATATCTAAACCAGCCGGATAGCGGTCCAATCCCGCTATTATATTCTGTCATAATAATATCCGTCATACGGACTAAATGCAATATTAAAAAAAATACAATTGAATCCATTTGGACACTACACTGTTAACTAGTATTTTAAAAACACAAATTGCACAAATTGTGCTTATTAGTTGCTAAAATCAGTGTAAAAATTGTTTTAAACTCATAAAAGAGCTAAAATCCTACATGTTTCGGCTTTAAACTTAAAGCCATCATCGGGGAAGAGGAACAACACAAACGACTACTGATCTTTTAATTTTCGACACGAGAAAATTGAAATCAACAGTATGGAAAAATTTAAATAAAATAAGCGGGCGCTCTCTGTTGCCAAAGAGCGAAAAACAAAACAATGAATTAACAAGAGGTTAAAAATGTATCCCATAGACTAGGTATGTTGAAAGAAAAGTTATCATTACAAATACAATCTTTTCTAATTTTGATTTCCAATGATTTCCTAATGGCGGCTTTAAATGGGTTATTGAACCTATGGATAATTCTTGCTTTATCGAAATTAATTACAGTATCATTATTTTTAGCGTAAAACCGGGAGAGTGCAGTGGATAACTTTCCAAATTTTATGTCGTTTTTATGCTCTTTTAACCTTTCCAAAAACTTTCTTTTAGTCATACCAATGTAAAAAATTATACTATTATTATTTAAGCTAATGGGGATTTCATAAACACCTGCGAATTGATCAGGGGGGATAGGATCTAATTTACATGAAACTAAGTCAACCAATTTTCTGGGAGGAACAGCAATAAGATGGATATTGTATTTACGGAGGGCCCTTTTAATCCTTTCAAATATAATAGGTATATATTGGAATTTACGATAGTTTGGTTTATTATTGCTAGGGACAGGATGCTGAATTAAATGGCCATTGAATTTTTCTATAATTTTCTGTACGTGATGAGCGGGGAAACCATGGTCAATGGCGATATCTCTGATAAAATTAAGTTCATCTTGGATGAATTCACTTGAACAAACCAGAAAAGCACGCTTGATGAATGAATTGAAGGCAGCAATCTTATAAGTGAAAGTTGTAGAGGCATTAAATGGGATTATTGTGTTACTTCTCATCGGTTTACGATAGACTTTACGTTTTAGGTTGTTGTCATCTTTAATTAATTGAATATCCAGGAACGGTAGTGATGAATTTTCTTCTATTTCCAACGTAAACTTAATATTTTCATCTATTTCGTTTATTTTTGAGAGGAAAGATAGGAGTTCTTGCTTTCCATGATTCCATGTGATAAAGATATCATCCACGTATCTTAGCCAAACTTCTGGTGTCAAATTCAAACTTTTAAAAATAAATTCCTCCATCGGTCTAAGTTTAAATTCAGCCAACAGACCGGAAATAGGAGATCCCATAGGTGCTCCATTATTTTGTCTGTAAAATTTCTTATTAAACATGAAAACGTTGTTATTAATGATAAGGTTAAGTCCTGACTTTAGAGATGTTTTTACGCTATCACTTAAATTATTTTGTTTATCAATTTCCAAATTAATATTTTGTACAACTTCATTTGTATTAATAGATGGGTAAAGAGACACAATATCTAAACTAGCTAGAATAGTTCCTTTAGAAATCTGAATATTTTCTATTTTATGGATAAAATCTTCTGTTGACTGTACAGTTTTGCTTGAACTTGGTAAAATTAATTTTAGGAATATAACGAAAGCTTTTTCAATAAAATATGTTGGGCCAGAACACCTAGAAAAAATAGGTCTCATAGGGAGATTTGGTTTATGGTCTTTGAGTCTACTAATTAAACGAGGGGTAACTCCTGTATTGTTAATTTTAATAAGTTTTTTCATGTATTCTGGCCAGGCTCCTCTTCTAATAAGTTCTTGTGTCTTCCGGAAAATCAAGGGATTCGGGTCTTTCTTTAGTTCTGTGCAGTCCATTGTGTCAATGCAATCATTCATTTTATTAATGTAGTCTGTTTTATTTAGAATAGCCATTTTATTAGATTTATCCGTCTTAAGGAAAATAGTTTGCTTGTCTTTCTTTAACCTGGAAATAGTTCTAATAGGTCCGGTATGGATTGTATTTGAACAGATTGGATATTTCTTAATTAGATTATAAATATAGTTACGTGCTTCTTCTCTATTTGTGGTTGATACAGAATTAATAGTAGATTCCACTTCCGTAATCAAGTCTTTGATATCAAGCCTTTCTTGAAAAATAAATTTAGGGCCTAATGATAACACCTGGTTTTCTTTATATGAAAACACTTTACTTGAATAATTAACAAATGGCACTGGCTTAACTTGATAGTGATTAGGCTTCTCAACTTTGGAAATTAGACAACTTAATTTTTTATATTGGTTAGCCACTTTAGCTTTACGCTGAGAATGTCGAAAACCCTCTAGTAACTTCATACAAATGTCAAATATCGCCACAGGTGTAACTTTAGCAAAAATGCAATAAAGCTTGTAAGTGCGAATAGAAAGAGTATTTACAAGGGCGAATTTTTTCCTGATACATACATTAAGACATCTTGCTTCAAACTTACGCTTAACATTAGAGTGATTATATGAGATACATTTATTTCTAATCTCCAAAAATTTGGGAATAACATTCTTACTTTTACAAGTCCGTAGAAATTCAAGATTCAAAATTTCTCTGTCGAGTCGTAGACGTTCAGTTTTAAATTCCTTGAAACTTGAAAAATAGTCCATATTCATTCCAGCATCGATATATTTCACAATTGAATCCATTTGGACACTACACTGTTAACTAGTATTTTAAAAACACAAATTGCACAAATTGTGCTTATTAGTTGCTAGAATCAGTGTAAAAATTGTTTTAAACTCATAAAAGAGCTAAAATCCTACATGTTTCGGCTTTAAACTTAAAGCCATCATCGGGGAAGAGGAACAACACAAACGACTACTGATCTTTATTGAAGGATCAATAAAGATAAAAATAACTAAAGACTAAAGAATGACTAAAGAAGGATTCTTTAGTCAACCATGGTATGACTAAAAGAAAGTTTTTGGAAAGGTTAAAAGAGCATAAAAACGACATAAAATTTGGAAAGTTATCCACTGCACTCTCCCGGTTTTACGCTAAAAATAATGATACTGTAATTAATTTCGATAAAGCAAGAATTATCCATAGGTTCAATAACCCATTTAAAGCCGCCATTAGGGAATCATTGGAAATCAAAATTAGAAAAGATTGTATTTGTAATGATAACTTTTCTTTCAACATACCTAGTCTATGGGATACATTTTTAACCTCTTGTTAATTCATTGTTTTGTTTTTCGCTCTTTGGCAACAGAGAGCGCCCGCTTATTTTATTTAAATTTTTCCATACTGTTGATTTCAATTTTCTCGTGTCGAAAATTAAAAGATCAGTAGTCGTTTGTGTTGTTCCTCTTCCCCGATGATGGCTTTAAGTTTAAAGCCGAAACATGTAGGATTTTAGCTCTTTTATGAGTTTAAAACAATTTTTACACTGATTTTAGCAACTAATAAGCACAATTTGTGCAATTTGTGTTTTTAAAAAAAATAATTTCAAAATTAAACAAATTGTACACCTTCAAAATGTTTAAATATGCGAATATTTCCATAATGGGATTTTTATCCACGATTCAATATGTTTCTCAAACTCATATATTTACTATTCTCTATTATTTATATTGATACTCGCTTTGTATTATTCTCAAACATTTGAAAAATTAGTTAAACTTCCTATATGACGTCAGATTTTCTTTTTAATTCTCTAATGACGTGTTATTAATCTGCTTTGTCCACTTACACATACTCATACTCCTTGTATTATTGAGAAATCTTAGACATTTTCCGTTTTATTACGACTATGACGTCAATCAATTTTATTCCATATTTATCTTTTTTTCAATTGGTGAAACTTTTTATTTCATTTTCATTTTTCACGTGAAAATCGTCTGATAGAAAATTAATTATTGTAGAAAGAATTTCATTGTGGATTTTAAATCTTTGGCATCTGCTATAACGAAAAATGCTTCAATTTAATAGGAAAAGGCTGTTAGAATTTTGGTTTTTTATCTCTATTTATTAAAATAATACGAATTTTTCAAATTTTAACATTTTGAGCTCTTCACAGCTGCTATTCAGATTTATACACTAAGTTTCAACTCTGTAAGTTACATACTTTTTGAGAATGGCTCTGTGACGGACAGACAACGGAGCGGGGGTAATAGGGTTTCGTGAGATGAACGAAACCCTAAAAACCATTTTTAATTGAAAACTGTAATATATAATTTTACATTTAATATATCTTTTGAGATGGCCCACTAACATAGCACGAAAAAGTATTTTTATATAAAAACTGTCAATAATGTATTTAAGTAAAGTTTTGAAATTTGTTAAAAACGGCACTTTAGTATTAGCCCCATACCAAGGGTTAACAGTCGAAGAAATCCCCAAAATTTTCACTATTTACATCAGCTTTTTTTAATTATGATTATTTAGGTGTTTAAGTGCGTAGTTCTATTAATATGTGTTATCATTTGTGTTTGATTAATTAATTTCGATCCTGTTAAAATTGTGTTTTATTTTATTTTATTTATTTATTTAATTACTGATGAAGTTTTAATTTCGTTATGAAATAGTAGCCAGAAACAAATGCTGAACTATTTATATTGTTTTATGGGCATTGTTCAAAAGGGTTAGCTTTCCATAAGCGGGGTTCACACATCGAAATATAACCCTAATACTCAAATGATAATAACTTTTCAACTCAAATCTTTAATAAAATTAATATTAATTCTATAATTAATAATAAAAGCTGTTATTTTCCTATTAATAATCTTCAAATTTCAAAAATATTTAAATATCCTAATACAATCGGAACAAAGATTTTTAACTATAATGCATTTTCAAAAAATACATCTGATGCAAGTACTTTGCCGTGTAAATGCAATGACCCCACTCTAAAAAAATACATTAATAATGATCATGGACATGTATAATCACTGGTAATCTTAATATTGTGAATGATTATAAACTACAAAAACTAATGGGTTATGGCACTAAATATAGACTTCCTTCTAAATTTAATGTAAATTCTATTATAAAACAGTTTATATATGATATAGACATTTTTATTTATAAAATTTCAATTTCATATAGTAAACATATTGAATATTTTAATCAATGGAAAACACTAGTTATTGAAAAATTAAGTTCGTCTTTAAAACATAATATATCTCATATGGTTAAAATCAACATAAAACATTTGTTCCAGCAAATTACTAAATTACAAAAAAACTATGTAATAACATATTTTGACAAATCTCCTAATAATTATGCAATCATATGTAAAGCTTATTATCACCAACTACTTACATCCTGTATTTCTACTAACAATTCTTTTAAAAAATCTAATGAAAATGTAACTGTAAACAATCGTAAAATTCACAGTTATTATAAACTATTAAATATTTCTTCTACTACCTTTAATTATCCTTATTTAGATCTTATACCCAAATTTCATAAAAATCCAATTAAATTTAGGTCTTTAACTATTTGGTGCAATGTGCAATACATATAATAATATAGCCAATAAACATCTATTCAAAATTCTCAATCAAATTTATACACTGACAACATCCACTGATAATACACATTGTATAAAAAAAATAGCTATCAACTCGTCAATATTTTGAAAAATCTTAAATGTGTTAACAATATAATGACATATGATTTCAAAGATCTTTTTAATAATATAGATTTATTAGATCTACATAATGTTATAAATGCATTATTTAATAAGTATCATCATACACTAAATTCACCAATTCATACAGACACTGCTTATTTTAAAACTTTAACAAATTTCATTATATATAATAATTTTATAATGCATGATAACACGTTATATTTACAGAAAGTCGATATCTCACAAGGGGGATGTACATCTAATATACTTTCAGACCTATACTTGTACCACTATGAACGTACTTTCATTAACAGTAATATACATTTATATCGTTATATTGATGACATAATTTGAATTGCCACTGATCACACTAATATTTCTACATTTCCAGTAGATTATCCTACTTAATTTAGAATTAACGGAAAACCTCCTTTCTAACAATACTATTAACTTTTTAGATCTTAAAATTACACTTAAAGAAAACAAAACAATAATTGATCTATTTGATAAACGTAAAGAATTTAAATTTAAAGTTAATACATTTACTAATTTTAAATCTTGTCTTCATAATTCTGTATATATCGTAATATACTCCTTAACCATATTTATAGAATAAAGAGTTTATGTTCTTCTCAACTAATTAACAACAATATTAAAAACGCTAATCTATGATGCATTACAATATGGTTTTCCAAAAAAAAATCATATATTCTTTAATATATAATTAGTACTTAAATGATCTTAACAACCAAATTAACACATGCGTTAAAAAATGTATATATAAAAAAAAACATATCACCTTAGAAAATAGTTTTAAAAAAATTTATAATAGGACGGATGGGTGGGTAGATGTTGGATTGAGGAGGTGTGTGGCGGAGTTCTATGGGAAAAACGCATGGTTAATTTATATTAAAAAAAAGGGGGGGTGGGCATTTTGATTTACACATACGTTTGCTAATACACATTTTATAATGGATTATGATATGATACTTTTATATGCAAATTAATGTAGTTATATTTACATATTCATTAATTAATTTACATGAATTTATATTCATTACTATTAAGAATGTTATCGATTAATTGTATTTACATTAATGCCCACGGTGGACAATATCCTATTAACTTCTAATATAATGTATACTTTCTTAAATGCTAATATAATACATGTATTAATTTTTATTTAATGTTCTACCCTAACCACTTATATAATGTGTATTTAATTTTTAACTTTGCATGCAGAAACATTATATGTAACTAATTAATTTCAATATTTAATTAATATTAATTTTAAATCCTTAGCATCGTAATTCAAATAATTTAGTATTTTAATTTTAATTTAATTTAATTTTTATGATGTTGCATTTTTGGCAAAGCTATTTAATAGTGGCTATGTCATTTCTTGGTACATATATTTTTATGTAGCA
Organism: Maratus michaelseni; assembly: GCA_963931845.1. Taxonomy (NCBI): domain Eukaryota; kingdom Metazoa; phylum Arthropoda; class Arachnida; order Araneae; family Salticidae; genus Maratus; species Maratus michaelseni. The sequence goes on along the minus strand of OZ007594.1, from coordinate 90,107,116 downwards.
TTAATCGTTAATTATTAATTTTACCACTTTACATCTTATTTTTTAACATAGAATTATTTATTAATACATCCTTTTTTACTTTAATGTAATTGGATATTTTATTTATTATTTAATTTAATTAATTTATTATTTAACTAATTGTTATCATTCTTTAGATAGTATTTGGTTTAATTTTTAAATATTAATTTTCTTCCACTGATTTTATTAATTCATCGCATATTCACTTTTTCTCTCCTAGATGGCAGCACCGTAGTTTGTGTTGCTTTACAATAATATTCCATGGTAATTCATCTTCTAAAACTTATTTTGGCAACATGGTAAATCATCTTCTAAAACTTATTTTGGCAACATGTAAAGATTTTTTGCAATTCATTGCCCCTGTTTAGTTATACTCCTATATCTGGTTACTGAAGTGCACCAATATCCTTTTTAATCCAATTGTATTTCGCACTTTATGATTAAATTTCAAGTTTTTATCTCTTTATTATGGGTAAGGTTTCTTTCCTTTTTAAAATTGTATTTATTGTTTGAACTTTAAGATTTTTTCACAGGTTTTATTCTTTGTTTATGAGTTGGTAGTCCCAAAATCATATTATTTAGCAATGTTATGGCTAATATGATTATGAAACCACTCATTTTATTTGTGGTATTTAGGCATTTGGGACTTGATAATTCTGTCTAAATTCCACAAATTTCATTCATTCAATTTCATTCATTCAATTTTTAATTTAATTTCTTCTTCTTTTAAATAAGTATTTGGTATCTATATTCAGTGTGTTGGGGTACACTATCGTTGTCAATTAATTATTACATACTAAATCATGATTTCATTGTTTATGTTGGTGTTACGGTAATGTTTTATTAATGGTTATATATATATATATATATATATATATATATATATATATATATATAATTATAATATCTATGAATTTCAAAAACATATCAAGTTCTAATATCATTCTACTAAAATCTACTAAGAGATAATTAATGATATTGTGTAATCAGAATACCACATAGCTAATAATTAACTTGTGCAATCATAAAATTACCATAGCATGTGCTTCAATGGTAATTAGCCAAATTTACTCATTCCTGAAGAACATTTAAAAAGAAAGAGAGAGAAAGGGGAAAAAATTATAAATTGGAGTTGCTATTATGTAAACACAAATGGATTAATAAATTAATTATGAACATTATTCAGTGGAAAAACTGGACCACAAGAGAACCAATCAAGAATTGGATATGAAAAAACATATGTGGATGTACTCGTCAGCTTGGCTGCACCCACATGTGTTTTAAAAATAATTCAGTATTTCATAATTCTACTGGCATGATGCTAAGTACAGTAGAATCAGCCAAGTACACTGAATTATTACCAGACAACAATTGGAAAAATTTTAAATTGGAAATATGTAAAATGTAAATAAAAAACCATTAAGAAATATATAATATATATCACTTACAACGATTATCCTAAAACTTTATAAATCACCACACTATATAACCACCAGATATCTTTTTTGAAATAATATTGGAATTTTGAACCCTTAAATTGTAGAAAAAATGTTTTACTCACAAGAATGATACAGTATCCTCAAAATATAGCAACTTCTTCATAATGATCAATTCCACATGGCACGTATCAAACATGTTGACATTCGAGTCGAGTTGAGAGAAATGATTTGAAAGACAAGTTGAGAGCTCATTTTTTTAAAAACACAACTCGATCAATGACACCCCAACACAATATAATTCAAAAACACACAAAACTATTCTGTTGATAATACTCTTATAACAAAATTATATCCGTGAATATATAATTACTCCATCTAATTTTAATTCCTGAAAGTAAAATTGATATACAAGCAATAGCTCCCTCTATAGTTAAATTCAAAATAATATCTATAATATCATCAACTAACTAAAACGTAAAGTGTCGCCATCTATTGGTATTATAATTATTCATAATTAATATTTAGTTACATATCCATATTATTATTAACATAATCACTTCATTAAATTTAATCAATATATGAATTTTAATAAACAATACTTCCTTGTAGTTTTAATATTAAATTCGAATAAAATCCTACAATATGAATAAATATACACAGAATTTATTCATCCTGCACAGCATTTCAGATATTCTTAACAAAAGTATATTTTGTAAAAGAGATATTATTTTAAAACAAAGTGCTTTGCTGCCAGCTGTGTTAAACCACTGATATATATTATAAACTTATAATTAAATTATTAATTTTTTATTGTTACTTCTACTTAAATATATTTTAGACTTGTTATTAAATAATTAATGTATTGTTTATACTTATACTTAATTATATTTTAGATTTCAGAGATTAATTTAATATCAAATTAAATAATTATTATTATCACTACTGTGCTTCAATCAAATTTATGCTATGCAATAATTAAAATTACTTATTAAATTTAATTTCATAGATAAAAATAAAAAACTATATATATATTTATACACTTTGCAAATAGATATGTTTGTGAGTTATAATAACCAATGTTATCCATGTATAATTTTAAATGTATGAAAACTGCTCATCAATGACACCCTAAACATATGTGATCGGCAACGCACAATCACATACTATACAGAGTGTATATGATGTTCAATCAAATTTTAAATTTCCTAATATGTTATAATTGTATTAATGTATGTTATAATTGTAATATTATATCTAGTGTTATATGTTATCGCACATTCAAACAAAAATTTATTACATACAGTGTTAATAATTTAATGATATAATAAATGTTATTTAAAAGAGTTGATAATTGAATTTATCATAAAAATTGGATAACCATATATTTTTGCTTGATCTCGAATAAATCTAATATTTTTGTTTTTATTTATATCTGAGCATAAGTATTTTATACGATGTAGATAATTGATAATTATATTTTTATATACAGATTTATGTAAACATGAAGCATAATTGGTAAAAATATTTACTTTAAATGGAAAATCAAATCTCTTATCATAAATATCAAAAATTAATTTATAATTATTATTAATATTGATTTTTAAGTCAAGAAAGTTAATATTATTATTAATTAAATCATTTTCGCTAAATTTAAGTTGAGTAGGATAAAAATTGAGTGGTGATGTGCAATTTTTTTCATTGAAATAAAATATGATAATGTCATCAATATATCGATAAAATACATAATCATTGTTCGTACTAATATTTCTTTCATAATAATATAAGTAAAGGTCAGAGAGAATACTAGATGCTGTTCCGCCCTGCGGAATTCCCTGGCATTGTTTATAAATAATATTGTCATATATGATGTAATTATTATGCAATGTAAAATTTAGTAAAGTTTTAAAAAAATTTACTGAAATATGTTCTTTTAATTTTAATTGAGATTTAAATTCTTTAAATAATATACACATTGTTTTATGTAAGTCTTTTATATCAATGTTATTAAATAAATTATTAAAATCCAATGTTTTTATGAATTTTACCGGATTGATATTATGTATTTTATTAATGAGTTGAAAACTGTTTTTTAGGCAATGTTGGTTATTATGTTTTAACGTTATATCATATATCTGCTTTAAAATATTAAGTAGTAAATTACTTGCATTATTATTATATGTGTTACACCCGATGGTAACAGTGCGAAATTTTATAGGATTTTTATGAAATTTTGGAATATATAACCATTAATGAAACATTACCATAACACCAACATAAACTATGAAATTATGAATTAGTATGTAATAATTAATTGTATAATTTTAAAGGGTAGATAACTTTATATAAGTCCAGTTTTTTGAGCTATTATTTAGAGAAGTCATATATCTCCATATCAATAAATGATTTATAAATATTTAATACAGCATTTTTACTATTATTATTATTATTTTCTTTAGCTTCACAAATAAATTTTACTGTATTCTGAAGCAATGAAATGAAAGGAATCGAATTGCAGATAATTAAAAAAATGAATTAAAGCTTCTAAGGTGTAACAATTAGTTACTTTAATTCATGACAAAAATAATGAACTAATTAATTCATTTAACATATGGTAGATACCAAATTTAAATAAAATCTAACTTTAGTTCACATTTTTAAAATTTGTTTTCCTATGCATTGCTCATTGTTATAATCGTGAAAATTTATTAAGATTTTTTTTTTTTTTTTTTTTTAACTTTACTGGTATCAGATAGTCTTTTTTTTTTTTTTTTTTTTTTTTTTTTCCATTTATTTCTTAAAGTGTAGTTTCGATTTAAAATACCCCCATCCCCGACCCTTCCCCCCCCCCTATTTGACAAAAAATTAATGAAAACGTTTAGAATTATTCATTACAATGATAATTCAAAATCATATAGCTAGATATTTACCACGCATATCATTTACTCATAATGCACAATTTATAATATTTCGCAGTTATCTACGAACACCAAACTAAATACTAAACTTTTAACAGCTCTATTTCCCCATCAAAATTGAATAACCAATTAGCTTAAATTGTTCAGCATCAACGTATCTCATCTATTCCATCTATATGCTACAAAATCATTCCCGAACAACCTCATCTTTTCTATTTGCCCCAAAGGGGGTTCGTCGATGCGCTTAGTTAGTTGATTGGCTTGCGGTGAAGTGGTGTTGCAGGCGCTGAATAGATACACTCGGGGGCATAATACTAGAGCTGGCCCTTTCACAACCAATTACCAGGGAATTACTATAGAGAAGAATAGAGCGGCGTTGTCATGACAACAGTCGTTGAAGGATAAATACTATGCGATGAATAAGTAAATAGTCTGTAAAGGAAGTTCTGTTGTCTTAGTTAATTTGTTCAATAAGCTGAAAATGTCCAATATTTTCTACATTATATATTTGTTCTGCGTTTTTCTGGAAAAGATATGTATTTCCAAAAACAAACCTATTTAAAAATATCGAACAAAATCTAATTAGAGTTATTTTAAAAACATTCTTGTTTTTCTTTTCAGAACTGATGTTATTTGATTCGAACTTTATTTTATTCACAAATAAAATGATGAAGAAGAAAAAAAAAAGTTACAATTATCTTCGATTGAATCATCGTTGAGAAAATTTCTATTACACAAATTTATGACATAATGTTTTAAAAAACTTCTCTGTCAATTGGGATATAATAAATAAATAATGCAACATTTAAAATTTAGAGTTTTAAAGATTTGTAGTCTTTGAAAATATGGAACACAATGAATAATTTAAGTATATATGATGCAATGAAAACACCTTTCTTATTTTAAATATTGAAAAATAAAAAGCTAAAACTTTTGGATACAAAACGTGAATTTTAAAATGTACTTTATAATTTTTAGTTTTAACAAGCTGTATTTAAGTTCTTCGCGCCAGAATTTATATCCAAACATGAGTGTAAAAAGAAAAAAAAGGCTAAATTAATCGGTTTAAGCATAATTTTCAGATATCCCACAATTCAAATAGTTTGGAGCAGTAGTTTAAGAATGATATAGCTGATAAATCTGTAATTTTGACTTTCAGATTCAACCAGATGATCGGTAATCAAACCACAAGCAATATTGCCCAATTTTTATAATTACAACTACTTTAATAATTACACTATACTAAACTATACTAAAGTAAATATTTCGTGACATATCCTAATATTTCATAATGCTTACGACTCATATATTTCGGCAAACATACAGTAGTTTGTACTAATATTAATGCTATAACACAATTAAACTTTCAGAAGGCTGAGCCCGCCCCTCGTGGTCTTACGGTCCCATGACTGCTTAGTTGCTGTTTCAGCTAACAGTCCAGAAGGTTATTGTGTCCAGACTTTTAATGTGTCGTCCAGGTAGCTCAATTGGTAGAGCGCTTGCAATTTAAGCCAGAGATACTGGGTTCGATTCCTGACCTGGACACTTTTTCATTCAGTTGAAGAAAGTGCAATTCATATGATTTCGTGTCCAATCTTTATGATTGAGTCTAAGAAATAAATCTTGTAGGGTTGAAATAGCTTGAAGAATCGTTATCTTCCAGCGGAAGAAGAGATCAATACCTGATCACCTCTACCCCGCCTCCTGAAATTCTTTCCTTTACAATATTACTATTCAGCGTAAATTCAGAGAAAATCGGACTCATTTCATCTTTACAGCACGTGCTGTGTTTTGGCGACATTTTTTCTCTCTATTAGCGCCACTTGCAACCCAGCACAATCATTTCTCCGGAGGATCGTAAAATTCGGAACTCTCTCCACAAACTACGGAGGTTTTTGGGAGAAAAACTTATCCTCCCTCCCCTCTCTTTTGCTGTGTTATAAACTATTTTCTCCCCTCCCTCGAAGATAAACCAGGAGTACTAGTAGCAGTGATAGGTGTTTACAACCGTTCCGATCAACAAAATACGATCGTGACTGGATTTTTGTTTTGCTTTTTTATGGCATCTCTTTGCCGTCGTAGTTCACGCACGCTCCCGCGTTCAAATAAAGTACAAATACCTCAACTATTAGGGTTGCTGAGATAGAAATAGGTAATCGCCAAATAAAATGCTTGGCGACATGATTTGATGTAGGAAATCTAAGGCAGGTTTTGAGTATTTAATCGAAAAAAAATGATGAAAAATTATCTTTTAATAGAAATAAATTTTAATGAGATATAAATTACTATTTGGTTAAAAGAAAACAGGTTACTTTAAGCTATATTTATTATATAAATTCCCTTGCATCCGTTGGTGTGTTATATATTCTGAGTCAGATTCAAACTAAAATTTTTATTATTATCATTTGACATGATTTTTTTTTTTTTTTTTTTTTTTTTTTGTCTTCAATCGCCGGAGAATCGCCGAATCATGTATGATAACAGCACCGCGATCACGGAAATAAATCATAATTCTGTTGCGATTTTTATGATGCGGGTAACGGAAGATCTCTCCCTCTTTAGTCTCTTTTCCTTTTATATGTTACAAAAAATATTGTTACACCTATTGTATGCATAGAACACAGATCATGGAAAAGGAACATCACTTATAACATAATTTCCATTGAAAGGATTTTAAAGATATTGCATTCTCAGTTAAATGTTTTGCAAAACTGTCTAACGAAATTTCCAATTTATTGACCCTCTTTATATAGTGTCTGTTTATACGGTTGTGACAATACATGTCAGGAAAGTAAAAAAAATAATAATAAAAAAAATAATAAAAAAATAAAATAAAATAAAATAAATAAAATAAAATAAAAAAAGAAAGAAAAGAAATAAGAACGTACAACTGATAACGACAGACATATTTACATCTAGCTTCAAAATTTACCTCAAAATCATGAAATTTGGAGGACATGTATCATTTGTAGTGCAAAATACTACAAATCACATATTTCGAAGAGTATTTAAAATAAAGGTAATTTAAAAATTAAAAGTATTTTTTTTTTATCCAGCACCTAAATAAAATTTACCAGTGAGGTAAGTTTTTTTTATTCCCCCCCCTCCATTTTTTTTAAATTACTTATAATTATATGTATATATATAAGAATAAAAAGTTTATGTTTCTCTCAACTAATTAACAACAATATTAAAAAACTTATCTATGAAGCATTACAACATGGTTTTCCAAAAAAAATTCATATATTCCTTAATATATAGTTAGTTCTTATTTGATCTTTACAACCAAATTAACACATGCGTTTAAAAAATGTATAAAAAATCATATAATCTTATTAATATATATATATATATATATATATATATATATATTATAGGACGGTTGGGTGGGTAGACGTTGGATTGAGGAGGTGTGTGGCGGAGTTGTATGGAAAAATACGCATGGTTAATTTATATTATTAATATAAAAAAAATGGGGGGCATTTTGATTTACACAATTGTTTGATAATACACATTTTATAATGGACTGCGATGTGATATTTCTATATGTATATTAATTTAGATTTACTTATTCATTATTTAATTAATTTAAATGAATTTATATTCATTAATATTAAGAATGTATTTGATCTAATGATTTGGATTAATACCATTGGGGGACAATATCATATTTACTTCTAATATAATGTTTACTTTTATACAGTGTTAATATAATATGTTTTAATTTTATTAAGTGTTTATATTTTATTTAACTTTGTATGAAGGAACATTATTTGTGACTAATTCATTTCAATATTTAATCAATATTAATTTTAAATTATTTGTATCTTAATTCATATATTTAGTATTTTAATTTAATTTAATTTAATTGATGTTGCATTTTTGGTACAGTTATTTAATCGTTTTTGTCATTTAAAGGTACATATATTTTTTATGTTGCTTTAATTATTAATTTTTCCATCTTACTACTTATTTATAACATAGAATTATTCATTTATACATCCATTACTTCTATGTAATTCAATATTCTATTTATTAATTAATTTCATTTATTTATTATTTAACTAATGGCTATCATTAAGATAGTAATTTGGTTTAATTATTAAACAATAATTTCCATCCATTACTTTCTATTCAGAATATATTCACTTTTACCAATATATGGCAGCACTATTTTAAGTTGCTTTAATAATTAATTTTTCCATCTTAATACTTATTTATAACATAGAATTATTCATTAATACATCCAATACTTTAATATAATTCGATATTCTATTTATTAATTAATTTCTTTTATTTCTTATTTAACTAATTGGTATCATTTAAGATAGTAATTTGGTTTAATTATTAAACATTAATTTCCATCCAATACTTTCGATTCAGATTATATTCACTTTTACCAATAGATGGCAGCACTAATGTTCCTGTTTACTTTACAATCCATAATATTCTAACATTATTTCTGGCATCATTGTAAAGCAATTTAAATTTCTAAAATTGGAAACATGTAATGATTTTTTTTTGCAATTCATTCCCTAGTCATGGTTGAGTTTCATGCTGGTTCTTGAGGTGCAAGGTATCTTTTTTAATCTTTATGGATTACTTACTGACTCTATTAAATGTTTTCTCTGTAAATTATAAGTATGGCTTCTTTCCTTTTTAATATTGTATTTTATTTTTCATTTTATCACTGGTTTGCTTCATTGTTTATTAGATGTAGTCCCAAAATCATATTTTTTAGCAATGTATGGCTAATATGATGATGAAACATCTCATTTCATTTTATTTGTGGTATTTAGGCATTTGGGACTTGATAATTCTGTCTAAATTCCACAAATTTCATTTCATTTCATTCATTTAATTCCATTTATTCAATTGTTATTCAATTGTTATTTAATTTCTTATTCTTTTAATATGTTTTTGTTTCCATATTAAGTGTGTTGGGGAATCTTTCATTGTCAACTAATTATTTCATACTTAATTATTATTTCATTGTTTAAGTTGGTGTTATGATAATGTTTCATTTATGGTTATATATATAAAAAGAAAAATATAAAATATAATTTAATCGGTTAAAAAAAAAAGAAAAAAGTCGCCAAATTTAGGGGATTTTTTCCTTTAATGGCAACCTAGCCATTGTATTAAGTTATTCATTTGGCGCAGTCTTGGAAATCGCGCCAACCAAACAGTCGCCAATCTTTTGTTTACATTTTAGCGTGAGTGTAACACATCTGTTCCAAAAAAACTATTACTATTATTCTTTAGTATTATTTTTTAGTTATTGTTTATTATAAAACCAGATGGCAGCACCATATATATTTTCACAATTTTTTTTTCTCTTTTAACTGAAAACTTGGAATACAAGTGAAATTTTTAAATATTCCAATAATATAATATATATATTAAAATTATTTAAGTCAAAAAATATTTTTAGTAAATGAATTTATAGTTTTTATATTATTTATTTGTATTTTTATATTTTAAATTAGAAATAGTTAAAATCACAATGGTTAAATTAATAACTGCTACTTTTAGAAAATTAACTGTAATTTTAACTTGTACGTTTGAATTCACTTATTCACTTTACCATGTGCTTAGCACAAAACATTTTTGGCTTCGGATTCTGGACAAATTTATGTTGTAATGTATAGATTTTCTTTGTCTTCCTTTGTATTTATTTGTTTATAAATGGATTTATTTTCTTCCGTTTGATTTGTAGTGTTCTATTTTCAAAGGTATCCTTTTTTTTTTCAATTTCTTTCCAATGATTGTTAGGGCTTGGAATTGTCACAAAATTTTGGCTTTAAGCTTGTGACAGTTACAGAAAACAATCATTCTTTGCTTATAATGTGGTTTCCCAGCCCTTGAAAAAGTAAATTACATTATAAGCTTGCATTTGTGTTTTTTTTTTTTTTTTTTTTTTTTACTTATGTTTCACTTTTTGAATAAATACTTCATTTGTTAGGACTATGTTTTATAATGTGTAATTTGACATAGCTATTTGGGGTAATAATTTCATTGCATTTGGTCAGTTATTTCTGTTTCAATGGTTAATTTTTGCAATAAGTTTATATATATATATATATATATATATACACACAGAGTGGTCCAAAACGCCTTCACACATTTTAAAATTCAATAAAAATATTAAGAAATTGCCGTGTAAGAGAGCGCGATTTGGATGAAGTGCTTCTTATGATCGAAAATTTTGTTTAAACAAATAAAAAATTTAGTTCCAAAAATTTCTCATAGATGGCATTACTTTTGCAAAAGACGCTTTCAGTCGTGACGTCAGTCATGACGTTTTGCTTGGAAACTGACTCCAAACAAACGGTTGCTATGTTGTATTTTCTATTATGTTTGTATATTATAGCTATATCTTATAGCTATATCTCACGACAAACTGTTTTAATTCGTTATACGCAGTGATAACATTTTCTACGATTTATATTTAATAAGAAATGAAACACAGCAACGGTTTGTTTGGAGTCGGTATCCAACCAAAACGTCATGACTGACGTCACACTGAAAGCGTCTATGTCTTTACACATAACAGTGACGAAAGACGCACAGAGAGTATGTACAGTTTTTGTCCAAACTTTGGTAACCCACATTCCAGAACTTAAAAATACACGCCTTCATGAATTCGATTAGATGAGGGAGACAAGTCGACACACATTAGTTTGGCGATAATAGAAAGTTCGCCAAGATTCATAGGATACCTCTGTAAGATAATAGCGACATACGGACAAAAAAAATTGATTGGTCCATACAATTTCGGAAAAAAAAAAAAAAAAAAAAAAAAAAACGAATTGCCAAGCAACTTGCCGAGCTTTCTGTTTATCAAACTGATGTTTGTTGACTTGTCTCTCTCGTCCAATCTAACTCATAAAGACGAGCGTTCATTGTTAAAAATCTTCAGCTTTTGCTGCAGTCACACTCCACCGCTTTTAGAGAAAATGATTGCTTTACTATATTATGGAACATTTTCATTGGTCAAAATAGAGATATTTTTAAAAGCGGTGGAGTGACTATGCAGCAAATGCTGAAGATTTTTAACAGTGTTGTTAAGTTCTGGAATGTATAGATTGCCATAGTTTGGATAAAAATTGCGCATACAAAAATTGAGCGTCTTTCTCCACTGTTATGTATAAAGGCATTCTACCTCTTCGGTAGCTTTGCAGAAGTAACGCCACCTATGAGAAATTTTTGGAACTAATTTTTTATTTGCTTAAACAAAATTTTTGATAATAAGAAGCATTTTCGTCCAAACCGCATTCTCGTATGCCAATTGATTAATTTTTTATTAAATTTTAAAATATATCAAGGATTTTTGGACCCCCCTTGTATAGCCAAAAAAAAATAAAAACAGCCATTCGACTAGAAATTATGTCTTCTTCTAATTTGTATTAAAAAAAATAAGTTTAGGGAGTCGTCTTTATACGGAAATCGTACCAAATTCTGAAACTTTCTAAATGAACACTTGGTTTTTACATCATTTTGGGGGTTTTAAGTAAATTTTACCTTAGAATACGAAGGTGCAGAAGTTGAGGAATTGTATTACACATTTAAAATTTTGAACGCCTAATGTTAAATTCATAATTAATAGCAGCAAAACAAACTGCAATGCCTGTATTTTTTTTAAGCATAAACTTAAAAACTATTTGGCAGAATAAAGTGATATTTTAGATTCGCGTATATTTTAAGCTTCTATAAATCGATTTTAGTCAAAAAACTCATAGGTTATAGTTCATATTCTTTTTCAAAAATTCATGTAATATATTATGTAAAAATTAGGTATTCGTATTAAAAATTTCAACTTTTGGTGCAAATTTAGTATGAAGACGATTCCTTAAGTATATAATTTTTTTTAAAAACATAAATTGAAGTATGACATAGTTTCCTGTCGAATGGCTATTTCTGCTTTTCTGTGATACTTTGGGATTAAAATGCATGCGGTGTTGTCTCGTTAAATTTTAGGCCGATTGTGCGTTTCATAGATCCTATAGCCAGAATTTAATACGTTCTAAAAAACATTAATATGTTCTAAAATTTATTTAGTTATTAATAAGTTTTTATCAAATATGTTTTGTAGTTACATAATAACATTGTACATAATAACATTAAAAAAATAATTAAGTTATTCAGATCCTAAATTTTTATGTGCGAAAATGTCAGAAATGTGTGAATGTTTAGAAATAAAACATTTTTTAATTATGGGGCAAATTTTGTCTGAATACACAAAACGATGGGCGATTGAAAATTTTCCTTATTTCATTTTCATATCAAATCATAATAATTTGTTTATTAATAATGTGTATTAACCAATGAAATGTTAATAAATGAATAAATTATTGACACATTTATCTGCGATATAGTTAAAAGAGATGTTTCTAAAAGTATTCGAGTCTTGGTGTTAAATTTATAGATTGGTCAACTTTGGATTAATGTTGACGGAAATCTTTCACTCAGCGATGAGCGTTAATCTCTAATCATAGTAAATAAAATAAATTCAGTTGGAATTTCTCAAGTATAATATTAATATACAGGCAAGGTAAATAAAATTATCTTATATTTTACGCACATTGGTGGTATTCCATGCACTCGTAATTATATCCGTTAGGAGATCATTGTAATATTCATTTTGTTAGGTGACGAAGTCTTCTTTTTATTTTGCTCACTGAAAAAGAACTTAGTTTTTCTGTTATATAACGTGTTGAATCATTTGAGATGAATAATTTAGGTTAAAGATATATATTGATATTAATGATTACAATCACATACTATTTACTACAATTTAACATAAAGTTATTAGATTATTCTATTGTGGAGCATCTTTGGTTCCTTACTTGACGCGCTACATACTTCACAGGACTAAAGAATAATATTAGAGTTCTAAAAAATGTTTGGAGTTATTTGGAGGATTAATCTTATCATGTGATAGCTGGAAAATACAGTTTCATAATATGTTAAAACAGGATGCAATGGAGTCATTTAAACATAGTTTATAATTTTAAATATGATGTTAAAGTTTGATGTGGAATTACTGTCTTTTTTACATTAATTGGTTTCTCGCTTTGAGAAAATCACACTAAATCATTTGGAGCACTTTCTATGTAATCATTTAGTTCAGTCATTTTAGGAAAAATAGCGGAAAAAATTAGAACAAAGCTGGATTTTTGCAAAGGAGCTAGTTAGGGTATGTAGTTTAACATACTAAAAGTCGTTTTCGATCCAATGTGAGCTTTCGCCACCAGGGGGCGCGAATGGTATTGAAAATAGGTTTTTTGTGAATATCTCATTAATGAAGGCATCTAGAAAAAAACGTCCAGCCAGAAAGATGTAGAAAATTGAATTTCCTACAAAAAGTGTTTATAACATTTTGCTGTCACACCAACCCTTTATTGTCAAAAGTCAAAAACAGTGAACATACTTGGAAGAAAAACGATAAAAATACCGAAAACCTGCTGTATTTTCAAAGAAATTGTATTGAAAGTCTAAAATTCTTAGCTTTGAAGAAAGGATGTAAGTGTATAATATCCATTACTTATTTCCACACCACCCTTGAAGTAAAGCATTTTGCGCATATTTTTTATTGTGGTGCCCCCCGTAGGCATAGACTACATATAACAGGATTCGTAAATTTTTACCACAAATTTTTAATAGAATTTTTCGCGTTATTTAACTGCAGAAAAGTATTACAAATCCTGCAATTAAGCGAGGTGTAAAAAATTTCTGCTATTTAAATATTAAATAGAAAAATTCTACTAAAAATTGTGGTAAAAGTGTACGAACCCTGTATAATCATTGGCTTATTCAAATCTCAATCGTTTGACTGCTTAAGTAATCGTTTGCACATCTTCAACTTCTTCACCCGATTCAGTTGTGTCAGTTGTGTCACCCGTCATGATCTGTATTTCTTCTTCAGTTGTTGTATTGCCTTCCATATTTTCTGTTTGACCTTCGATATCGCCACTAAATTCACATGTAGCGATTCCCTAATTCCTTGCAATGGAGATGATATTGTCAATATCCTCCTCGTCTTCAAATTCAACTTTATTTGCATTGTGACATGAAACTTCGCAATAATCTACGCAAATATCAGAACAATTTTTCGACATCCACACGCTTTACCACATCCTTTGGAACAAGTACAAAAAAATGGATTCAATAATATTTTTTATGCGGGCGGTAAGGTAGCTGGAGTTGGAGACAAATTAGGTGAATTTTGCCAGCCCCAGTTCTCAGGAAGAAGTTTATTCCCCAACCAGTATTGCATTTGATGATAAACACATAAACTGTGAAATCTAGAGGCGTCTTCAATAGGCGGCAACGGTGAAATGCTTTTTTTTTTCACCAAAAGCAACTCCTTTCTTGAAACATATGAAACGGTGCTTGTTCAGAGACATTTCTGCTTTACCACCATATAAAGCAAGAAAAATAGTTTTTCCTGCCTCGGATATTTCAATTTGGGATGCTTTGCCACATTAAAAGTGCGGGCAGCTTGAATGTTACCGACTCTTTTCTTTTTTGATAACTACATCTGCCTTTCCCAAACAACGCTGATGTAGTGTCACAACCTGTAAAAGCGTGAATGAACAATATGTGATCTTTCAGACTTGCATCACTATTGAGACTGTGCGATGAATGCAAGGTGGTCATAATTCTTCCTCTTCCAGGCTTAATTAAAAATATCTCTGTCTCCGGAAGTGCTAAGGCCTTCAACAATACGAGCAAGTCAATATCATCGGCGACAATAGCAGTATGCACACCAGACTTTGCTACTGTCAGCATCGCCCTCTGATTGTTTCGCTTCGAAGCCATGCTTCATATAAATTTCTCCATGAGCATAGGGATGAGATGTGTTTTATTTTGCTGATTAGATAAAAAAAAATTCTTGATTAATAGACACATCCATTCTATTGTTAATATCGATGTCGGGAGTTTTCGAATACCGACGATTTCTTTCAGCCGTTTTTGTATTATAAACTTCGTCAGAGTAACCATCGAAAGGGATTATACATTTACCACAATAGTTTCTTAGGAGAGAGGAAATATAACTTTCTGCGATACTCCTGTATGTTCCACTGAAGTGCCAAAGAACAAGTTGCAAAAGCCATCATCCATCGATGATATACGTAGACACATTCATTTGAATTCTTTTTCTCCGTTTTTTTTTTTGTTTCAAAAATTGAATATAATAATGATTTGGTTCTTTCTTCATACTCTCTTAAAACGAAAGAGTGGATTTTGCTTCTCAGAAAAGAGCTCTAATTTATTGGATCGTGGATGAGTTGATTTTTAAATGTTTCACTCATCTTGATTTGAATTTTTATTTTTCTAATGCACTCCAGAAGAGCGAATACTAAACAACTCAACTCGATAAAAAAAGCACTCATTGGCGAGCGGAAATCGAAATACCAGTAAGCTGACGTAGCTGACGTGACCTTCCATTGTCCCCTCTACAATGCATATCCGCTGAGCAGACGATAGGCGTGTGGTGTGTGTAATTTACGCTGTATTAGTATACACGCTGTTTTTCTAGTACTTTAAAATATACTTGATTTATAAAACTGTATAAATCCCATATTTTTTATCATATGTTGTTCAAAATAAGGTAAATATCTACATTCCCGGATATTCACGGTGTGAATATTCCTAAATAGTATTAGGATTAAAACATATTTAATGATAATATTGATATAAACTGAAAAATATCATGCAATGTATCGAATAATATGACAATGTTGACAATTTTAAAGAAGGAATACTTGAAAAGGTAAGAATTTCTGCTGATTTAAATACTTTAATTATGTTTTTTATAATGATTCTGTTTTATATTAATTGTTATTTTATATATGGCGTGATATTTTTCAGTTTATATCAATATTTTTATTAAATATGTCTTAACCCTAACATTTAGGACTATTTATACGAGCGAACATTTAGAGATCTTTTAAGTTGGAAGGATAAATATTAAAAAATACTCTAAAATATAATGAAATAAATCCTTTGCCTCTCCTTTATGTTTTTTTTTTTTTTAAATGTTGTTTCAATAAATATGATTTATATAAATAGCATTTAGTAGCAATTTAAACTTTTAAGGAAAATACCTTGGCGGTACGTTCGTTTATATAGTATATTTTTTTAGCGATGTTTCAGAACTCTAACTTTTGTAATACTATAAATTGAAAATTGACTTGTCTGACTTTAAAAATATTGTTTTAAAGTAAACAAATTATATTTCTTATTTTATTATCAGTCTGAAGAAAATTTTCCTGGATGTTTTTATTGACCTGCCTTGCTTTTCGAAATTGCATACATAAATTTCAGTCATTTTATGTTGCTGAGAGTTGGATTATTTGAAATGTATCTAAAACATATAAGAAAGGCTTTAGTATATCTATTTCATGTTAATGAAAATTTTTGAAAAGTAGCTGTATTAGTATACACGCTGTTTTTCTAGTACTTTAAAATATACTTGATTTATGACACTGTATAAATCCCATATTTTTTATCATATGTTGTTAAAAATAAGGTAAATATCTACATTCCCGGATATTCACGGTGGGAATATTCCTAAATAGTATTAGGATTAAAACATATTTAATGATAATATTGATATAAACTGAAAAATATCATGCAATGTATCGAATAATATTGCATACATAATCATTATAACAAAATAAAAAAAAAAGATAAAAATATTTAAATCAGCAGAAATTCTTATCTTTTCAAATATTCCTTTTAAAATTCTCTTTTTGGGTCGGGAGGGGGGGGGGGGGTATATATTTCAAGCAGCTCAGAAACAACAACAAAAAAAAACTTTTAACTTAATTGTTGAATATATACATATATGTAAACATAAATATGTATACATTCAATATGCAAATTACTTTTTTTTTTCTAAAATAATAATCTACCTGTTCATGAAATTTATTATTTTACAATGAAATATTACATTTTACCATGAATTTTAATTCCCCTTCCCCTCCTCAAGTATGAGTTAGTTATAAATCACTCAAGTGCTACTGGATTTAACCTTCATTGATTTGATTTCACTCAAGTATGAGTAAAATAGAGATCGCTCAATCATGAGTTGCTTAAAAACAACTCGTTCACTCGAGTTGTTTCAACTCTTCATGAGAAGCTCACTTTCAAATCGTGAGATGAGTGGATTTCGGCTCAACTTGAGTTATTTTGGCTCTTTCGTTTTAAGAGAGTACCATTTTTATCAAATGATGTTAAAGGATATGGAGATAGTTCATATTGAAAGTAAGTTTCCAAATCTTCTTGATGTATCATACAAATGAAAATACGTTGATACAACAGCAGTGAATCACTGGTTACAGTATTATCTTTAAATTTAAACGAATTATTCATCCTCGCCAATGATAGAACTCGATCTTTACGTGAAAGTTTCAAGTCACCAAAATTTTTCCCTGAAGTATTTTCAAAGACTTTGCTTCCGACGCTGTATGCATCATGGCAGTTTATTCTGTGATTTCCGACAATTCCTCTATATATTGAGACGTGGTATATTTCGACATAAGCGTCTGGTGACACAATGCCTATTGCACAAGCGTGCGAAATTGGTCTACAAAGGAACAGTCAATGGCAGGAGTGAAAGGCAAAGGCTTGGAAAGTAGATAGGTATTTGTTCTTTTTGGGCGCGTTCAATATGATCGTGTTTCCCGATTTTTTTCCAGTTATGTTCACTGTTTTTGATATTTGGCAGGAAAGGATTGGTGTGAAAAAAAAAAATGTTATGGACATTTTTTGTAGGAAATTAAATTTTCTACATCTTTCTAATTGAACTTTTTTTTTTTCTAGATGCCATCGTTCATAAGATATTCACAAACAAACGATTTTCAAGATTTTTCGCACCCACTGGTGGCAAAAGCTTACATAGGATCGATGAGGACTTTTAGTATGTTAAACTACATAAACGAATGAACATATTTGTAAAAATCCAGCTTTGTTTGATTTTTTTCCGCTATTTGTAAAAAAAAAAAAAAAAAAAAAAAAAAAACTAAAATGATTGTAGTACTTGCCTAGGCGTTTGTTTTCTTGGTGAATGGAAAACTTAATCATTAATGGTTTGAAGGATTTTTTGCTATTGCTTTAGATGAATAAATGTTTAGGGTAATTTCTTTGGAGCGATTATTATATTCAACAAATTTGAATGAAATACACTCCATATGCAGACCAAACTCTTTGATTGAAACATCAGACATATTATAATAAGGTAAAGCCAGGAGAGATGGCGTGGTCGGAGAGATTGCGCACATAAAGGTTCGGGGGGAAGGAGTAGAGTGAGCGCGCAGCGACTCCAGGTAGTTGTACAACAGCAGTAGTGGAGTGTCTACTTGAAAATGCACGTTGATTCTTTTGAGCGTCAAAGATAAAGCATTGCTATTTTGTTTTGTTTTCACAAAGTAAGTGTTTGAATTTTCACAGCTATTCATCAGAATTTCAATACAATGTTAGTAGTACAAAATATTTTAAACTTAAACAATTTCTCATAAGCTACTAATCTAGAATAACAATGTGAACATCAGCGGTTCGTTTTAGTAGCGGCCATGTTTAAATAAAACGCCGCGCAATCTCTCCTACCGAAATTGGAGAGTTGCGCATCTGCTACTTAGGAAAGGTGGCCCATTGTTCCCATTAGTTTCCATGCTAGGAGAGATTACGCAGCTTACTGGTAAATTTGCATAAAAAATGAAAAATGAAAATGGACTAATTTTAAGTTAAACGTGTTATCAAGTAACTTAATGTTATTTTGTAATCTTATCTGGACTTGCTTTTTCTGATTCTTTAAATTTTTTCCCCTTTAATTAAAATTTTTTGATCGTTTTTAGGTGCGTTCGTAATTATATAAATACGTAGCACCTATAGTCGTCGTTTGGTCCGTCCGTCTGTCCGTCCGTCTGTCTGTCCGTCCGTCTGTCTGTCTGTCCGCATATAACAACGCAAAAACTACCCAACCAAATGGTTTGCAATTTAAAATATATTATCTTTGCAGAATTTTGTCGAGACATTTCAAATTTTATTAAAATCGAATCAAAACTTTAGGAGATATTAATAAAAATATTTATTAAGAAATTTGAATTTTTTTTTTTTTTAAATCGGTGCTTTTTTGTTATAGGAGCTTCCGAAGTTTAATCGTCAAGCGACCGAGATGCTTATTTTATGACAGAAATTAATCTGCAGACGATATAATTCATTTCACAGAATTAAAAATCATCAAGATCTGAATATTTATATAACTAGCTGATACATATATATCTGAATATTTATATAACTAGTTAATATATTTGTATGAACAGTGTCATAAAATATATACTTAACTAGCTGTTTAACCCGTTCTACGCACGGTATATCATAAATTTAATTCTAAAACGTGCGTACGAACGCACCTCGTTTGTAACGTTTGACGTACAATTTCCAACTTGTTTTGATTATTTCCTTTTTCTGATTATTTAATCATTAGGTTGAAATATTTACTCCTAACACAATAATATTTGTTTACAGAAACCTTACAACAATGTCATTTAAGTGTAATTATTATTGTTAACAATTTAATTGTAGTTATTATTAGTAACAATCTCTCCTACCCATGTGCGCAATCACACCAACCCTGTAAGGACAGATTGCGCAAAATAACTTTCTTGGTTTTATTACAACTGTTCTATTAAATTGCAACATAACAACAAAATAGCAATGGAAATGCATTAAAAACAAATGAAGTAAAAAATATTCATGGATACTTTAGCAAAAAAGTAATATTTAGATTTTTTATTGTTATTCTTTTGAATTGTGCGCAGACTCTCCTAGCTTTACCTTATATTTTCCACAAGCTCAAAACTTACGATAGCCTGATAATCAATATCTAGTATATTTTGCTTGGAATGTTTTCGAAATCTGCAAAATATAATGGTATATAAAACCTTTTTCTATCTATCTTTCTTTCTTTTTTTTTCTTTTTGCAGATAGAGTTCGGGTTTCTCAGAAAAAATAAATATATATATCCCCCCTATTTTAAATGCTGAAAAGAGATTAATATTCCAACATGACACAAGACTTATTTATAAAGGTTGGGAATAAATAACCATTACTTAATGCTTTTAAATAGTTGAAAATTGTTTACAATTATATGAATTTAAATAATGAATACATTGAAGTAAAATCTGCAGCTTAGTGGATGAGTTGTCGCGGGCATAACAGTCAGAGGGTTGTACGTTATAAGAATAATTTTCAAAATTATCTATGTGTGCTTCAGTTTTAGATTATCCAGATTTATTAACAAATTTAAATTAATTACATACAGTTTCTATACTTTATTTTGATTACACCACTTATTATTTAGTTATTTATTCCTACAAGTTATTTATAATTCCTGAAAAAAAAAGATAAAATCATTCATTTGAAAAGTAACACTAACTAACCTATGCATACTATTCTTGGTTTTTTTTTTTTTTTTTTTTTTTTTTTTTTGAAGTTAACCAAAGAAACTGTAATTTCTCAGAAGTAAAATGCTCTATTGTCCCATATCATCAATTTCAGAAATTATTTTTTAAGGGAATATGATGTGACATACTTAGATTATTCGGTAATAATCTTGTGAGAAATCTACACTATCTCACTCAAAACTCCGGTATACTGCTCAGGAAACCAGCTTAGGGATTCCCATGTAAAAGCTACTCTGCTCTGATTTTGGACTAAGTCCAGAAATCCGCGGCAAAATATCAAACGATCTTATTCGTCTTTACCAATCTTCCAGGGTGAAGTTTCAGCGACAACTACTACAATTCATGATGCAGGGAGGTATCACTTTCAACTCACTGACGACCCCACAGGAAAAGACCTTTGTACGAAAGTGAAACTTTCTGCTGTGACATCGTGAAATACCCTCTCCTCCTATGAGAATGAATCTTGTTCATGATATCACTTTAGGGTGCTACGAATGGCTAGTGAAACGGCCTTTATTCTGTGCGACGAATACGCAGGTTATATAAGCGAGTGCAGAGAGATTCTAGGAAGCTTCTGAATAAAATTGTGTATCCATTTATTTATTTATTTATTTATTTATTTATTTACAGACGCAAGTCTGAATTGGAAAGATTGTTTCTTCTGGCAATCACAAAGGATTCCTTGTGGTTTGATCGAGAAACACCAGCAAGGCTTACATTTCCAGGTTGGAGTCAACGGAAGGCGAAACGTCCCTCCCGGACACTTAGAAATGAGATGAATTGACTTCCTATCAACTTCGAAAGCGTTTTCACTCAAAACTGTGTGAAGTCTCCTGCTTCGCAGAGTTACGAAAAAAGAAACTATTTCTCTCACCCGTTAGAAGAGCTTTCAATACTCTATTGACTTTGTTGTGCACTAATTCCAGTGGCGTAATTCTTGAACATTACTTAATTGAACATAGCTTATAAGATAAAATAACCTAAAGACTAATTGTTGTGAACCTCTTTTAATCAATAAATTGTTTTGTGTGATCACTTTTTTCGAATATAATAAATCTTTCTTTTAATGAGAACGGATCCATGAGGTCACTTGTTACCACTTCAAGCACAGCATAGGCCTCTATCACAATCGATATAAAATCGGTTCAAGATTTATTAATTTATTAAAACTTGTAATCGTTAATAAGATAAACCTATATGGTGTTTTTTAACTTTTTTTTCATTGACATTCCATTTTTGTATTAGGTGGTGTGTATAAATTCTATAAATCTCATACAGAGCTACACGAAAGAATTTGCACACATTAAACGAACATTGAGAACAATTGCTGAAAAATAATTTTTACTGATTTATGTGCTTTTTAAAGTTACTAATTTAGATTATCTCTTTTCATTCTAGAAAAAAAAAAAAAAAATGAAATTTCTTAATAGTATTCTGTTAGTGTTGGAAAGCGTTTCTTAAACAATGTTTGATGTATGATTTTTCGCTCTTGTTTTCTTTTTTGACATTGACATTTCAAAACGCAAGATGTCTTTTCCTCAAAACTATAGGCTTTACTCGCCAAAACTGGCAACCCGCTGACACGTTCCCAAGGGTCTTAGTATCAGGGTCCTTGTTTTATGGGTTCGATAATGGAATTGGGCGACATGCCATTTCACAGCGTGATATTGGATTCCATTCCCTACTGGAGTATTTTTCCAATAATAAAAAAAAAAGAAGAAGCCATCGCAAAAATCAAATATCCTAGACGCTGCGCTGTAAAGCACTTCTTGCCCTTCGATCCGCACTAAATCCGCCCATCTTTTTAAACTTATTCACGAAAACTAACTTGCTGATGACATAAATTTGCGCCTCATGAAACCACAATTGTTCTCTGCCCTTGCTAATGGGATTGCACCTCAAATGGCGTATGTATACAATTGTATTTTTTGTTTTATTCGGAGAGAAAGGAGTAATTGGGTTGTGTGAAAATATATTCCCGTCGCATTTTTTTTTTACGAGTAAGCCGCCATCTTTAATGCCTGCAGAATAGATAGCGGTTGGCAGTTAACACTGCTTTTGTTTTAGGAGTTAATTATCTTCATCTTCTCTGTAATCAACTAATGTTCAATCTCGTGGGAAAAGTGGGAAAATATTAGTGTTTTCAAATATTTTCTCGCTGAAATTTTCGACTCGATTTTTTTTTATACTAATTTTATTACTTCTCCTCTTTCATTTCTTTGTTATTAAACAATTCGTTAACGATGAAGTATTAAGTAATGAGTTAATTTACTACAAATTGAGAAAACTCTAAAACTTTTTTTGTTGTTACTGTTCAGTAAGTTAAATCACAAAAGTGTTTTAGAGATATTGCGAGGAGGAAATTTTAAAGTTGTGAAACAATTTTCATTATAATAGTTTAATTAGAGAAGGCCAGTAAATGAGGAAAAATAAATTTAATTTTCTTTTCGCAAAACACTCTTTAAACTTTTCAGTGGAAGTTATTTAATTTTTCTGGGGATATTTTAATTAAATAATTTAATAATAAAACGTTTAAGAATTGAAAATTGTTTCAAAAATATTATTGGATATTCGTAAATAATTGCTCTTAGAGAAGAAAAAAACAGTTTGAGGTATCGATTTTATTTTCGTTATTTCAAAAATGTCTGTATTAATATAGTTTCTTTTTAACTTGTCAGACTATTATAAATAAAATTAATTCTTGGAAGATGCGAGGTATTTAAATGAATTTAGCTAAATCATTTGAAGTTTATGTATTCTAATTAAGATAATTTTCTAACTATGAAAAACTTGAAGCTTTGGTTCTATCAAAATTAATCTAGTATTGTCTCATTTAATGAATACAGTGAATGGGGATAGAGAAATTTTTAGTTAAAACGAAATAAAAAAAATTAATCGTGGTGGCATAGATGTTCGATAATCGTTTTGTATGAATAATTTAATAATAAAACTATTGCAACAGAAAATTTGCTTTATTGGAAATTTTAAAACGGTTTAAAGTAAATTAAGTAATTATGTCATTTATTTTACAATAAATGTGAAAAACTTTAAGCTCTTTAAGAGACTAATGTCATTTAAGGTGTTATGGAACGCAATATTTTATTATTACGTATTATTTTTCTAATTAAAAATATTTTTTGCTTATTTTCCCATCTTGCAATGTATATTTATTTATATATTTCTTTTCAAAAATAAAATTTTGTAAAAAAAAAAATTAAATCATTTTTTTAAATAAAAATGTTTTTAGGCGTTTTTAATATTTGATATAAGCGTCTGAAAGAATAACTTTTTTTTTGCAGCTATTATATTAAATTCTGCCTGTCTATTTGTATCCTCCTCCTAGAACATTGAACGTTCGACGATGAAATTAACACCAGTTATCCGCATGCTTTCGATGATGTCATATAAAATCTCAGAATTTTAAAATTTGAATTAGTTCCCGAGATATTAATTTATAAATATTTTGACAACTAAAAAATGGGACACATCCTTCAAGAAGAGTACGCGAAAAAAACAAATTATTGGGTCTATGAATAATTCCGTAGCGAAAATCGAGTAAACTTCAAACGCAAAATATTTAGGGGAAAAAAAAAACAAAAAAAAAACAATTTTAATCAATCAAATATGTTCTATTCTGATCAATAAATTTCTGCCATCTCTCCACGTGCTTCATTATACCTCTTTCATAGAAATCCTGAGATTTTAGGGCAAAGAAGTCATCTAAATGGTTTTTGAGGATGTCCAGAGAACTGAAGTTCTTGTTATACAAATTTTTCTGTAGTGCCCGGAACAAGGAATAATCTGAAGGTGCAAGATCCAAAATATACGGTGGGTGCATTAGAACATCCCATCCAAGCTACAATAATTTTTCTCAAGTCATCAGAGAAACATGCGGTCTGGCGTTGTCTTGATGGAACACAACACACCCCCTTTCTGTTCGCCAATTTGGGCCGCTTCTAGTTGATTGCTCGCTTTAATTTGTCCAGATGTAAGCAGTACTTGGTCGAATCAATCGTTTGGTTGGGAAGTAGCAGCTCATAATAGACGATTTTCCAATCCCACCAGATACAGAGCATGGTTTTCTTCGGCTGTAACCAGTCTTTGCGACCATCTGAGTAGCCTCTCCGCTTTTTGACCACGATCTTTTTCGACTATGACATTATTGTAAACAATCCATTTTTCATTAACCCATTTTTCATTTGATCATCCGCTTCAAAAATGGTTCGTTTGTATTGAGTTTGAGCAGCGAATAACGAAAACTTTAGTTCCCCGGACGTCCTCAAAAACTACTTGGATGATTTCTTTGCCCAAAAATCTCACACAGGATTTTTTTGAAAGAGTGATAAAGAAGCTCGTGGAGAGATGGCAGAAAGATATTGAACAGAATGGGACATATTTGATTGACTAAAATTGTTTTTTTCCCCCCTAAATATTTTGCGCTTGAAATATACCCTATTTCTGCTACGGAATTATGCATACACCCAACATTAATTTCTTGAGGAGATACACGAATGCATCACACGCCCATAGGTATATTAGCGAGGGGAACTTGAGATCTCATTGACACTAGAAACATAGTGGTGTAAACAGAGCTTGACAAAGTTTTTTTATATGGCTACCAACTTATCTATTCAGGGCCTTTTTGGTTCAAAAATTGACTGAAGAAATGAGCACAAACGGTATTCTTTCTATCACTCCTACTCGTGCGCGGCAAGCGGTGATCTTCCGCTTCTCTCATACTTTTAATAGAAGAACTAAGTTTAAAAAACATTTTCTATCTCACGCATACAGAAAACACCATTCTTTTTCTCTCTAGCCAGCTAACATGCCACGTGACGAAAATGTTTTGGTGAGGGAGTGGTTTCAATAAAACAGTAAGAAAAAGTGTCAAAATTAGATACAATGGTAAAAAATGCTCAAGTTTTTTTTTTTTTTTAAAGCAAGTTTTAAATCCAATTTTTGTCTTCAGAATTAAAACTGATTAATCTATCACATTCATTTTAAAAGAATAATAACATATGAGTGATTATAAGTATAATTCATTTGAAGTAAATCTATAAGACTTAAATAAAATTTCAAGAATATAACATATATAACACAATACTAGATTAGTATGCTAAACTATATGTAACTAATTCTAAACTATGCTTGTTATTATTTTTCTCAATTAATTCATAAAAAACCGTTTGTGTGTGTGTTTTTAAATCCACGATGGAGGAGGCAAGATGCGGGGGGGGGGGGGTGTAAATATTAGCGACTAGAATTTTTTGCTGGTTACCACATTTTATAAAATTTTTAAAGCCCTGTGTGTAATATTGATTTACTACAAATGTTATTATATTTATAATGTACTTGTGGTGTAACTTCTTTTTGTCCTGTTTACATGCAGGTTTGTTATACCTATAATGTGATAGTGTTTTTCCCCCCTCTAGATGGTAAGTACAAACAAATGACTATAATTTCGAGAGCATTCATAAAGCAGCTCTCATCATCAAGTGACCAATAACAGAGAATAGGGTACCCAACAAAGGTAAAACACCTTCTGTCAGTCATGACAGTTCCTGGAAAGTATAATCGTGGGTTTTTACTCGCTACTTGGAGAAAAATGAAGATTTAACCATTCTACTTATTAATATACTTTGATATCTTCTAAACATTTTCCGAACACTGAGCGCCAATTTCCAAAGATAGTGACTGTGGGGGGCTGAAATAATTTAATCGATCTTCTCAAAATACACAACAGTGAAAAATTCGAAAATTTGGTTCTATAAGAACTAATCTATCATCTTTTGATTAACAGAAAACGATGAATTTAGATAAAAATAAATTTTCAATAAATCGAAAATAAAATTTTGATCGAGGTTTGAGTGTCTTTAGAAATTCTAAGAGCTACAAGCATAAGTTAGAGAAATGAGGGCTTAAAAATGTTCTTAAAAAAAAAAAAAAAAAAAAAAATCTCAAACTATACTTGCTTTATAAAAATGTACCATCAGCATTAAAAATATAGCATGTTATCTAGTTCCTCTTCTTTCAAGTTGGAGTGTTTAGATTGATATGACAAGAAAAAAGTAAAAATAAAAAAATAAGAATTTTTTTAAAAAAAAGGAAGTTACAAGAATAAAATGATAATAATAATTTTTTATTTTGTTTGCATGAAAACAAAATGTTTGATGAACACACCAGTACTACAAATCCAATAGATGTCACTTAATTGGATAGACTCTGTCTCTTCCCCCCGCCTCTCTCTCTCTCTTTTCGGTTTGTGGATCATTTATCCAATTTCAAAACAACCTTTTTTATCCATACATGCATAAAATTTTCAGATATTATCCTTCAGCTGCCAAAGAGTCGATCAATTTTCTTTATCTAATTTACCCATATTTTAGAATTGTTTTCTCTCTTTCTCTGATATTTATTTTAAGCTTCCTATTATTCCAACAAGATTTTTCCTTATAATTGTTTTCTTTTGTTTGTAGCTTTTTATACTTTCCAAATATTTGTAAGTTTTTTAAAAGCTTTTTATGTTTCCAACAAGTTTTTTTTTTTCGTATAATTTTTAATTTCCGTTTTGTTTGCAGCTTTTTATACATTTCAAAGATTTTTAGGTTGTTTTAAACCGTCTTATGTTTCCCACAAGATTTTTTTTTTTTTTTTTTTTTTTTTTTTTTTTTTTTCTAATGTTTTGTTAGTAGTTTTTTATTTTTCCCAAATATTATTAAATGATTTAACAGATACTTACGTTTCCTGCAAGATTTTTTTTTTCATATATTTTTTATTTCCTTTTTGTTTGCAGCTTTTTATACATTTCAATGATTTTTAAGTTGTTTAAAACCGTCTTATGTTTCCCACAAGATTTTTTTTTTTTAATGTTTTGTTAGTAGTTTTTTATATTTTCCAAAGAATATTAAATGGTTTAACAGATACATATGTTTCCTGCAACATTTTTTGTTCATATATTTTTTATTTCCTTTTTGTTTGTAGCTTTTTATACTTCCCAAAGATTTTTAAGTTGTTTATAACTGTCTTATATTTCCCACAAGATTTTTTGACACATGTTTTTCTTTTACGTTGTGTTAGTAGTTTTTTATATTTTCCAAAGATTATTAAATGGTTTAAAAGTTACTCATGTTTCCTACAAGATTTTTTTTCTTATATTTTTTATTTTCTTTTTGTTTGTAGCTTTTTATACTTCCCAAAGATTTTTAAGTTGTTTATAACTGTCTTATATTTCCCACAAGATTTTTTGACACACGTTTTTCTTTTACGTTGTGTTAGTAGTTTTTAATATTTTGCAAAGATTATTAAATGGTTTAAAAGTTACTCATGTTTCTTACAAGATTTTTTTTCTTATATTTTTTATTTCCTTTTTGTTTGTAGCTTTTTATACTTTTCAAAGATTTTTAAGTTGTTTAAAACCGTCTTATGTTTCCCACAAGATTTTTTGACATATTTTTTCTTTTATGTTTCGTTAGTAGCTTTTTATATTTTCCAAAGATTTTTAAATCATAAGTTATAAAAAAAAACATTTGAAATTGTTCTCTTCCAAAATATTTCGGAATATATGCCTCATAAAAACATGCAACTTACGTTAAAAATTTTAACATCCTAATTAGTTCCTATTCTTTCAACTTGAGAGGTTTGCATCCGTATGATAAAAAAAAAAGGGATAAGGAATAAAAAATATCACAAGAAAAATGGTGTTAATATATTTGGGTAAAAATGAAAGCGATTTATACAACAGTACCATAAATCCAACAAATGTCACATTGTAAGAAAAAAAAAACCTGCTAATTTTACAGGAAAAAACTGTCAGCCAGTAGGACGCAAGTAAAAAAACTGTTTATCTTACGGAAATAATTTATATTTATTAGGCATTTTCTGTTATTTTAACAGATTTTTCCCGTAAGTTCGCAATGCAGTTTTTTTCCGTAAAATAAAGATTTTTTTTTTACTGGATTCCTGGCTAATTTTTTTTTCTATAAAAACAGCAAGTTTCCTTTACACTGCACTTAATTAAATGTTCTGTATTTTATTATTATTTTTTTAATTGCAATATTTCTTTCTGCTTCGCGGCATTATTTCATTTAAAAAAAAATATTTCTAGATTATTTATCCCATTTAAAATAACTTTTTATCCTATTATTCATTAAAAAAATAAAAATAAAAAAAATAAACAACAACAACAAAAAACTAGTCGGATGTGTCAATCCCAAAACTTTCTTCTATCTCACACAGGTTTCGCATACACTAAAAAGAATCAGCACCAATTTATATTAAGGTCTAACTGAAACTCAAGTTTTATTAAATTCCATGCAATATTTCTTGAGATAGGACTATCGTTAAAATCGTGTAAATCCTGCAAAATGCTGCATAGCAGCGGCACCTGCTGGGCGATTTTTACCAAAAACTAATCAGCACCAATTTATATCAGGGACTAACTGAATCTAAAGTTTTATTTAATTCCGAGCATTAGTTCTTGAGATAGAGCTATTGCGAAAATCGCAAAAAACGCTGCATAGCAGCGCCACCTGCCGGGAGATTTTTACCAAAAACTAATCAGCACCAATTTATATCAAGGACTAACTGAATCTAAAGTTTTATTAAATTCCGAGCATTAGTTCTTGAGATAGAGCGCCCACAAAATTTTTGTCACATACAGACAGAGTCACAGACAGACATTTTCTAAAAATAGTCAAATCGTGTTCAGGAGCTTCTAAAACGTATAAATCCGTCAAAAACCGGAAGTCGAAAATTTTCATGAATCCAATACTTTCTTCTTGTAAAGATAGAAGAAAGTAAAAATAAATAAATAACAAATCGAACAGCTCTTAAAAAAAAAAAAAAAAAAAGAAAAAAAATGCCAATGTATGTTTTTATTGTTGTTGTTTGCAGTCGATTGTTAACTAATTATTAGCCCGATTGTTAACCCGATAAAATAGTTTATGAATTGCATATACCCCAAAAAATAGCTTCAAACATCAATTTAGAATGCATAGCTTTGTTTTTATATGAAAATGAAGAAGATTGAAAACAAAACTAAACTAAACATGTTCAATCCTCTAGCACCCGAACGAAAATAGCTTAACATCTTATATATGAAATGATGAATATCATTTCTACTGCCGTGGCCTTGCCTGAAAGCAACGAGTTTGAAAGCATTCTTAATTCCGTGCTCTTGCTCTTATTTATTTATTTATGTTAAACTTTTTACATCTTCTACGATACCTTAATATATTTTTAGAAATTTTCAATAGGCTCCAGCATAAGTTACAAGAAAGGATACTTGATAATCTTTAACAAAAAACGAAAAACTCCCCCCCCCCCCATCTTTCCCCACAGACATGTTTTATAAAAAATATACAATTCAGACTAAAACTTGTAACATGCTAACTTAGTTCTTTCTCTTTCAATTTGAGATGTTTAGATCCATATTATAAAAAAAGCGATAAGAATGAAAAAACATCATAAGAATTAACAAGAACGAAAAATCATGCGTCAAGCATAGATTATGTAACACTTTCTAACGCTTCCAATTTAATTTTACAAATCATACCGTTTAATAAGCTAAAAGATGACATCTAAGTAAACAATTTGGAAAACGCATAATATATTTAAAAACATAATTTCAGGAATTTCCAACATATACAATATTCAGAAACATATTCGAATACTTTTATTCAGCCCTGTATAGGATCTATAGATCTGTATATATACTACATAGGATGCTAAATTTTAGTTCAGTTAGGAAACGCGTAGCACAGTTTAAAATTCTCCGTCTGGAGTTTCTGTCACTAAACGGAAATGTGTCCGCGAACTTTTGTGCTTCCCTGTATAGGATCTATAGAATTTATACACATCACGTAATAGACAAAAAGCGAGTTAAAATTAAAATCGTGTTCAGTAACTTAAAACGCACTTCCAGGAATTATTGTTAACAGACAGTTGAGAATTCTTTTGTGTGTCCCTGTAAATGAACGATGACTGCTATACACACAATATTCTGTTGTAAGCCTCTTGTAATGCACCTTAGTGAAATATATATATTTCACTGCGTTTAAAATAGTGAAACATTATTTAAATAAACCGCAGACGATTTTTCTCCATAGATGTAATGTAACGGAATTCTTTTGACTGTCCCTGTAAAGTAACTATAAGTTCTATGCACACCCTATTCCATATTAAGCTTCGTCTAATGCACATTAGTGATATATATAAATTTCAATGCGTTTAAAATAGTGAAACATTATTTAAATAAACCGCAAATGATTTTTCCCCATAGACCGCAATGTAACGGAATTCTTTTGAGTGTCACTGTAAAAAAACTATAAGTGCTACACACTTCCGTTGAAATAGGGAACATGCTATAGATAACGGCAATAACATATAAAAATTGCAGAGCAATCCGAGCATATTTACGGGAGTTAGAGCACGGACAGACGGCCAGACGGCAGACGGCCAGACGGCAGGCGGCCATATACGGCCAGACAAACCGAAGTCATAAACACTTTTCAACTAGGTTGGAAAGTGTTAAAAACAAGTGGGTAAGTGTGATCGAAGGTCGCACAAAGGGTTTCATTTAATATTCATTTCAAAACACTATATGCTTCCTTTAATAAATCCAAATAAATTTCCTTTTCCACAAAAGAAAAAAAAAAAAAGTCATTTTTTTATAAAGTAAAAATTTACCGGTCTATTTTTCTCGTTTTTTCGAAAATCTGAACCCGCTATTATACTCTGTCATAATAATATCTGTCATGTATGGACTAAATGCGATATTAAAAAAAAAATCTATTTCAAAATTAAACATGTTGTATAGACATAGAAATCTTCAAAATGTTAGACGTCAGATTTATTTTCTTTTTAATTTTCTAATGACGTCATATTAAGCTGCTTTCTGTATTTACACATACTCATACTCCTTGTATTATTGAGAAATGTTTGAAAATTTCCGTTTTATTACCAATATGACGTCATATTAATCTTTTTTTCAATTGGTGAAATTTTTTATTTCATTTTCATTTTTCACTTGGAAATCTTTCAACAGAAAATTAATTGATTTAGAAAGAATTTTATTGTGGATTTTTAATTGTTGGCAACTGCTATAAACGAAAAATGTTTAAATTTAATAGGAAAAGGCTGTTAGATTTTTGGTTTTTTATCTCTCTATATTAAAATAATATGATTTTTTCAAATTTTATGATGATTTTGAGCTTTATAATAGATATTTAGCTATAAGTACACAAAATTTCATGACTTTAATTTACATAGTTTCTGAGAACCGGCTCTGTGACGGACAGACAACCTAGCGGGAGTAATAGGGTTTCGTGAGATGAACGAAACCCTAAAAAGAAAGAAAAACAATTACGAGAAGAAAGCTGCTAATAAATTTTCAGTTTATTTTCATGAAAATGAAAACGACCTATACACCAATACCATAAATCCAACATATGTCACTTAATTGGATGTTCTGTTTTTTTTCTTCTGTTTTTTAAATGGGGAGAGAACTTACAATGTTTCATTCTGCTTTGCGGCATTATTTCAATTTTTAAAATTTATTTCTGGATTATTTATCTCATATAAATAACTTTTTATGCTAATTATTATGCATAAAAAAAGCTTTCCACCCCCCCCCCTTAATTTGCCAATGTATGATTTTTTGGTGTTGCTGTTGTTTACTGTAGTTTGTTAACTGACTATGAATTAATTTTAAATGGGGAGAGAACTTACAATGTTTCATTCTGCTTTGCGGCATTATTTCAATTTTTAAAATTTATTTCTGGATTATTTATCCCATATAAATAACTTTTTATGCTAATTATTATGCATAAAAAAAGCTATTTTTCCCCTTAATTTGCCAATGTATGATTTTTTGATGCTGTTGTTGTTTACAGTAGTTTGTTAACTGACTATGAATTAATTTTAAATGGGGAGAGAACTTACAATGTTTCATTCTGCTTTGCGGCATTATTTCAATTTTTAAAATTTATTTCTGGATTATTTATCCCATATAAATAACTTTTTATGCTAATTATTATGCATAAAAAAAGCTTTTTTTTTTCTTAATTTGCCAATGTATGATTTTTTGGTGTTGTTGTTGTTTACAGTAGTTTGTTAACTGACTATGAATTGTATGTATCTCGAAAAATAGTTTCAAACATCAATTTAGGATGTACAGATTTGTTTTTATATGAAAATGAAGAAAATAGGAAACTAAACATGTTCAATTCTCTGGCACCTATGCTCTTTCTCTTATTCTCTCATTTATTTATTTATGTTAAGTTTTTATATCTTCTTACGATATTTTAAATATTTCTTTAGAAATTTTCAATAGCTTCCTGCATATGTTACAAGAAACAATACTTTAAAATCTTTAACAAAATCTTTAAAAAAAAAGAAAAAGAAAAATCCCTGAGACGATATGTTTTATAAAAAAATGTACAATTCACGATGAAAAATAAAACATGCTAACTAGTTTTTTTCTTTCAACTTAAGAGGTTTAAATTCCTATTATAAAAAAGGGATAAAAAATAAAAAAAAAATACGAGAAGAAAGCCTACTAATAAATTTTTAGTTCGTTTTCGTGAAAATGAAAACGATCTACACACTAGTACCATAAATTCAACATATGTCACTTAATTGGATGCTCTCTCTTTCTCTATTTTTTTATGTGGCAAAAAAGGCACTTTTTTTTTTTCTGGTTGTTGGCATTTTGTCTTCTTTTCATTTCGTAGGTCATTAATCCAATTTAAAATTATTTTTTATCCGTACATGCACAAAATTTCAGATATTGTGCTTTAGCGGCCAAATAATCGATACATTTTTCTTTTTCTAATTCACCTATATACTTTAGAACTGTCTTAAATACATTATTAACAATTTTCAGCAACATGTCCAGTCATTCGATCGTTTTTATAGAAAACGGTTACATAACCGTAATTTAACTTATTCTGACTACAATATGGATAATAATATGGTCAGAATAGAATTAAATTACGATTATGTAACCGTTTTCTATAAAAAACGGTCGAATGACTGGACAGTTTGCTGAAAATTTTTAACAGTGTAGACGTTCCAAGCTGCAAATGTCTAACAGTGGATATATGAGGGGGTTAGAATGACAGTGGAGTAAGTCAAAAATGTGAAAAATCTAGATAACCATATTTTCACTGAACGTATAATAATTTCTATTCAGTGTGACAGTCAAATAAGTCATAGTTCACTTAGGGAGTCGCTAGAGGGCAAAAAA
Source organism: Maratus michaelseni (assembly GCA_963931845.1). Classification (NCBI taxonomy): domain Eukaryota; kingdom Metazoa; phylum Arthropoda; class Arachnida; order Araneae; family Salticidae; genus Maratus; species Maratus michaelseni. Next base: position 90,073,023 of record OZ007594.1, on the reverse strand, counting down.
AGTTGGACCACTTAATGCAAGGGCAATACGACAAGTTTCACAAAACCCTTTATTTTTCAAATTACTAAATATAGTGACTTACTCCACTGTCATTCTAACCCCCTCATATATATCTCTCTCTGTATCTTTATTTATTTACTTATTTTAAGCTGTTTAAATTTCCCCATAAGGTGTTTTTTTTTTTTTTTCCCATATAATATTTCTTTTTTTTTTTTTTTTTTTTTATTGGTATCATTTTATATTTTCAAAAGAGGTTTTCAATCGTTTAAGAGCTTTAAACATATAGTACCACGAGATACAAAAACGATAATTTTCAAATGTTCTTCTTTCTTCATAAAAATATACAACTGTCGTTAAAAACTGTAACATGCTAACTAGTTTTTCTTCTCTCAACTTGGGGGGGGGGGGGGGATTCCATCCGCATGATAAATAAAAAAAAAGGGATAAGGAAGGAGAAAAATATTATAAGGAAAATGCTGCTTATAAATTTTCAGTTCGTTTGCGTGAAAATCAACGCGATCTATACACTACACACCAGTACCATAAATCCAACAGATGCCACTTAATTAGTTGTTCTGTAATGTTTTTTTTTATGGGGAGTGAAAACCCAATTTTTCACTATGGTTTTCAGCATTCTGTCTTTTTTTCGGTTTGTGGGTCATTAATCCAATTTAAAACTATTCTTTATACATGCTTAAAATTTCCAGATATCGTTCTTTTCAGCTACCGCGATTTTTTTTCTTTTTCTTATTCGATTATACTTTAGAACCGTCTTAACCCTTCGGTGCCAATCACGAGTATATGTGTGGTTTTTCAATCTAAAATTACGAATTCATACCGGAAATTTCAAAAGAAGAATTTTCATTTTATGTAATCGCGAAAAATGTCTGTAATTAAATAAAGTAAATATTGCTATTAGTATTTTCTGGTATGAATTCGAACTTTCTAGATAAAATAAAATTCCGGTAATTTTAACCCGGCAGTGAATGTGTTAACTAATATATCTATATCATATCTAATATATCTAATATATATCTATAACTAATATATCGCCTCTCCCATACTTATTTTAAGCTACTCACGTATTTCCCATAAGATTTTTCCTATAATATTTCTTTTTATTTTTATTTGGTAGCGTTTTAAATTGTTTAAGAACTTTAATCATGAGTTACAAAAATGAACATTTTCAAATGTTCTTCTTTCTTCATAAAAGTATACGACTGACGTTAAAAATTGTAACATGCTAACTAGTTTTTCTTCTTTCTTTTTGGAAGGTTTTCTGTCCGTATGATAATAATACAAAAAAAAAAAAAAAAGGGAGAAAAGAAGGAGAAAATATTATAAGAAAAAATGCTGCTAATAAATTTTCCGTTCGTTTGCGTGAAAATGAAAACGATCTACACACCAGTACCATAAATCCAACAGATGCCTCTTAATTGGATGTTCTGTAATTTCTTTCTTTTTTTATTGGGAGAGAAATCACAATTTTTCATTCTGGTTTACGGCATTCCGTCTTTTTAAATGTAACTAAAGTTTTGCAAATTACTTGATGTTTATAAATTTCATACATCATATATGCGGGGTGCCACAAAAGATCTCGAGTACATTTCCGTTTATTGTCGGAAATAGCTGAGTGGGAATTTCAACTGTGCTACGCATTACTTAACTGAACTAAATTTTAGCATACTATGTAGTAATACAAATCTATAGTTGCACAAAAAAAATTCGGATTTTTTTTTTTTTTTGAAATTGCTGAAATTGGGTTTTTAAATGTGTTATGCGTTTTCCAAATTGCTTACTTAGACGTTGTTTTTCACCTTATTAAAGTTTGAAGTTTTGTTACAATATTCTGAATGTGTTGAAAGTTCATAATCTATGCTTGACGCATGATTTTTCGTTATTTTAATTTTTTCCAAGGAGTTTTTAAATGATTAAGAAATTTAAACATACAGTATCATGAGTTACAAAAATGAACATTTTCAAATGCTCTTCTTTCTTCATAAAAATATACGATTGACGTTAAAAATTGTAACATGCTAACTAATTTTTCTTTTTTCTTTCCAATGTTAAAAGGTGTAAATTAACAACATAATATACAGTAAAATAACTTTTATTAGGTTGTTAACATGTTTTGGCTCACTCCGAGCTATTTTCAAAAATAAATATGAGAACATTCTATAATTGCACGGTGTTTGAAGTTATTATTTGAAATGCTATGATTTAATTTTCATGTACTTTTTAAAAATTACACACGTTATCTTTTATTTTTACTTGGTTGTTTATTTTCGTATTTGTAACCATGGAGTAACTCGAGCCACAATTTCGGTAAGTTGAAAGATGCTGCATCGTTACATATTGCATTTTTGCGTGTTACTATCTCTACGGTTTCTCTTATTATGGATGTATAGTATAGATTGGGGGGAAAAAATTATAAAAAATTATTTAAAGGTGTAAATTGTTAATTTACACCTTTTAGCATTTAAAAGAAATATATTATTACGAGGAGTTATAATTTATTATATTGTTAGTTTTTCTCCTTTCAACTTGGGAGGTTTTCTATCTGTATGATAATAATAAAAAAGGGATAAGAAAGGAGAAAAGTATTATAAGAAAAAAATGCTGCTAATAAATTTTCAGTTCGTTTGCGTGAAAATGAAAACGATCCACACACCAGTACCATAAATCCAACAGATGCCACTTAATTGGATGTTCTGTAATTTTTTTTTTCTTTTTTTTTATGGGGAGAGAAAGCACAATTTTTCATTCTGGTTTTCGGCATTCCGTCTTTTTTCAGTTTGTGGATCATTTATCCAATTTAATAGCAAGCATTTTTCTTTCTGGTTTCACAGATCATTTATTGCTTTGCTATCCAAGATCGAGCATTTTAGGGGTATGTGTGTGACTTCATTTACTTTCTGTCTTTTTCTTTTTTTATTTCTTTTTTTTCTTGACTAAAACATCATTTGCGTTGAGAGAATTGAGCAGTTAAAGACAAAAAGAAGAAAAATAGTTCTCAATCGAGGGCATTTTTAAGTGACTTTTAACGTCTTTACTAACGATTTGTATCCGAGGATTTCCCAGGAAATTTTTATTCTTTAACGTTAATTGTTTAAAGATATTCTTTTGACAGCAGAAGTAGAATAATGTCTTAATTTGCGATTCGCAGTCAAGCCGTAAATGCGTCGATAAAAGTTGCAACTTAAATGTTTTTTTAGTGATGCAGTCTTAAATGTAGAAAGGTGAAAAAACGGGGAAAAAACTTGTGTAAAATAGCATAACTGTTTAAATAAAACTTTGGTCCTTTACTAGTATGTTTAACAATATATTTTGCATTATAAATATATTTTAATAATATTTTAAACCCAAATTGAGTAGCGAAAAAAATAGATTTTTTAAAAAAGTGTCCAAAGGATCATTTTACCCTCACCAAAGGGCAAAATGATCCTTCATTTAAAAATAATTGTAAATTGTTTTTTTATCGGCCAAATAAAGGATATAAAAGTAATTATGACAATAACATAAGTGTAATTCACGTCGTAAAACATACTCCATTAAGTAAACCAAGTCATATTTCTGTACATAAGAGACTGTATATCAAAATAAATATGAAAGTTAGTGCTTATCTTATAACAGATGTTATAAAACCCAAACTTTCAAAGAATTCTATCCAGACTCGTAATACTACGATCGCTTGAATACTGCCATTGCTTTTTCTTCGCTTATCACAACTAGTTTATCGTTTATGTGTTACTCTGTAGATAGCGTGACCTGTCTGGAAGAAAATATATCTGGATCGTTTTACCCGTTAGGATAATTTTAGGACACCTTCCCCTATATAGTAATTTAATTAGGTATAAATATAAACAATTAAATTAAATTATATTTATTTAATTTTATGATTTAAAATCATTTAAATCATAGATGCTGACTTTTACGCTTTTACAGTTCCACTAAAATTTAATAGTAAATTTTCATTTATTTAATTGTGGAAATCTTATATTAGATAAAACAGAGTTTCTATTAAATTTTAGTCGTAACAGTAAAGCGTAAATGTTGACAGTTATGTATATTTAATTTATAGAATTATATCAGGAAAAAAAATCACAATATCGCTAAAATAAAATATACATTTATGTTCTAAAAGTTCTTACATTACATGTAAAAAGGCTCAAATAATAACAAACAGGATGGTTTCGTGCATTTTTAACGGCGACATTCTCAAGGTTGCAAACGTGTTATTAAAAAGATTAAAATAATTGTGTATGTACAATGTAATAACTTTAGTATGTAAATGGATATTTTATTTTAGTGTATACAATTTATTTTATGGAAATATATGTAATCGTTAAAAATGTGTCTCAGTCACGGGCATTTTTAAGCAAGTTTAATCATTTTTACTAACGATTTTGAATTCGAGAATTTCTTATAAATCTTTTGTTCTTTAGTGTTAATTGTTAAAAAGATTTTCTTGGGTCTGCAAAAGTAGAAAAATGTCTTATTTCACGACGAAAGTAAAGCCTTAAATGTATGAAGAAAAATTACGAAAGAAGTTACAATCCTAAATGTGTGTACTAATTTAAATAGCATAATACAATTTTTTTAATTGCATTTATTTGATTGCATTATCAAGTGACGTTGCCTGTTGATTTTAGTCACCGAAAATAGCGTTGTGTCATTTATGAAAAAAACACCTGAATCATGGTCTGAAACCGTATTTATATTGTGGAATAGGATTATGAAAGATTAATCATTAGCTTACTATTACTTTTTTTTTTCAAAAAAGGGTTGTTTTATATATTACGATATAAAGCTGTTTTTTTTCTTTTTTTTTTGAGTGTATACAAATGTGTGTGGGTCTAAAAAAAACGTTTTTTAATGCTCAACAACGCGAAACTTTTTGAGACATTGACGGACCCATTTTTCAATATAAAAACATGGCACTTGTAAGGCATGACTATTGGAGGGTTTTTTAAACGATCAGTTTTTTTATTTTCTTAATTAATCAGTTATATGTTGAGTTATAAGAGATTGTTGTATCATGGCGGCAATTTTTTTCCTGTCGCGTCCGGAAATTCAGTTTAAAATGTTAATTTTGTCACCTTTTCTGAAAGATCGTCTGCTTTTATCCAAAAAAAAAAAAAAAATTCTTTTACAAAGTTTCTGAATAAGAGCACCTGTCAATTTCATACGTTTGCGAAAAAAAAAAATGAATTAAAAAATGGATCAGAAAGTAGCTAGTTTGGATTTGAGAATAGTTTTAAATGAAAAGATTCTTCATTAGAAATAAAATCCACTGTTAATAATCAATTATTTTTTTAAATATTGTTTTTATAATGTTCAGTTCAAAGTATTAATGGCGAGTTTGACAAAATGCCTATCAATTGCTATAAATCTGATTGTATAAGGCAATGCAAATGCTAAGTTAATTGCAATTTTCAAAAGATAACATTTACAATTTTATTCTAAATTGGCCGAACTTTCATGGAAAAATTGGAATCTTTCTTTGAAATTTTGACTGCATATCAAGATATTGAATATTTATCTTGAGGAAAATCTAGAAAAATCTTTGGTTTGACAGGTTTGAGTAAAATCAATATCTCCCATTATTATTGTCTTATGTTTCCAATAACATTTACTCAGTATAAAGAGCATAAAGTATACAGAACTTTTTATAGAATTACATTAATAACTAATATACATTATCATTTAATAGTGGCTATAGTTTGAATTTTGCTTGAATGGAAATGTGTTTTATTTACAAAAAAAAAAGAAAAAGAAAGAAAGAAAGATTTAAAAGGAAAAATACAGGTAGAAACTTTGAAAAGAAGTAAAATACCCTACAACCAGGGTCGTAACCAGATGGGGCAGGGTGGGCTGACCCCCCCCCCCCCCCTAGCAACTTCTTGAGCCCCTCCTGACTTCATAATCTTTCAATACGAATAACGTAATTTATTACATTTAAGAATTTTAAAACTTTGTAATCAAAAGTTTATGACACTGGGGATTTGCTTTCTTGTCTTTATATATATATGAAAAAATAGAGAGAAAAAGACAAACTGTGAATTAGCCCCATCAAAACATTTCAAAGCCCCCTATGACTTTGCTGACTGGTTACGGCCCTGCCTACAACAATTTATATTTCGGAAACTAGGACCTCTATTCAATTATTGAGACAAATAGGATGTTTTACTACATTCTACGCCCGAATTTTGTTCACAACTCTTTAAAAACAATGAAGATATTAGGTAGCTTTCAATACAAAAAAGTATAAAGCTACCTATTGCAGCCGTTCGGAGGAAAGCAGTTCTGAAAAATTTTGATATATTTTCACCGATCATGACCCCCAGACCCAAAAACCACCCTCCGTTCAAATGTTGATTTATATATATATATATATATATATATATATATATCTGACCTATGTCATACGATAACGCTCGTATTTATAAATCAATTTTGATGAAACTAATTGTGTGTATTAAGCTCACCAATGTATCGACCGAGTTCGTTGGCCAGCTTGGTCCGCCATTTTGTTTCAAGATGGCGGCCATTTAAAAATTTAAAACTAAAATAAATATACATAAAAATGAAAAATTAAAATTTATTTTTTAATTAAGTGTTAGGCCTTGATACGAGGATTCCAGAGCATTTTTTGGTTTACCTCTATCTTAAAAAATGGCTGAGATAGAGCAGTTTGAAATTCTAGGGTGGCTGACATTTTGAAACAAGACAGCACATTACAAAAAATTTCATTGTTGTAATAATTGTCCCAATCATACGCATAAAACTATATATTCATATCCGTTAGCGCCAAATTCTCGCCAAACTTGGTGACATTTGGCGAAATATCCCAAAATAAGTCTTCATAACTGAAGCCAACTTGGCTATAGCTCAATAATTTGGCGAATTTCTTATTCAAATTCAGTATTAACGAATCTTTTGTAAACATTTTCTTTGCATTTTAACTTGCTGTGTTCGTGTAACATTAGTTCAAATTTTAAAACGAAGATATAGGAAAGCTACCTTTTCCTCCCGGTACAGACCGGAAGGACTTTTTTTAACGAGATTTACAGCAGACTTGCCACCTTTTTTGCCTTACTAAGTAACTACTATGTACTATACTAACGATAAAACACTGCATTACCCAACATTTTTATTTCTTCTGCAGAAATACAACATAAATTTTAAAAATACGACTGTTGTTGGCGGCGTTTTTAAATTATTATTATTATTATTTTATAGTATACTTTAATTTTCCAAATGTTTATTTTTTTTATCTTCTTTAAATGATTTTGCACATTGTTCCAAAATTCAATTATTTACAAAAAAAAAAAAAAAAAAAAAAAAAAAAATCAGCGATATCTTATATTTAATTATGTATTTATACGTTGCTGGGATGTTTATGACAAGCTATGCTAAATATAAATGTTTCTTTTTTAAATTTAACTATTATTATTCTGGTATGAGTTAGATTTTTCATTTGTAAAATGGCGAATACAGGTTTTGCATTGTTAAAACCTGTTTTAACCTGTGTGTGTGTGTGTGTGTGTTTTTTTAACTGCCTAGCTACTAGTATTTTAATATGTTAAAAAATACTTTATTTAATGATAAAAACTTTGCTATTAAAGTTACCAAAATTCAGAATTTTTGGTGGGAAAACCCATTGCATTTTAAACCCATGCATAGGCGAATACATTGTTGTTATTTTTTCCAGCAATTTTTCCAAACTATAATAATTATAGTAGATTTTTTTTTCTAATTTTAGAAGTAGATTATTTTTCTTTAGAAACAGTGGTACAGTAAAAATAATAATAATAATAATAATAATAATAGAAAGTGACAGTAAATAAGGAAAACACAAAGTAAATCAATTGTCTAGACTGGGCACTTAATATTAAATAAACGTTGTTTCAGTTGTAAAATTGTAGTTAAAATTAGTTAAGTAACAAAAATTGTTCGTAACTTAATTGTACAAAGATTAATTTGACCCAGTTGAAAACATTAGGAGAAAAAATTATATATAGTTTTGATAACAATACTTAAAAGTTAGCCCATTCGCTGCTAACCACGAGTATACTCGTGGTGTCAACATTCAAAATAAAAGTGTATGTAAAAAAAAAAAAAGAAAAAGAAAAAAAAAACTGCCTAGCCACTAGTATTTTAATATGTTAAAAAAATACTTTATTTAATGATAAAAACTTTGATATTAAAGTTACCAAAATTCAGAATTTTTGGTGGTAAACGCATTTTAGTAAAAATATTGAAGACTCCGCTTACATAGTTTTGACAGTTAATGGGTTAAAGATGAAAAAAAAATTCCTTCTAATATATGTTTCTCTATTTCATAAAGGAGGTTTCATTTACAAATTTATAACATAATTATAGATCAATGACCTCTATCCTATTACTTAATTTTTTTTTTTTTTTAAATAGCTTTCCATATTATTACAAAAAACCTAATTATACTTATTTATGGCTGCTTAACATTTGCGAATTAAAACTAAATTAATAATTCTTTCGCTATGTCTGTATCGTAACATGACACTTAAACACACATCTACAAATACACATTTATAAAAAGACAGAACCCTTTTCATAGGTTAAAAAAATAAAAAAAATATTTCCCCTATAATTAAAAGACGTAAACGGTCATAAATTCAGGAGACGCTTCATAAATAACGTTGTAAAACACTAACAACCTAGTTGAAAATATGGAGAACAAAAAAAAAGAAAAAGAAAGAGGTTTAAGTGAAGGGCTAAATTTGTGGTTGAAAAGCGGGGCGAGTTAGGATTTATTTGATTTTCTTAATCAAAAGACAAACATAGTTTTTCACGCTATTTTGTTCAAGTTGTTCATTGTTAAACAACTTTAACCTTCATTTTGCGAAAAATGACGAAATTATGAATTTTTCAAATTTTTACTTAAAATGAATTTTGTAAAGGTCCTTGAATTAAAAATATACGAAAAATGCTTTTCGCTGAATCCATAACGATTTAAATGATTCAGAGTTAAAAACTTTAAATTAACTTTTCTCAGCATTGTTTTGTCAGTTCATAACATTTTCTAGTTCATAAGCATCTAAACCTTTTTCACGCTATTTTGTTTTGGTTTATTTTGATGGTAATGATACAGTTGTGAATTCATACATTTTTCTTCGGATGGGATTTCTAGAGATCCGGGGGTGGGGAGACATTATGAAGTTCCGGGAAAGGATTGCACGTCTAGACCATTAATAAGCATAAAATCTCAAAATTTCCGGAGAGGGGACATTTCAACGATCTGGGGGATATATCCCCAGACCACACCTGAATTCAACGCAGGACAATGATCAAAATGTTAAATCTTGAAAATTTTTCAATTGAGTAATTTTTTTAAAATTATTCGACGAACCTTATGGTGCATTTCATAATATTAAGGATCAGATTTTCTGTAACATACATAGTTTCCTAGTAATCTGGTCTTTACCGTTACTTCATTTGAATGAAAAATATGGAAATAAAGTGCAAAAAGTTCAAGTTCAAAATTGTAGGAGAAGTATGGTTTTAAAAACTTCTTTAAATTAAAAGAAATAAATAAAATTTTAACGTAATAATTGTTTTTTTTCCTAAAGTCGTATAATAAAGTTTCAAAAAAATATTATAAAATACTCAAATAAGAAAAAATATTTCAAAGTGTACTAAGTCCGCTTAAGAAAGTGGACTTTCATAACGTAACACATTTGAATATTGTGTTAAAGGTTATAAGGCAGATAAGCATTGATTTTCAATTAACTCCCCCCCCCCCCCCTTACGACAAGGTCAAACATATATTTTTTTCTTTTTCGCTACGATGTCTCGATTTCTGTAACACTCTATCGCTCATAAGTATGCTTATATGTATATATTTTTTCAAATTCACAGGTTGTATTGTATCTTTTCACTAAAAAAAATAGTAATAAAAAATAAATTATATTGTAAAGTTCATGTCCCTATGGATGACACACAAATTTAATATCGCATTACTGTAACAACAAGTTGGAAATTGTACGTCAAACGTGACAAATGAGGTGCGTTCGTACTATAGCTAGTTATATAAATATTCCGATCTTGGTGATTTTTAATTCTGTGAAATGAATTATATCGTCTGCAGATTAATTTCTGTCATAAAATAAGTATCTCGGTTGCTTGACTATTAAACTTCAAAACCTCCTATAACAAAAAAGCACCGATTAAAAAAAAAAAAATCAAATTTCTTAATAAATGTTTTTATTAATATTTTCTAAAGTTTTGATTCGATTTTTATAAAATTTGAAATGTCTCGACAAAATTTTGCAAAGATAATATATCTTAAATTTCAACAAAATCGGTTGGGTAGTTTTTGCGTTGTTATATGCGTACGGACAGACAGACGGACGGACCAGACGACGACAATAGGTGCTACGTATTTATATAATTACGAACGCACCTAAAAATTAATTAAATATTCGAAATCCTACAAACATTTCATTAACTTTAACATTCAGGCAAAAAACAAGTATGGGACTTTTCACTATTGTGACTATTTTGACATTTTTATCCCAAAACTATGATTAGGTAAACTCTTCTAGATAAAAAAAAATAAAAAAATAAAAAAATAAATAAAAGCGCTACGGTTTGTAATCATTAAAAATTGAAGCCTAGAGGTCTTTTCGAACACGTATTACCTGGACGTGATAATGAGCGTTGTCGAGTTAATATAATTTAGGATCCATATTTGGATCCAAATGCCTCACTGATAGATTTTTTTTTTAAAATTAATTTGAATAAATGTGGCATCAGAAACATAGGTTTAATGAGTAAATAGTTATTTTGAATGTTATGAAATTTAAATTCTACGCCTAAACTGAATTGATTTTGAAATTTTGCGTTATTTGTTCTGTTTTTATAAGGTTTTCATTTAAAAATGTTCGATAGACGGCCGGAGCTCGTCTACTTCATAAGATAAATATCTAGTCTAGACTTTTTTGACGCTATTTTGTTTCTCTTAACTTTTAAACGACTTTAAAAAACAGGACTTTCGCAGTGCACACACAATATTTTTCTTTATTAAACCGTATCACAATTTACATAAAATATTCTTTGTGGTAGATTGTATGAGTGAACAAGATAGCATTCAAACGATGGTTTCGACTATACAGGGTGTTTCATAAAAGATGGGCAAAACTTTAAGAGGTGATAGTATGCATTCAAACAAACAACTTTTATCAAAGAATCTATGGTCGGAATTAAAACACAAAGCTGCTAGAGGTCGCCGAAGGTGATGTTGTTATACGAGGGTCCTGTATAACACACAAAAACGATTAAGTGACAAAAGCAAGTCGTTCTCCATACAATCGTTGAGCCTCTGAACCATTTCCATTTGCTGTTACGTAGATAAAATGCATATTAGTCTTTTCCTTATTAGTGAAGGGCGACATCTTCTGATACGTTCCTATCGCGATTAACAGTTGCATACTCGGATCAGCGGCTTTTGTGTATTAATCGAGGCGAAATTTTGCTTACGCGTTCTTCTTCTCCATATCACATTTGCATGCTATTAGTGTTGTTCTTCTCCGAGAACTTGCAACAACAATGGAGCTTTAACGTTTGTGTGAACCAAGATTCCAAATGTGCCAGCACCTTTGCGTTTCATTTCCAACCATTCATTCTTTGATGAAAGTTGTTTGTTTGGATGTGTACTTATCACCTCTTAAAGTTTTGTCCATCATCTTTTATGAAAAGCCCTGTATAAAGAATCTTCAATAGTGATAATACTGCAATGAACCTCAAAAACATTCATCCATTTTGTCCTAATTCAAACAAATTTACGGAAGTTCGAGTAAATAGACAGGCAAACAGACGATCCGAAGTCATAAACACTTTTCAATTTTCATAAAATGCACTAAAAATCAGTGCTTTATTTCTTAAAATTGTTAATTTATTAACGTGCTTATCTTTTAAAAAAAATTAATAGGTTTGAAAATCTGCCTCCCCCCGTGTCCTTTGAGAATAAAAAGTAGAGGGACGTTTGAGATAAAATGAAAAAGTGCGGGTACTCCGTCCTCCCGCGTACCCCTTCGACTACACCTCTGCGCAGCATTACATTTGAAATAGCACAACTCAAAGATGAAAGAAACATCTTTCCTCGCAGTGTTTAAACAGTCTAAAATGGCAGCGGCTGTTAAACCTTTGAAAAGATCCCAACCCAATCTTTAAATCTTTCGCCATGAACAAAGAGAATTCGAACCATACTTCTTTTTTTCAAGTGGAAATAAATGTAGTTGAGCGTTCGTTTATTTCTACCTCCTTGACATTTAACAAATCGACTTAAGTTTAGCATCTCGGTCCTGACTTAATAACCCATAATTTGGCAACTGATATCCTTTCAGCACAATCCGCCTATAGATAAATCACTGAGAGTGCGTGTACATCCATGTACCGATTTGAAATTCACGTTTAAAAAAAATCATTCGAGGTGAACTGAACATCCTGCATGGAGCTCCTCTGAAAGAATTCTTGCCTAAGAGATATTAAACGCAATGAAAAGTAAAATTATTGGCTTCTTTCTGGTGTACGCAGCTTCCCTGAAAATTTGTTTTGAATAAAATAAGTATACACGTAAAAATAGATTTTAAACAAGAACGAAAAATCATGCGTCAAGCATAGATTATGTAACACTTTCCAACACTTCCAAAATACCGTTTATAAATCTACCCAGAGCTGCCAAGTCTCCGTCTTTTTGGATACCAATATTTTAGTACAGAAAATGTTGTTTTGTTTAATCGGAGCAGCATTCTGCGATTTAAAACAACAACATTTGCTCGAAGAAAATACTGGTGTACAAAAATCCGGAGACTTAGCAACTCTGTCAGTAGAGGGAAAAGGAGAGTTCAGGCCCAAGAGGATCAATGATGTGGTGGAGGTGGGAGGGAGTGAGTCTTATTTTTGAGGAGGGCTTATTTTTAAGGGGGGCTTATTTTTAAGGGGGGCTTATTTTTGAGGGGGGGGGCTTAATTTTTTTTTTTTTTTTTTTTTTTAAATTTTAGAATTGACTTTCAGTTTGAAGGCGAAACGGAGATCAATTTTTTTTTTTTTTTTTTTTTTTTAGAATCAAATTTAAATGTTAGTTTGAAGTCTGGGGGGGAGGCTAACATTTTTAAGGGGGTGCTTAAAATTTAGGGTGGCTTAATTTTTAAGGAGGGATTAATTTTTTTTAAAAATTAAATTTAAATGTTAGATTGAAGTCTGCTATAGGAGGAGGGTCTAAAAGTGAGGGAGCTTATTTTTGAAGAGGCGGTTAACTTTTTTAAGGGGGGGGGGGTTATTTTTGAGGGGGGCTTTTTTTTTTTTTTTTTTTTTAATTTTAGAATGGACTTTCAGTTTGAAGGCGAAACGGAGATCAATTTTTTTGGTGGCGCCCTCTATCGGAAGGGAATGCAATAACGAATATTTAAAATAGGTTTTCTTGAAAAGATTTCACTGGGGTTTGAACCTGCAAAATAGCTTCTTGACTTGATAATTTGTGGTAGGTTTAACTGATCAAGCCAAGAAGTTATACATGAATGTCGAGATTTTAAGTGTTTAAAGAGAGGTATCGTGAGAGTGACGTATCATGTGTTAAAATGACTTGAGAAAGGAAGTGATTAGCGTCGTGTGTCTGTATATAACGGTATGCATTGTGTTTTCGCTCATTTATATGCTTACCGGAAGTGAAAAGTTTAAGGTTTATTTTATACTGAATTTAAATGAAACCGGAAATTTATCTTTTTCGATATGATTGGATTGAATATTAACATATTTATTTTAAAATGTATAGTGGAAGCAATGGTAAAAAAGAAGACATGTTTAGGGGTAAGTACTGTTTTTTTTATTGTGTTTGGTGTAGAAAACATAGGAAAGAGGTATAGTTAAAAAAAAACAAATTCAATTTTATTAATAATTTTCCCAATGCAATACATGTGAACCCACTTTTCGTTTTTTAGCGGGTTTTGACAAATCTAATGCAGAATCTTGTTTAATGTTTGTTGACAAATATTTATTTTTAATAAAATTTCGCGGAACATTCATTTCGTTTAATGTTTCTAATAATTCTTTCTGTGCCTTGATCGGTTTTCTTTTATTCACAGAAAACAAAAGATTAAATAAATCTGCCAAGTTCGATTCGGGGATAGGTTTTCCTTCGAAACTTACAGTCAAATTTTTATCTTTTCGAAATTTTCTTGGACGTGCCGTGACAAACTGAACTAATGCTTTGATAATTTAGGATAGCTTTATCTGTTCAAGTTATGATATCATGGTGGTTAGATTACGGATATTTGTGTTTGGAATACACATGTGGTACACGTGATTTTTAATTTTGCCTGTTCAGTTTCAATTATATTGTGAAATGAGGGTTTATTTTTGAAAGATAATGTTAACTTTTTGTGATTATCTTGTAACAGACTGCTTTCATTAAAAGTGTATTTTAGAATTGTAAACTACAATTTTGAAATTTTCGCCTGTTTGGAAAAAAAGCACAGGGAAAAAAAATAAAAATATTAAAAAATAATAACAACAACTGTTCAAAAATATAATAACAACTAAACAAATGATCAAAAATAATAAAAAATGTTCAAATAATAATAACAACTGTTCAAAAATAATAAAAACTATTTAAAAAATAATAACAACTGTTAAACGATTGACTTTATACAACCAACATTTAAAAATAAGATAATCGAATCTAGTTTTTTCTAACATGACTTATTTGAAATATTCACTTTTTCTAGTTAGATTTATAACACGTAAGTGATTCGATCAGTAAAATATTATTTATAAAAGCACTAAATACGAGAATAATAAGAATTTTTAACTTACAAACATATGAACTTCTGATACACAAGTGATTCGACCAGTAAAAAATTATTTAGAAAAGCATTTTTGACTTACAATTGTACGAACTTCTGATATGTAACCCTTTCTGAATCAATGTGTAAGAATTAACTGACTATTGAACTTATAACAGAGTATGATAAAATAATCACGTGACTTTTTTAAACCAATAAAATGTTATTATTTTTAAACAAGCGCCCTCTATCATTTTATGAACTTCCAAGAAACGAGTTAATATGATTATATTGTTTCCTGTTACCGCTGTGAAAGGTTGTGTTTTCCGTTTTAAGTTAGTTTACATTTAAGTGATTACGGAACGAGTCATGGATTCTGCTTTGTTAAGTGCTAATGATACGTCTAACGTGAAGAGTGAACCCTCATCACCAGGATTAAATGACCATGACATGGAATTTTTAATACAGCCTAAAGAAGAACCCGTTTCGAATTGTGAAGTGAAACCCACCTCATCAGAATTAAAGAAACAGAAGTTACCCTTTGTGTGTTCTACTTGCGACAAAGCTTTTCCCCGAAAGGTTAACTTAACGTTTCACATGAAATGTCATCTGGAGAAAATACCTCTTGTGTGTATAATTTGTGAAAAAACATTTGCTAGAAAGTATCATTTATTAAATCATATGAAGGTCCATTCAAAGACCCCTGTGATTCATAATTGTAATGTATGTGGCGAAGTATTTTCACAAAAGAGTGATTTATTAAAGCATGGGAAAATTCATAATACTTCCAAGCCAAATCAAAGGAAAAGTAGACAGTCACCCAGTCACTGTAAATGCGACGACTGTTTTGAAACATTTAATAATAGATCTGACTTAGTCAAACATAGAAAAATTCATCTTTCACCTAAAGAACTTAACCCGTCTGATCAACTTTCCTTGGGAAACAGTTCGAAATATGAAATTTCAGACATCACTCAGTTTAGTAAAATATTTAAGTTTTTCGATGTTTTTACTCCTGCTCATTGGAATTTAGGTGAGGAAATGATTGTTGAAGTACAAATGAATAAGAACTATGAGCTTTATGTTCACATACAGAAATACGAAGAATTTGAAAAGAACGGTCGTGAACTTACCCCCACAAATGAAGGCATTACATTATCATGTGCAACATTCGACAAATTTGAATCGAGATTGGATAAATTTAATTTTGTTTCTGAAAAAGATACATTCGTATGTAATAATGACTTACTAATCGCTTATGTAAATAAGGAATCATGCATACTGCAAAAATTATTCAAATCGAAAAAGTTTGGGTTTTGTTTGAAGTCGGATTTTTTACTGCTTACAAAAGATCAATATTTGAAACTAGTGAAAAATGGCTTTAAAATTACCAAATGTCTCATTGAGACGCTTTTAACCAAGCTTATTCCTGTTTCGATTTTAGAAAACTTAAACAAATGTAAATGTACCCACCTCACAATAGAAGAGACTTTGAACTATTTCTTAAAATGTTTCGATGACGAGTTAAAGTCATCCGTTTCTCGCGTGTTTGATTGCTATCGATGTTCAATCGGAGAACCAATTAATGTGAAACACGAGTGTGATAGTTATAATTTGCGTAGAAAGTATAATTGGTGTAGCGACAGTGCACTGCTAAATTTCAACGTGACTGAATTTGTAAATAACATATTCAAGAAATGTTCATGTAATTATACTCATTTATTTTTTGAAACTATGAATATGGACTTTTATAATAACCATTTAGACAATGTATTTGTAAATTAACATAGAAATGTATTTATTTAATAAATATTTGTTTTTTTTATATCACATATCTGTTTTTATTTCACATGTCTATTTATTTATTTATTTTTTTTTTATTTATGAAATCAATCTTTGAAGTTTCATTTTCTAGAAAAAAAAAATGAACATATATTTATGAGTAGGCAAAATTTTAGTCTTTAAAGTTAACACTTTTTGGTTAAATGAAATCTCTTTTTAAGAAAAATTTATTATTTTTATTTGAATAGGTATTAAACTTATTTATTGATAAGAAAGTTTAATTTTCTCTCTCCTTTTAAACAATGACATTGCATGTTTTGATAATTTCCATCCCACAGTTAACATTATAGTATTTAACATAGTTAAGAAAATGTTTAACTTAAACCGTCACTGTATTTATTATAGATAAGTAAACATTTTATCTTTAACCTAAATGTAATTTAAATGATTAACTATAACTGTGACTGCTTTTAATCTAGATAAGTAAATGTTTCCAGGAAACACAATCAGTTTACTGTAGACTTTTATCGAGATTACACCAGTTAGTGGAATGCTGATTAAAAATATTTTATGACATTAATATGCAGAAAAGATCTCACGAAAAAGTACTTTCACCTTCAAAACGTCTACGTTTAGAAAAAACCATGGAAAATTTAAATACCTATGAGAAGGAGTTAAAAGACCCAAGATTAAAACTTTCTAAAATGGGTAATAACTGTGTAACTACTGAGGACTTACAAGATGTGAAACCCGAGATCGCTATGAATTTTTCAAACTTTGTCTATGGGAATGATACAACATCTTTCGAGAATCCCGGTCGAATGCCAAATTCTGCCACTGACTATTTGAATACATTTTTCGAAGACATGAATTTTGAAAATTTAGATTGTTCTACTACCTTAACGTTTCAAGAACCTACAAATAATATTTTACAGATTACTGTTAAACGCGAGGTCAACGAGCTACAAGCAAGCAACCTTTCGCAAACAAGTGGTGAATTACAAACCACCATCTCACCTGCAAATGACATTAAAAGTGATAAATTATACAATTCATATGTGTTTCACAAAGAACTAAGTGACTGTTTCTATTTAACTTTGAAGTTGAGAACTAAACAATATTGTATACTTATACGAGAATTTAAACGCAATGTATCTACTAATGAAGAAATCCCGACCAACCGCGTGGTTAATATGGATATTCCTAGCTGGTTTGAGTTTCAATATAAACTCATTGCATTTAATTTAAGATACAAAAGTACGTCCTTTGTTTCTAATAACATGATTTTAGTGTTAAACCAATATTCTACGATGCGAATTAAAAATTTAAAGAATTATTCTTATATTGACTTAAACGAACATCAACTAGAAAAATTAAAAAAAACTACTTCTCATTTAAATAGTGCACTTTTACAACATATGTATACAAAACTTTTACCATCTCTTATTAAAAAGAAATGTATGGTGAGTAATATATCTACAGAAAATGAACAGGTGTTAAAGTATAAACTTAACACATGTATCGAGAATAATATGTTATCAATACTTAATCAATTGTATGAATGCCATGCTTGTGCACTACGACATTCGAGCAAAAGCCTTCACTCCTGTTTCACATTTAATAATAGGGAAAAATTTAATCAATTAGGGGAAGCTTTGTTAATGCTCGTAGATTTCGATTATGTAACTTCAACGTTTCTAAACGGAGTTTATAATGTTAGTGAGCACTTTTTATGTAAGATTAATGAACAAACTATTTGTAATGAATTATTTAAGACCTGAAAATAAAATGTTTTTGATTAAGTTCTGTGTGTTTATTTTTGCAAAGTGTCTATGAGTGAATTTATTAGTTTATAATTTAGTAGAAATTTTAAGTGAAGTGATGTATTCCAATTAAAAAATTAATTAATCTATAACAAAAATTAATTGTAATAAAAATATGCACATTAAAAAAAAAAGGTTAAAAAAATTAGAAGTTAATGAAATTAAAACTTATTAAAATTAAAAGTTAACAACAAAAAATAAATAATAAAATAAAAGTAAACAAAAAAAGTTATAAAGTAAAAGTTAACAAAAAGTTAATAAAATATTTAAAAAAGCAAAAGAATGTATGTGTTATGAAGAGAGGGGTTTCCTTGTGGAAGTAACTTACAAAATGTATGTGTATGTATTTATTAGTTTTTCATTTAGTAGAACTTTTAAGTGATCAGTTAGAATTTATGTTTTTATATAACTTAACACAAAATAAAATTTTTAACTATTGCAAAAAGATTCAACTATTGAATGGAAATATGCATATTAGTAAAACAATCACAAGTTAATAAAATGAAAGATTTTAAATTTCATACAATTTAACAAATATATATATATATATATATACGAAACACATTACGGATTTAAATATTATAAGAAATGTTTGATTGAAATTTTTAAGACAGATTTAATTCTTGGTTCTGCCATATATAGTTCGAACTTATTTTAGAAGATAGTTTTCAATAGTCTTGTGGTTCGAACTTAACAAAATGAAATCAAGACACAATGAATTGTATGTTATTTTAATCATTATGTCATGACTTCATACTTCTGAAAGTGTATTTAAAGGTTTCTCTAGCTTTATTCAATGTTATTAAGCGTTTGTGAAACCGAAAATTAATGAAAAAACAGATCGCCTTCTACCAATTGCGCTAAGAATGTTTTATTCAATTATTGTAAATAATAAAACCTTTTAGAATATCACTTATTTTAAATTCAAAATAATAAAAATTTAAAGTTAATAAAATAAATAATTCCTCTGTTCATTATAAATAAATAAAAGTTTCAAAATTAAAACTTTATAAAAATTATAAGTTAACAAAAAATTAAATAAAATAAAATTTTAAAATAAAAATTATGAAAAGTAAAGTTTATAAAAATTAAAAGTTTTTAAATTTTTTAAGTTATGTTTAAAAATCTTCAAATTAATCAAAATTGACTTTTAGTTTTATGTTAATGTAAGTTTCAATGTTTTAAATATCGAGCTAACTGTTTATCCCCATCTTCCAACCAACCAACTGGTTGCCTAGCCAACCATATACTTTGTATCTACACATGCGCAGAAAAAAAAAACACTAACTTGAGTTTTACTTTAAACCTTTGCTAGATTAGATATATTATACAAGTCGAATATCTTCCATACTTAGAAAATTTATAATTTTCAACTATTCGTCCCTATTTATCTTAAAACATTAACAAATAAATATAATTTATATACTTACAAAAACAGGATAACTTAAAAAGGGGTCCATACATTTCAGCTTGCTAAAGTCAAGTGTCTGGTTTATAACAGAATGAGGTTAAACTATCAGTTTACTTCCTTATCACTCACGTGATCAAGACCTTATCAGTTACATGTTCAGGCCGATAACAGCTAAAAACAGCGTGTTGGTCATTTTAACTTCTGACTTCGCATACTGTGGTTCGGTAAGTTTTCTTGTCTAACATTTCTTTCTTTTTAAGAAATAAACTAATCGGAAAAATTTCTTTTCATACCCACTTACTTTTAAATCACAATGTTAAAAGACTAAATTTTATTATCTTAAATTATTCTTTTAAATGTCAAACAAAAGATCTTACAATATATTTGTAAATAAGTTCTTATAAAACGGTTTTAATTAGTTAAAGGATGAACATTGTTATTTTAACTATCTATTATTTTGAAAGCGAAAAAGATTAATTCACATGAAAATTAAACTTACCTTATTTATAAGCTGTGTAAGCAGGGTCTGGCTTTTGTGACGACTTGTAGAGATTTGAAAGATAGTACAAACGTATATCAGTTAATCTCACGTGATATGATGACGTTACTAAGTGACGTCTTCCACCACAGGTTAATCACGTGACTACGCGACCATAACCTTCACATTACTAGTGATGTTTAGATCACGTAGCTAATTGTAATTATCATAAAATATACTTATAATATATTTATAAAAATATATTCATAAATTAATAATTAATTAATTTATTATTTTAAAATGCTATGCTTTTCAAAATAATACGCAAATAAATTAGTTATTAATTTATGAATATATTTTTATAAATATATTATAAGTATATTTTATGATAATTACAATTAGCTACGTGATCTAAACATCACTAGTAATGTGAAGGTTATGGTCGCGTAGTCACGTGATTAACCTGTGGTGGAAGACGTCACTTAGTAACGTCATCATATCACGTGAGATTAACTGATATACGTTTGTACTATCTTTCAAATCTCTACAAGTCGTCACAAAAGCCAGACCCTGCTTACCCAGCTTATAAATAAGGTAAGCAGCTAGCTCTAGCCACGTAAGCTCTAGCTACGTGATCTATGTTTTGTAAGTATTGATAACATATTATTCTCGATACATGTGTTAAGTTTATACTTTAACACCTGTTCATTTTCTGTAGATATATTACTCACCATACATTTCTTTTTAATAAGAGATGGTAAAAGTTTTGTATACATATATTGTAAAAGTGCACTATTTAAATGAGAAGTACTTTCTTTTAATTTTTCTAGTTGATGTTCGTTTAAGTCAATATAAGAATAATTCTTTAAATTTTTAATTCGCATCGTAGAATATTGGTTTAACACTAAAATCATGTTATTAGAAACAAAGGACGTACTTTTGTATCTTAAATTAAATGCAATGAGTTTATATTGAAACTCAAACCAGCTAGGAATATCCATATTAACCACGCGGTTGGTCGGGATTTCTTCATTAGTAGATACATTGCGTTTAAATTCTCGTATAAGTATACAATATTGTTTAGTTCTCAACTTCAAAGTTAAATAGAAACAGTCACTTAGTTCTTTGTGAAACACATATGAATTGTATAATTTATCACTTTTAATGTCATTTGCAGGTGAGATGGTGGTTTGTAATTCACCACTTGTTTGCGAAAGGTTGCTTGCTTGTAGCTCGTTGACCTCGCGTTTAACAGTAGTCTGTAAATTATTATTTGTAGGTTCTTGAAACGTTAAGGTAGTAGAACAATCTAAATTTTCAAAATTCATGTCTTCGAAAAATGTATTCAAATAGTCCGTGGCAGAATTTGGCATTCGACCGGGATTCTCGAAAGATGTTGTATCATTCCCATAGACAAAGTTTGAAAAATTCATAGCGATCTCGGGTTTCACATCTTGTAAGTCCTCAGTAGTTACACAGTTATTACCCATTTTAGAAAGTTTTAATCTTGGGTCTTTTAACTCCTTCTCATAGGTATTTAAATTTTCCATGGTTTTTTCTAAACGTAGACGTTTTGAAGGTGAAAGTACTTTTTCGTGAGATCTTTTCTGCATATTAATGTCATAAAATATTTTTAATCAGCATTCCACTAACTGGTGTAATCTCGATAAAAGTCTACAGTAAACTGATTGTGTTTCCTGGAAACATTTACTTATCTAGATTAAAAGCAGTCACAGTTATAGTTAATCATTTAAATTACATTTAGGTTAAAGATAAAATGTTTACTTATCTATAATAAATACAGTGACGGTTTAAGTTAAACATTTTCTTAACTATGTTAAATACTATAATGTTAACTGTGGGATGGAAATTATCAAAACATGCAATGTCATTGTTTAAAAGGAGAGAGAAAATTAAACTTTCTTATCAATAAATAAGTTTAATACCTATTCAAATAAAAATAATAAATTTTTCTTAAAAAGAGATTTCATTTAACCAAAAAGTGTTAACTTTAAAGACTAAAATTTTGCCTACTCATAAATATATGTTCATTTTTTTTTTCTAGAAAATGAAACTTCAAAGATTGATTTCATAAATAAATAAAAAAAAAAAAAAATAAATAGACATGTGAAATAAAAACAGATATGTGATATAAAAAAAACAAATATTTATTAAATAAATACATTTCTATGTTAATTTACAAATACATTGTCTAAATGGTTATTATAAAAGTCCATATTCATAGTTTCAAAAAATAAATGAGTATAATTACATGAACATTTCTTGAATATGTTATTTACAAATTCAGTCACGTTGAAATTTAGCAGTGCACTGTCGCTACACCAATTATACTTTCTACGCAAATTATAACTATCACACTCGTGTTTCACATTAATTGGTTCTCCGATTGAACATCGATAGCAATCAAACACGCGAGAAACGGATGACTTTAACTCGTCATCGAAACATTTTAAGAAATAGTTCAAAGTCTCTTCTATTGTGAGGTGGGTACATTTACATTTGTTTAAGTTTTCTAAAATCGAAACAGGAATAAGCTTGGTTAAAAGCGTCTCAATGAGACATTTGGTAATTTTAAAGCCATTTTTCACTAGTTTCAAATATTGATCTTTTGTAAGCAGTAAAAAATCCGACTTCAAACAAAACCCAAACTTTTTCGATTTGAATAATTTTTGCAGTATGTATGATTCCTTATTTACATAAGCGATTAGTAAGTCATTATTACATACGAATGTATCTTTTTCAGAAACAAAATTAAATTTATCCAATCTCGATTCAAATTTGTCGAATGTTGCACATGATAATGTAATGCCTTCATTTGTGGGGGTAAGTTCACGACCGTTCTTTTCAAATTCTTCGTATTTCTGTATGTGAACATAAAGCTCATAGTTCTTATTCATTTGTACTTCAACAATCATTTCCTCACCTAAATTCCAATGAGCAGGAGTAAAAACATCGAAAAACTTAAATATTTTACTAAACTGAGTGATGTCTGAAATTTCATATTTCGAACTGTTTCCCAAGGAAAGTTGATCAGACGGGTTAAGTTCTTTAGGTGAAAGATGAATTTTTCTATGTTTGACTAAGTCAGATCTATTATTAAATGTTTCAAAACAGTCGTCGCATTTACAGTGACTGGGTGACTGTCTACTTTTCCTTTGATTTGGCTTGGAAGTATTATGAATTTTCCCATGCTTTAATAAATCACTCTTTTGTGAAAATACTTCGCCACATACATTACAATTATGAATCACAGGGGTCTTTGAATGGACCTTCATATGATTTAATAAATGATACTTTCTAGCAAATGTTTTTTCACAAATTATACACACAAGAGGTATTTTCTCCAGATGACATTTCATGTGAAACGTTAAGTTAACCTTTCGGGGAAAAGCTTTGTCGCAAGTAGAACACACAAAGGGTAACTTCTGTTTCTTTAATTCTGATGAGGTGGGTTTCACTTCACAATTCGAAACGGGTTCTTCTTTAGGCTGTATTAAAAATTCCATGTCATGGTCATTTAATCCTGGTGATGAGGGTTCACTCTTCACGTTAGACGTATCATTAGCACTTAACAAAGCAGAATCCATGACTCGTTCCGTAATCACTTAAATGTAAACTAACTTAAAACGGAAAACACAACCTTTCACAGCGGTAACAGGAAACAATATAATCATATTAACTCGTTTCTTGGAAGTTCATAAAATGATAGAGGGCGCTTGTTTAAAAATAATAACATTTTATTGGTTTAAAAAAGTCACGTGATTATTTTATCATACTCTGTTATAAGTTCAATAGTCAGTTAATTCTTACACATTGATTCAGAAAGGGTTACATATCAGAAGTTCGTACAATTGTAAGTCAAAAATGCTTTTCTAAATAATATTTTACTGGTCGAATCACTTGTGTATCAGAAGTTCATATGTTTGTAAGTTAAAAATTCTTATTATTCTCGTATTTAGTGCTTTTATAAATAATATTTTACTGATCGAATCACTTACGTGTTATAAATCTAACTAGAAAAAGTGAATATTTCAAATAAGTCATGTTAGAAAAAACTAGATTCGATTATCTTATTTTTAAATGTTGGTTGTATAAAGTCAATCGTTTAACAGTTGTTATTATTTTTTAAATAGTTTTTATTATTTTTGAACAGTTGTTATTATTATTTGAACATTTTTTATTATTTTTGATCATTTGTTTAGTTGTTATTATATTTTTGAACAGTTGTTGTTATTATTTTTTAATATTTTTATTTTTTTTTCCCTGTGCTTTTTTTCCAAACAGGCGAAAATTTCAAAATTGTAGTTTACAATTCTAAAATACACTTTTAATGAAAGCAGTCTGTTACAAGATAATCACAAAAAGTTAACATTATCTTTCAAAAATAAACCCTCATTTCACAATATAATTGAAACTGAATAGGCAAAATTAAAAATCACGTGTACCACATGTGTATTCCAAACACAAATATCCGTAATCTAACCACCATGATATCATAACTTGAACAGATAAAGCTATCCTAAATTATCAAAGCATTAGTTCAGTTTGTCACGGCACGTCCAAGAAAATTTCGAAAAGATAAAAATTTGACTGTAAGTTTCGAAGGAAAACCTATCCCCGAATCGAACTTGGCAGATTTATTTAATCTTTTGTTTTCTGTGAATAAAAGAAAACCGATCAAGGCACAGAAAGAATTATTAGAAACATTAAACGAAATGAATGTTCCGCGAAATTTTATTAAAAATAAATATTTGTCAACAAACATTAAACAAGATTCTGCATTAGATTTGTCAAAACCCGCTAAAAAACGAAAAGTGGGTTCACATGTATTGCATTGGGAAAATTATTAATAAAATTGAATTTGTTTTTTTTAAACTATACCTCTTTCCTATGTTTTCTACACCAAACACAATAAAAAAAACAGTACTTACCCCTAAACATGTCTTCTTTTTTACCATTGCTTCCACTATACATTTTAAAATAAATATGTTAATATTCAAGCCAATCATATCGAAAAAGATAAATTTCCGGTTTCATTTAAATTCAGTATAAAATAAACCTTAAACTTTTCACTTCCGGTAAGCATATAAATGAGCGAAAACACAATGCATACCGTTATATACAGACACACGACGCTAATCACTTCCTTTCTCAAGTCATTTTAACACATGATACGTCACTCTCACGATACCTCCCTTTAAACACTTAAAATCTCGACATTCATGTATAACTTCTTGGCTTGATCAGTTAAACCTACCACAAATTATCAAGTCAAGAAGCTATTTTGCAGGTTCAAACCCCAGTGAAATCTTTTCAAGAAAACCTATTTTAAATATCCGTTATTGCATTCCCTTCCGATAGAGGGCGCCACCAAAAAAATTGATCTCCGTTTCGCCTTCAAACTGAAAGTCCATTCTAAAATTAAAAAAAAAAAAAAAAAAAAAATAATTAAGCCCTCCTCAAAAATAAGCCCCCCCTTAAAAAAAGTTAACCGCCTCTTCAAAAATAAGCTCCCTCACTTTTAGACCCTCCTCCTATAGCAGACTTCAATCTAACATTTAAATTTAATTTAAAAAAAAAAAATTAATCCCTCCTTAAAAATTAAGCCCCCCTAAATTTTAAGCACCCCCTTAAAAATGTTAGCCCCCCCCCAGACTTCAAACTAACATTTAAATTTGATTCTAAAAAAAAAAAAAAAAAAAAAAAAATTGATCTCCGTTTCAGTCAATTCTAAAATTTAAAAAAAAAAAAAAAAAAAAAAAAAAAATTAAGCCCCCCCCCTCAAAAATAAGCCCCCCTCAAAAATAAGCCCCCCTTAAAAATAAGCCCCCCCTCAAAAATAAGCCCCCCTCAAAAATAAGACTCACTCCCTCCGACCTCCACCACATCATTGATCCTCTTGGGCCTGAACTCTCCTTTTCCCTCTACTTCTGTCTACCGTATAATAAGGTGAAGGATGATGTCTAAATAAACAATTTGGAAAAAACATAGCACATTTAAAAACTCGATTTTAGGAATTATCAACAATATTCGGAAAAATATCTGAATTATTTTGTGCAGCGCTATATGCGATCTATAAATTTGTATAAATACTACATAGAATATATTTCTTTTAAATGCTAAAATGTGTAAATTAACAACATAATAAATACACAGTAAAATAACTTTTATTAGGTTGTTTGACATGTTTCGGCTCAGTCTCAGCCATTTTCAAAAACAAATAAGAATAATCCATAATTGCACGGTCTTTGAAGTTATTTGAAATGCTATCATTTAATTTTCATGTACTTTTTAAAATTACGCACGTTATTTTTAATTTTTACTTGCTTGTTTATTTCCATATTTGTAACGAAGTAACTGGAGCCACAATTTCGGTAAGTTACAAGATGCTCCATTGTCATATATTGCAATTTTATGGATAGTTCTATCTCTATGATTTCTCTTATTGTGGATGGATAGTACAGACTGAAGTGAAAAATTATTTTACTTTCATTGAAATTTATTTGGATGGTTTCTTCTTGATATAATCTTGCCAGGGCTACTCCATGGTTACAGATATGAAAATAAACTACCAAGTAAAAATAAAAGATAACGTGCGTAATTTTAAAAAAAGTACATGAAAATTAAATGATAGCATTTTAAATAATAAATTCAAAGACCGTGCAATTATGGAATATTCTCATTTGTTTTTGAAAATGACTCGCAGTGAGCCGACACCTGTCAAAGAACCTAATAAAAGTTATTTTACTGTGTATTTATTATGTTGTTAGTTTACACATTTTAGCATTTAAAAAATATATATTATTACAAGGTGTCATAATTTATTATATTGTTTCTACATAGAATTCTAAATTTTATTTCAGTTAGGAAGCGCATGGCACAATTTAAAATTCGCCTTCTGGAATTTCCACCAATAAACGGAAATTCTGCCCTATATATGATCTATAGAATTTATACAAGCCAAGTAATACGCAAAAAATTAGTTAAATTTAAAAACATGTTCCACAACTGAAAACGCACTTCCAGGAATTGTCGTTAACAGGCAGTACTTTAAGCGAATTAATTTGTGTGCCCCTGTAAATGAACGATGAATGCTATGCACACAATATTCTATAGTAAGCCTCTTTGTAATGCACCTTAGTGATATATAGGAATTTAAATATGTTTGAAAGGGAAACTTAAAAAAAGTATGCCGCAAACGATTCTTTCCCTTAGATGGTAATGTAGCGGAATTCTTTTGAGTGTCCCTGTGAAGAAACTGTAAGTGCTATGCATACGCTATTCTGTAGTAAGCGTCTTGTAGTGCACCTCATATATCAATTTCAAAGTGTTTGAAATTGTGTAACATCATTACAGTAAGCCGCAAATGATTTTTCCCCATAGACCGTAATGTAACGGAATTCTTTTGAGTGTGCCTGTAAATGAACTATAAATGCTACACACTTCATTTTCAATATAGAACATGCCATAGTAAACCACAATAACATTATGAATTGCACGATAATCGGATTCTATTAAACTTTTTCGACTTCTGGTTTTCGACGGATTTACACGTTTTAGGGGTCAGAGTTTACGAAGAAAATGTTTTTACAAAATGTCTGTCTGTGTGTCCACCTGCATTGTATTATCGAAAAGTGTATGACGTTATGCATAGAATTGAAGCAAATTTTAATTATATGTTTTTGACTATGGCCTGCAATTACCAGTTGAATTTGAAGATATTCCGCCGGTAGGGGGCGCTGTGATAGCGATTTTTGTTCCGTTTTCATTATTGTATCATCGAAAAGTCTATGATGTTATGCATGGAATTGAACCAAATTTTAATTATATGTTTTTGACTATGGCCAGTAAGTCCCAGTTGAATTTGGAGATATTCCGCCGGTAGGGGGCGCTGTGATAGCGATTTTTGTTCCGTTTTCATATTGTATCATCGAAAAGTCTATGATGTTATGCATGGAATTGAACCAAATTTCATTCATTTGTTTGTGGTTATGGCCTGCAGGTCCCAGTTGAATTTGGGGATATTCCGCCGGATGGGGACGCCGTGATAGCAATTTTTGTTCTGTTTTCATTATTGTATCATCGAAAAATGTATTACGTTATGCATAGAAATGAACCAAGTTTTAATTATAAGTTTTTGACTATGGCCTGCAAGTCCGAGTTGAATTTGGGGCTATTCCGCCGGCAGGGAGCGCTGCGATAGCAATTTTTGTTCCGTTTTCATTATTGTATCATCGAAAAGTGTATGATGTTATGCATAGAATTGAACCAAATTTCATTTATTTGTTTGTGGCTATGACCAGTAGGTTCAGTTGAATTTGGGGATATTCCGCCGGAAGGGGACGTGGTGATAGCGATTTTTGTGCGGTTTTTCACGATTTTTCGTAGTTGTGTTTTACATCGGAGTGAAAGGTGTTTTGCATCCAGGTAGCCTGGCGATTCGCAAGCTGCTGGCATAAAACAGAATGACAAAAATATTGATTTTATTGGCGCTTTGATAGTGAAGTATTAACATGTTTGAGATAGAAGGATATTTTGGGAGAGTGGCACATCCGGCTAGTTTGACTGCATATCTTGTTTCTTTTTCCAAAAAAGTTCCGTTTCAGTACATTAATTTAGTGTAAGCACCGAACTCAATTATGAAAAAATCATTCCTTTGTTTACTCTTGGTAGAAAGCAAAAGCAAGTGAATTTATTAAAAAATATACAATTTTTGTTTCTTTTTTAGTATAGGACAATACGAAAGAAAAAATGAAACAATATTTAAACTAATCTTTAGGATTTATAAATTGATTTCTTAACGTATATTAATTATTATTAAACTATTAACTGATAAAAGCATATTTTTTAAAGATATTAAACTCTTCATTTTTCATTTATAATTTATTTTCAACTTTTTAGTCTTTAAAATGTTTCATTGCAGTTTTATAGCCATTTAACCTATTTTGGCATATCATTTAATCCATTCTTGTTTCAACTCGTGAACAATTGTAACTAGTTACATAGATATTCGGTGATATATCACCTGTGACCGACCGGCTAGCGGAAAAGTGACTTAAAATTAAGGTAATTAATTTCTAATTAAGTTCTAAAAATATTGAAATGTATTGTCATCGGAAACGCATATCAGGAAAGGGAATAAAAATCGACTGTAAAATTCCATAATCTACATATAAAAACCAGTTTGAGTTAAATAAAATAGTGTAAAAATTAACAACATATAAACTGCTTAAAGCGATTAAACTGAACGCTTAATATGTACAGAGAAAATCATTATAAGTAAGGTATATTATAAACTCTATACTATTAACAAAATATTTTATGCTTCTATTATATGACACGGGTTTCTTGATTTATTTTTTACTTCAACTTTAATATTCTCTCTGATAAATCAAGCTACTGAAAAAAAGCTCTCTTTGACTCAACATTTGTAGGCGGAATTGTTAATAAGCTTCATTTATATTTCCATTGGTTGTGTTAGTGAGAGTAAGAATTTCGAATTTAGGGATTTTTTTAATCTTGTGTATATAAGTCGACCCCCTCCCTCCTCTCCCACATTTTCTTTATACTTTCTTTTTCTGTTCTAAATTTCTCGACTTATAACGTCAGTATATATGGTAATTAAAAAATCAAAAACCTGAGTCACTGGTGCATGCGGGCCTATTTTTTTTATATCTGGAAACAAATTCACAAACCTCTATGTGCGACAGACTTTCCTACTATCGCGTACACACACACATTCTGAAAAACGTCTTTCTCTTATTAATATTGATAACTGTAACCAAACTGTAATTTATTAAAGCCAATTCGTTCGGATAAAGGCTATGAACTTCTTTCAAACTCTTCATTAAAAATTTTGCTTAAGCAAATTAAATATATATGGCCATAGATGGCGTTATACATTTAAAGATTAAAAAAAAAAAAACGCATCAGCAACTCAAGAAATTACAAACCATTTATTTTACACAATTTACTATCGTATATCAACGTGTGCGCTCGTCGTAGCACGATCTAAATCTCTGCACGATGAAATAAGGTATTAGATTGATTGTCGCCTCTTATCTTGAGTTTCTGACAATTTTTTGCAGCTTTGAAAGTATACCGACATCTATGAGCAAGTTTTAGAACTAATTTTTTTAATTTGCTAAAACAAAATGATTGATTACGTGAAACATTTGTATCAAAATCGCACTCTCCTACGCCAATTTCTTAATTATTTCTTTCATTATAGATTATGTCATAGACTTTTCATCCACCCTGCACTTTCCATTAATGAGCATTGATATGTCAATATCAGTCTTTGAAATTGGTAAATATCAGTAAAACAAACAGCAGGAAACACTGTAATTTCTATCGCAATGTCCGTTCCAATTTACAGCTTTGACTGAGGCCTATTTCTTTTCCGCTTCCCTATCTAAACACGTTGACCAATCTTATCTCGGAAAAACAACCGTCCGGGTTTTTGAAGCATCCATCTTAATGATTAAGTCATGCGATCCAAACTGCGAACCGTCCATAAAAGAGTGTTTTAAATTACAGTAATAAACGAATGAAGCGTACTCGTAAACGAGGATGGATGCTGAAAAAAAAGAGAGCTCTCTCCAAAGCATAAAAAAAGCTTGAAAGGTCACAAAAAGCCATACTTAAACGCGACCTCACGCTTGTCTTTTAAAAACGCCCTTAACGCTGCAGCAGAGCATATAAAATTTGTTGCTTCTTTTTCTGTGTGCAGAGCAACTCCGTATCTTAACACCTATCAAGCAACAATCGCGGCATTGAATGCCTTGTAACAAATGTCCCTCTTAAGATGATTTAGCGTATTAACTCGCTTTAATGCGTCGTGTTATAAATTTGGAAAGTCTGAAAATGAAAGAGGAGGTCGTTTGCCAGCAGTGGTGCATGCTACGCATCACGCTTTCCACGAAGATGAGATATAAATCCTCAAGTGAGAAGTCGTTTTGGAGAGGGTGCTAATTTATACAGCCGCTCAAATTAAGACTCGAGTACTTTATTTTAGCCGATGAGTATAATTTTTTTTTTTAATTCTGAGACTCGCTGCTGTAGTGTAACCGGAAGAATAACTGAAACTCTGAAAGCATGAATATTTTGAAACATATATATTTCTATTTTTCTTTTTTCATATCTGTTTGATGCTGCGACACCAATAAATTCAGATGAAACGAGTGAGTTTATATGCAATTGTGAAAATATTTCTAATTACTTATTTTTAAACTTTTCCGGTGACAAAAGGCAGATTTTTAAGTAACCGAATTATGCTTTTAACATATTAATTTGCTTTAATGCGTCAATTTATGGAGGAAAGCCTAAAAATGGAAGACGATATTATTTAGCAATAGTGATGCATGCCACGCACCACAGTTCCAAGAAGATAAGATGTAAATCCTAGAGTGAGAAATTGTTATGGAGAGGATTATAATTTATCCAGCTGCTCAATTTAAGACTCGAGTACTTTATTTTAAAAAAATGGAATATTGCTTTTATTTTTCTTTATTTCGAGTCTCGCTTCTGTATTATAACCGACAAAATGTTTCAAAGCACAAATATTATGAACTAAGTTAGTAAGTTAAGATTTTTCTTTAATCTATATCACTTGTTTTGAAGCATAAATATTTTTTAAAAAATTCATCTACTAATTTATAAAATATTCAGATTTATCCAATTGATATTTCAAGTTGTAATAATTTTTTTTTTTTTTTTTTTTTTTTTTTAACTATAAATAGCTGTTTTTTTTTTCCTTAAACATTGTCAAAATTTAAATTTTAAGCCTGTTTTCGTGCATGCATACTCATCACGCTTCCACGAAACGTGAAAATAATTCGTTATACACCAATTTCGTTATAACCGGTTACCTTACAATGTTGCTCTTTGCAGGGTTTAAAAAAGTTTGATTTATCTGATAATTCGATTTAAGCGGGTTCGTTATATCCGGGTTCTACTGAATAAATTCTCCAGTGAGAGGTCATTTTAGTGAGGATGCTAATTTATACAAATGCTAAAATTAGGACTCGAGTACTTTTTTCAGTCGATATGATTATTTATTTATTTATTTATTTATTTGGTCGAGTTTTCTGTCGAGTCTGCTGTAGCCGGAAGAGCGTCTCAAAGCATACATATTTACATTTGGGATCTGTTTGATATGTACTAGTGATTTAAGATTATAAATCAGACTCCGTCCAAATTTGCATCT
This sequence comes from Maratus michaelseni, assembly GCA_963931845.1. Lineage (NCBI taxonomy): Eukaryota > Metazoa > Arthropoda > Arachnida > Araneae > Salticidae > Maratus > Maratus michaelseni. Next base: position 90,040,478 of record OZ007594.1, on the reverse strand, counting down.
TAAAAATTACTAAATTACACATTTTATTTTATAAATTATCCGGTTTTAAATTCAAGTTTCACTTTAAAATTCTAAAGTGTTTTATATTTCTTATAAATGAATTTCATACTTTATTAAACTTTATCAACACCGAAGTCGAAGCCAGTATTTGTGGTGCAGCAAGAGGACATATACACAAGGCGATAATTCATTTGCAACTGAGAATAATCCAGAATATAGTATATCTCGTTCATCCTTAATATCTTAAAAACAAAATTGAACAGCTGTTCAGTTATTTAGATTTTGAATAAGAATATTTGAAAATGAACGACATTATCTTGATAGTTGCGTTTTATTTAATGCATTGAGTTATAAATTTTATAAGCCTGAAAATAATAGAGGAGGTCGGTCAGCAGTAATGCATATGGATCACGCTTCCACAAAGATGTTGCATAAATCGTCGATCAAGAAAACGTTTTGGAGAGGGCGCTAATTGTTAATTTATGTAATCGTTCAAATTTAGTTTTGAAACTTCCACCCCCACATGTAGATCGTAGATTTGGCATGGCCGTATCCAAGTTGTGACTGAAACGTCTCAACTGTATAATAGCAATGTAAGCTTTAGCTGAGTAGATAATCATTGAAGCTGATAGTTTTAAATAATCGATATACGAGAAAACAGGAAATTACAACTTTGAAAGCTGATATAGTGTTTCAGGTGCAGCCACTTTTGCTTCATAATCGCAGATTTCGGAATTTGCGATTATGCAATTGAAAGCGAGCGAGAGTTTCAACTGCATATAACTTAAAAACTATTTGCATGTTTAATTTTTTAAATGGAAATTTCTTTAAAAATAAATAAATAATATGGTCTAGATTTAAGGAAAATTTCAGAATTGCTTGGGGAAAATCTCTATACCTCGTTTGGAAACACCATAGCTACCAACTTTTAGGTTTTTTTCTTACAACTAAAATGTAATAATAAATTTTGCCTTTTTAAAATTCCGAAATCAGCGAGCTAAATAAGGCCAAAATCTCTATTAAATTTTAATGGTAACGAAAGAGTTAGCAGCTATGTGGAACACTGCAAATATCTTCACACATCATGGGCCAAGGTTATGTAAAAGTGCTTTGAATTAAGACTTTTATTATATGTGACAAATTAAATTACACAAAATTATTTTACATTTTACTAAAATAAATTTATGGTCTCAAGTATGTTTATTCAATTTGGGTCAAATTGGTTTTTGCTGACAGCAGTTCTAGTGGTGCTAATTTTAGAGATAAAATAGAGTTTCCATCTGTCAGAACTATTTTATATATATATATATATATATATGCGTGGAAACACTGGGTGGGACTAACTCCCCAGCCCAAATTTCCAAACAAGAGATGTTAAATATGAAAAATTTCCCCTTTCAATCTTGTCCAGAATGCAGTTTATCATTGCAAAGAACTTCGTAAAAAGGTGTGTGTATTGCTCCTCCTCTCATTCAAACTCGTGAAGTACCGAAAAGGATAAAGAACGGTATTCGAGACTACGTAATTACGTAATTGAGATTTAAGAGTCGGCATAAGTTGGTTTTTCAGGCACTAAAGCTGGCGATTACCGGCTGACAGTCCGATTTCAACGTGTTCTTTGGGGGATGATAGACGGGAGGGCCGGATTCATTACTTGGAATTCGTGTCTGAATGTGTTGTTGGAAGGGAAGATGCGTGCTGCCAACAATAAAATATAAAAGATTGGTTGTAATTTATAGAGTTTGAGCTCTGAAATCTCGCTTTGTACTTGCTATGAAAAATAAGTCGAAGGTTTAGAGGTGCAGTAGTATGTGCTTGATGCATCAGGTTTCATGCATTATTTACTACATTGGTATGTATGTTGGATGACAGGTCTTTGAATAAACGTTTTTGGCATAAGTTTTTTTTTATTGATTTTTTTATGATCAGTTTTCGTGAGTAGGTAAGAAGGATAACTATTGAAAATAAACAGAGGAATAGATATTCGTGTTAAGGTTTTGTTTTCATCGATATTCCAATTTATAAAAATTAAATGCTGGGTGAGCCAGACCACGCAGTTATGATAATGATATGGTGGCATGAATACTTTCGATGGTTTAAAGATGCTAACTACATGTCTTAAAATATTTCTTTCTTCTTTTTGATATATTATTTCTTAAATGCTGAAACGTTTAGTTTATTTTGTTTTCGTATTTGGATTGTTATTATCTAGTTATAAGATTCTCAAAACATAGTTGAAAGTCATTGTGTTTTTCCTTGTGATGGGAATTTTTTATTTTTCCTTCCCCGATACCAACTTTTCTTTTTTTTTCCACGTTGAAAAAGTGTCGATGTGAACACTTCTATATATTCTAAGAAAGCAGTAGAATTTTTTTTTAATTTCCCTGCCTATTCCAAAAATACTAATGAATTTTCTGTTTAAGAAGTACTGAAAATATGAACCTTCGCCACTTTGATTTTATATTTTTCGACCTTTGCAATAAAGGGCCGTTTTAGATTTTCCTCCTTACAGATATTTAAAAATTTTACTGATAATACCATCTGCCAGACCAATCTTTATTGCTTATAGCTACTGACAGCTTCAATAGATGTTTATGTCAGTTTACAATTCATATGTGTGTGCAGTAACGTCGATTTTCAAATTATGTGGTGGATTTAACTAATATATGAGTGAAAATAGAAGAAAGTATTGTCTGTTTGCCTTTACGATTTATAAGGGATGTGCAGTTTGTTACAATTTAAACAAATCAGGATGTGACATGGAATGAACTACATATGAATAAATATTTAAAAATCAGGGTTTGTTTGCCTGTTTGATTCGCCCACAACTATCATCCAATAAACTAACCTGAAATCAAACAGACTGAAGTTCTTTTCTCTTGATAATTGTTTCTAATTTGTGCTCATTCAGTATTATGACCGTAGTGTCATCCTGCATATGACTCATTTCTGAACTATCCAGTTTTCTTCAAATTGTCATAATAATGTTTTCTCTAATACATTAATAGTGTTTCCTCTAATACATACCGACATATAAAATCTAATTGTTAACCCAATGTAACTGAACAGCAAACTTTAAAGCAATAGGACAACTGTAGCAAATAATTTAATAATAACTAAAATATACACCTAGTGTATCCTAAGGACTGAGATAAGTTTGCATAGCACAAATACTATATTTGTGGTATTATTAGATGTCTGGTATGCTGAATACTTACATCGTTTTACTCCAAGTACTGCGGCTTATGTTGATATTCGTGTTATACTAATGTCCTATAAAATGTATTATTCATTGTGTTTCTAAATATTCGTATTTTTGTATAAAATTGTATTGTCTCTAATTGAGTGTGCCACCTAAAATTCGTTAAACTCGAGGTATTTTGGATGAAGGATTCTCGGCATATCGTGGTCATATTGGTACCTAGCGTTCTTTGTTTGCCGAGATGTATGTGCAAGGTATATTCAACATTGTTAATTTACACATAACTTGAAATATTCTCTTTTCTTTTCTATATATATTGATCTTAAACGTCAGTGTATTTGTGAATGTGTTTCTAATTTAGTGTTTAGTAGTCAAGATTAAAAACGTCTTACAGAATAGAGAACGTCAAGTAAAAAATTCTACAATCCTTCTCCAAATAATGAAAGACTTGATGATAATACAATGGTCGCTCCTTCCCAAACAAGAAGATGATTTTACTTGTCAAAAGTTCTGAACTCAACTGTATCTTGTAAATGTAAACAAAATATTTTATCTTGAAAATGTACTATTGTGTTTAAGTGTTGCTAAAGAAATGAGGGTTTCCCTCCTAGCTATTTTTCCGGTCGGCCCTGTTGGCTGGGGTTCTTTTTAGTGGATTTGTGTAGATCAAAGAGGATCTAAAAGTTGGAGTAGTTATAAATGACGTCACTTGAAGCCATTCCTACCCCCTTCCTGCGGACCCCATATTTAGCAGCGTATTACTCTGGAGGCTGCTGTCCGGTCAAAGACAAATATGGCTCCCTCTGGAGAGGAGAGAAAGAACTCGTTTTTCGGCATCAAAGCTTTCTACAGTGGAATATTGATATGTCTATTCCTCTATGGTTATAGCTCCATGGTGTAGACCAACCAGGATAATTACTGCCAAAGTTCTAAAAACGAGCAGTCCTGGCCTAAATGCCCTCTGCCTTTTTTATTCACAAGAATATGAAATAAGGATCAGATCAGGCATATCAGCGTACCTGTTGAAGTATTTCACAACATAGAAAAATACAAGCTAGATATTAATTAGTTGGGAGGGATGCTTTACAGCTAAAGTATTGTTATACAGCTTGATATAAGTGTACACATGATTATAAGATAATAAAACACACAAAGTTTACTTTTTCACAAATGTTTGATATGGCTGCCCTTCATTACTCTTCAAGTGTCCTATCCGCAAATTAGTTTTTACCGTATGTGTGTGAGCCTGCTCACGTCGATCATTACAAGTGCAGTGCTGATTCGTGATTTCAATTCAGGAATCGACCTCGACAGCGGCGAACTGAAAACCTGATCTTTAACCTTTAACTACTGTTAACGGTCTCACAGATCGCTGCTGTTTTTCTACATTCACAAATCAGATTAGTTTAACAAAATACTAGTGCAATTTTATTTCGTTTAGAGTCTTAGTATTATCGCTAGATACTTCTGAATAGGTAAATTATAATAATAATGTACAGAAATATTTGGCAGAAAAAGCATTCTATCAGTTAATCCGGCCTTTTATTCATATTTCAATCAAGTGGCAGCAGAAACTGGTCACATCAGCTATATAACAATTTATATGACAGCAGTGGCTGCTCGTAACACACTATTTTTGGAGCACTAAATACATAACTGAAAGATTTATTCTTTTTGCATCATTATTTTTTAAGAGAAATTTATTACTTGTTTAATGACAGAACTTTCTGTCAATAAATGAGTCAATGTTGCCAGATTAAAGATTTTGTCCCCATTTTGGGGAATTTCAAACCTGCATTGGAATTTTTTGGGGGACAAGTAACTCGTGGGGAAATCTTTGGGGACTATCAACAATTTTGGGGAAAAACTTTGGGAATTTTTTTCATCCTTTCACGAAAAGTTTACTTTTAGTCATTTGACAAAACTGGATCTGTCTCGAACTCAATTTTGATTCGGAAAATGGAAATCATGAAGATAGAGTATCCATTTTCTATCTTCATGATGAAAATAAAATTCGGAAATCAGAAATATCAACCATTATTCTCGTGGTTGTTTATACATTACAGTTTACTCGTTTCTTTGCATCATTTTCAACCATTTGTGTACATCTTTAACATTGTGACAATGGAAGTTCTAATATTACTTTTTATCTGAGATTTTTCTTCTGTTCTCTCTCTTTTATTATTATTATTATTATTATTATTATTATTATTATTATTATTAAGTTTAAATTCTTCTTAATTTTTCAATGTACCAATAAACAAATATAATAAGCGAAATTCTGGATAATTAATGTCACAAAGTATTGTTGCCTTTTTTTCCTAAACTAAATGTCATTTTGAATACAATATTTTTTCTTGTATTTTCATCAAAACAAATTTTAACGGAAGAAGACAAGAATTTAGATATTTGGTAAACATAAATAAAAATGAAACGACTCGATGACTTCCCGTTTTCCGTTTTCAATCATGAATTGCTAAAGATTCAGAAACTATTCTTAGTAGGTTGCGTAGATGGAAGATTTTATGATAATCGATTTCATACAATTTTAAATGTTTATTTATTTTTTTTTTTTTTTGAAAATGGGGAATTATTTCAGAAAAACGCTTGATTTGGGGAAAAATTCTGAGCTTAAATTAGTTAAATATTTTTTATAGGGATAAATTGAAAATTTACATTTTTGAATAAAAACTCTGTTGGAGACTTTTTCTGAAAAAATCACGGATTTGAGGACATTGTCAGAAGTTTTGGGGAAATTCACTTTTGACTATCTGGCAACACTGAGTCAAAAATTTCTTTTGGAAAATAGTGGTTAGAAAATAATAAATTTGGCAGCCATGCATTTATTGTCCCAAATAAAACCAGTCACGATCCGCTACTGTGTGACAGTTGTTATAGGTTAATATAAACCATACACTGAAATTTAGGGAGAAAGAATTAGGGATCGCGCTAACCTCAGAATAACATCTCCGCAATTAATCCAGTGAGGCTTCAGCACTCAGGTAATAAGTAAATCCGTAGTCTTGGTACAACACTAATAATCTGCCATTGAACTGGTACCTTACAATTATTATTTCGTAAAATATTCAGTTACAAAATTACCCAATTTGTGACCACCTTGTATGATGATGCATACAATATAAAAACCTATAAAGCATAATTTGGTTTGTGATTTAATCATCTATTTTTTGTTGTTATATATAAAGTTTTTTAATAGACAACGTTAGATTCTACAACATGTAAAAATATTTTTGGCGTGAACCGTTTACAGTTTATAATTACATAATTCCAGATGTCAGTAATTAACTCATAGTTTTTCCACTGTGCCAGTTCATATTAAACAAAGAAAAATAACTATCATGGATAAAAAGACCAAGAAATGTTAAGGTTAAAACTTTTATTTATTCATTTATTTTGCAGCACAATAAATTGTATTACGACATATAGTTATTTTTACACTGCAAAAAAAATTTGTTGATTTTACAGTATAATACTGGCACCCCAGCTGCCAGTACTATACCGTAAAATTAACAGTAATAAACAGTAAAATAAGCAGTAATACAGTGTATATGCATCTGCCATTGGTCCGTTTTTTGAATACCAATATTTCTAAAGAATTTTTTTTGTGCTAGGTTCTTACAACATTTGCAACAAAAATTACGTTCCGGGTACTTGTCTGCAAAATTTGTAAAAAAAGATTTTTCTTAGAAAAAAGTGGTATTCAAAAAATGGACCAAGTAGGATACCCGCATATTGCATGTTTTAAAGTTACAAAATTTTAAACACCGAAAAAAAAAAAGAAGTTAATATTATTTTTTTAATAATGTATAAAGGGATAAAGGAATATTTAATTAAATAAAAATGCATCTGCATGTATTTTGAATCAAACAAAATCAATGATTTCACACAACTCAGCTTATAGTCGCAGAAATGCACATTACACGCATTGCTTTTTTTATTTGTATATCTATGTTAATAAAAATGTTAACCAGTTCTGAAATGTTTGGCTTTTTACGATTTTGTGTTGTATTATTGCATTTAATTGCTTGCAATTTTAATGAGTTTTATTTTGCTTTTGAAATTAATGCAATGCACAGCAGTTTTTTAACGAATAACTCATTTGCATTCTTGACACATTTAAAATGAATTGGCGAAATATAAAATTTCATACGGAATAATTTGAATTTCTAATTTTGTTTCCAAAACTGCCTCAAGCGATCAGCGCCTCATCTTATCCAATCACAAGTTATCGGACAGTTGATGTCACTCTAATCAATACAACTAGTCTAAATTTAACGCCAAACTAATACGAATTCTAGTTTTGACTTCTTTTTCTCAAGAATGATTACTGAAAAACTTACTAGAGCTAGGTGTACGATGTACGCTGCCGAAGGCAGTGTGGCACCCAACTCTAGATTCATCGGATAGATTTTCATTAAAAAATATAAAATCATACAAATTCGAGGCCGAAGGCAGTGGGCCACACACATCATTAGGCTCGTTCGGAAAGAGTTTAGTTTAAAATACAAAATTATGGGGTACTTAAAGCGATTATAACGTGCCTCGGCAACGCCGGCCGGGCGGTCAACTAGTATTTTTTAATTAATCAGGACGTACTGAGTTCCTGATTATTAACTTGAATCAAAGAAGTTTAGAACCAAGTAAATTAAGCTGCAAATGCTAGATTTTATAAATTGACAAAATAATTAAATAATTATTTCTGGTATGAATTTGTTAATAGATTTTTTTTTCCACATGTGTGCGATTTTGCACAAGATTTCACGGATTTCATAAATTTTTAATCATGAATGGACAATGCGCTTTAGATAACTGTAATTGTTTTGCATCATCTCTGTTTTTTCTAATACGGCATTTGTAAACTAAAAAAATACATAAATCAGTAATTTAAATCCTTTTCGTATAGTAAATTTTTCATCTGTAAATATCTGTAAATAAACAGCTATTGAGTTCACAAATGACTAAAGTAAAAGGAAATAATTTAAAATGAGAAATAAATCTCTATATGTTTGAGGGAAAATCTTAATTTATTTTTACACTTTTGATTTCAAATTAAAAGTAATATTATATTGGCGCACCGCGTGAGTCGCATGCGTATCTGCGTGATACAAGCCGCTAATTTCCTGCTGTAAGTCTTGAATGCATAAGCCGTTTCGAGAGCAACTGCCAAAGGTGAAAAATCCATGGATGTATTATAAGTACATCCATGGATTACATACATTATATATAATACATCCATGGAAAAATCGATACCGGTGGGAGGAAGGTGAGGTAGCCACAGGTTTCAAATCTACTTGGTTCAAAATTTACAAAAACGAAAATGGTGGCATGTATCACAGAGGCACACATGCGACTAACGCGGGGTTAAATAGATGAAAAAACAACAACAGTATCATTAGGGAAATAATATATTTGGTTACGTACTTAAGTAAGCTTAAGAAAACAGAACCTATCTTAAAAATGTATTTCAAAGATTTTCATAGCATTCTATTATTTTTTTCTGGAATATATTTTTTCATTGCATTAAGTACCTTGGGAGGGTTATTATTATTTTTGTAAAACTTTATACAGGGTGTTCCTTCTTATCGCTGAGTAAGCTCAAATTCTAAAGCCGTTAGGTTTAGAGGTACAGTTTTAATTGCAAAAATGTTTCAAATGTTGTTCGTCAACCTCTGAAAATCCGTTTATGTCAAAGTAATATTTTTTAGTTACGAAATTTTAATTGTTATATGGTCTTGGGTCCTATAATTTATATTTAGAAAAACTTTCTCCATGCTCGAACAAGTAAAACGTAAACATTCCACCAAAAGTTAAAGAGTTACGCTATTTGAATTTCACAAATTTTCAGCATTTCCTGGCGCTAAAAACGGAAAAACGCATTGTCAGCTTCGTAAAGCGCTGAAAATTAATAAAATTCTATGTATCATAATAACTAAATAAGTTTTGGTTGCAGAATAGTAAAATTATTGTTTTTTTTTTGTTTTTTTAAATTATTATTTTACTTTTTAGAATATGGAGCAAGTTTTTCTAAATACAACATATAAGATCCAGGACCCGTATAAAAATTTAAACTTCGTAACATTTAGAAACACTATTTTGACGTAAATGAATTTCAGTATGATAGAGAAAGATATCTGAAACATTTTTGCAAGTTGAACTATACCTCTAAAACCAACGGTTTAGGTATTAGTTGCTTGTAAACCATAAGAAGCGGCGCCCTGTATATCAATTACTTTCACAGCGTCACACTCACATTATTTTACACTTTTAGTGAATTACGTTTGATTTGTCGCTACGTCATTGTAAACTACGTTATACACTGAATTAGTGTACAGTATGACAACGTATATACACAGAAATATTTCGTGGATAGGGGCGTATTACTGAAAAGATTAAGGTCGAGTTTCCATGGTTTAAAAAACTTCCTATTCCTAATAGATGGCGCTGAATGTTGCCGGGTTGTCGACTATGGGATGTAAATTATTTAAAAGGAAGGAGACTGAATCTGTCGTTCAATTGAGACTGACCAGTAATTATGTACTTCTTACATTCCATTCTTTCGAATAATGAGTAATAGATGAAATGTATGAAACAGACAATGATCATAAAAACTAGTTCAAGGATCAAATGCATGTCTCGTGAGCTCTTTTCTTTAAACGGCAATGATAATAAAGGGAATCTTAAAAACATTTAAAAAAGAATTTGATCACTTTTTCAAAACTAAAATTTGTCTAAATACAAGAATGCATACGGTAGAGGGAAATTACTTAGTCTTTCTAAAACATATGATTTACCTTCTTTCAAAAGATAAATTAAAACGGTATAATACTCATGAAAACAGGATCGATGGTATATTTAACTCTCTGGTTTACTTGAGTCTCATATGAGTCTCCTTACTTCAATGATAAATGGGCAGTGTTTCAAAAACGGTTTCCGATTGATTTTATAGTTGAGTGGTATCTCTCTTAACCCTTTGAAAGGCTGTTGGATATTTGTTATATCATTTAATTTTAGTCAAGAGCGGTACTAGAATTTTTAGACAAAAATTTATTTTTCTAATTTTTGTGGAAAAAGGGCCTTGTAAAATTGTATTTTCTTATTTTCAAATAATACTTTTCGAAAATTCTGATGTGAGTACAATATTACAGAAATACATACAATGTTGCCAGATTGGGGGTTTTCATCCCATTTTGGGGATTTTCAATCTTCAGGGGAATTTTTTTTTTTTGAGACAAGTATTAGAGTAGAAAGATTTGAGGATTAACAACCTTTTGGGGGGAAAACTTGAGGAATTTTTTCCTTATTTCACGTTTTCAAGTTAAAGTTTACTTTTAGTCATCTGGCAACCCTATGGATCTCGATTCGTTGATTCAGAAATAGAAATTTATAAAAATTATTATCAATCATTATTCTCGCGCTCGTCCTCGTTTACAGTCTACACATGTTTCAAATTATAATTTTTTTTAATCTAATTCTAATATCTATTTATTTTTTCATAATTTTCGTAATTCGTTTTACATTCTTCAAAAAAGCAATCGATCACAATAAAAATGTCAGTTCGCAAGTTCGTTATTTTTATTATTACTTTTATTATTATAAATGTTATTTTTTGTAAATGGGGATTAAAAAAAAAACCGCTTGATTTGGGTGAAAATTTTGAGCATAAATTAGTCATAGTGGTAAATTTAAAATTTAAAATTACTTTTTTGAGTAAGAACTGAGTTGGGGACTTTTTTGGAAAAAAAAAAAAACACTGGTTTGGTGGAAATTTTCAGAACTTTTGGGGAAATCGACTATCTATCGACTATATCTGGCAACACTGAAATACAGTTACTTGCCCCTGAAAGGGTTAAACACCCAGGCTCCATTTATGACATAGGTAATTTTTTTAAGCACAATCTTGAATAGCATTTAAATTTTGCCAAATCAAATAATGATTTGATTTTTTAAAAAGTCTCGAGGGTTAAAGTACTCACAAAAATTTGATATGATATTGCAGTATACTGCATATTTGCTTTTTGGATCAGGGCCGAAAGTAGGGGGGAGCAAGCGAGGCATATGCTCCAGGCGCCAGTGTAGAAGGGGGTGCAAAAGAAGATTTTATTCGTTTTTCGGTTCAAAAAACAAATGATGAAATTTGGGAAAAAAAGTCATGCAATCGGACAGCTCAAAGTGAAAATGTTTTCGATGATTTTATACTCTTTGCTTTGAACAGGGCCAGCATTTCCATTATGTGATCGTATAGGGGCGCCTAAACAGTACTTGATTAATAAATTCATCCAAGATACTTGCAATAAATACACTGTCCCATTTAGATTTGAATTGGTTCAGTATTTTGGACGTTATCGTGATGATGTTTTGCATGTATTTTTTTCTTTTGTGTGTCCCTGTAAACGAACTATAATAGCTACATACTTGATTAATGAACTCATCCATGATAGTAGTAGATCAATTTACTGTCTCAATTAGGTTCAAATTTGTTCAGTATTTCCGACATTATCGTGATGACAAGATTTGCATTTTATATGACATATAAACAAAATGATTGGAATGGGTCGATTTTTAAAGAAATCAACCTAAAACTATCCAGATTAATTAATATAGTACTTTCTAGCAATTATTTCATACTTAAAAAGCAAATGAATCGAAAACTTCTATTTATAAATTTATTTTGGAGGTGGGGGTGGGGAGGGGCGCCAAAATTCAGGCTTGCCCCGTGTAAAAAAAAAAAAAAAGAAAAATCTTAGTTTTGGCTCTGGTTTGGCCCTTGGCCCAGAGCCGGCGCAACCATTGGGCAAACACGGCGGTTGCCTAGGGCCCCGCGCCAGTTAGAATATTTTTAGGGGCACCGAGTTTCTCTATACAATTCGAAATAACGTTAACCTGTGTAAAATAATAATTATTCTTTCTCTAAAGTTTTCTTTAATTATTTTTTCGCGAAAACAAGTTTGTATTAAGTTTATTTCTTACAGTCAAAGTTGATATAATTGTCCGGGAATGTAAAAATGTGAGGATCCTGAAACTAACTGTAAACGCAAAAATATGGATTTAAAATATTCTTAAAGGATACAAGATTTTTAGAAATTAAAAAATAATTATACGCATTACATGTGAAAGAATCTCCATGTTATTTTTGATACATTTATACTCTATATTATACATTATTCTATAATATTTACAGTGTTTAACAAGAAGGAAAAATCACTCGTCAAGCATAGATTATGTAATCCTTTCCAACACTTCCAAAAAAAATTTGCAAATCTTTATCGTAAGGTGAAAGAGGATATATAAGTAAACAATTCGGAAAACAAATAACTTATTTAAAAATCCAATCTCAGGATTTACCTCGGAAAAATATCCGAACTCTTTTGTGCAGCCCTGCATATGATGTATAGATTTGTAAATATACTAAATAGAATGCTAAATTTTAGTTCAGTTAGAAAAAGCGTAGCACAGTTTAAAATTTCTTTTCTGGAATTTCCACCACTAGACGGAAATGTTCTCGAGAATTTTTGTCCTGCCCTGTATACGATCTATAGAGTTTATACACACTAAGTTACAGACAAAAAGTTGAGTTATATTTAAAAACGCGTTCAGCAATTAAAAATTCAGTTCCAGCAATTATTATTAACAAGCAGTACTTTAACTTAATTCTTTCGTGTGTCCCTGTAAATAAACGATGAATGCTATACACACAATATTCTATAGTAAGCCTCTTGTAATGCACCTTAGTGATATATATCAATTTCAATATTTTTGAAATAGTGAAACATTCTTAAAATAAACCACAAAGGATTTTTCTTCATAGACCGTAATGTAACGGAATTCTCTTGAGTGTCCCTGTAAAGGACCTATAAGAGCTATGCACACCACATTCTATAGGTAAGCCTGTTGTAGTACACCTGAGTGATATATATCAATTTCAATATGTTTGAAAGTGCGTAACATCATTAAAGTAAACAGTAAATGATTTTGCCCCATAGATCGTAATGCAACGAACTTCTTTTGAGTGTCCCTGTAAAAAAAAAAAAAACTATAAGTGCGACACACTTCATTTTCAATACCAAATGTGCCATAACCTCAATATATAGCCTCAATAACATATATCCTCAATAACATATCGTTACTGAGGATAACGTGAAACCTCAGTAACATATATCAATTGTATGACAATCCGAATATATTTACCCGAGTTAGAGCACGGACAGACAGACAGACGGCAGACACACAGACAAACAAAATTCATAAACACTTTTCAACTATGTTGGAAAGTATTAAAAATGATTTTATTAGTTGAATATTGCAGTCAGAGATGTTGGGCCCCGCTAAGTGATTTGCCAGGCCCTGCCTTGGCTCATACTGTTCAATCCCTAGTCTGTCCCTCTTCGTTAGTCTATGCAGAATTTTAAACATCTAGAATAACGGCACTGGGTAATTCCTCTACTTGATGTCTTTTTTATAGAACACGTGCGCTATCAATTAAAGAGAAAAAGTTCTCCCACTGTATCAATTTACAAGTCTCATAAAACAAAAAATAGCGTGAAATATTCTTATCTAATTCACACCCAACCTTTTCTGTTCACACCCTGAGATATGGAGATGCCTCCGCAAAAAGAACTCTTGAAGAAGAGCGGGGGGTAAACGCGAAAGGAGGAAGAAATAAAAAAATAGTCGAAGTGGTTGGGCGCGAACCCGGTTGCAAGCGTGGGTGTAGGCAAAGATGGCTATTTAATAATAAAATTAATATCTATTTTGATTCCGTAAGACTCGAATTTACGACTTCCTTCACCATATATTTTTTTACAGCATAATCGTATACTTATAGTAGCATCTAATAGACTATGACATCATCGACTAAGTGCTGGAAAATGATTCTTAGTGTGGGTTTGTGCATTCATTTCTTGTTATCTTTCACTATGCTATACCTTAAAAAACACTCAACTGTGTGTCATTTATGGTCATTTAACTATTTGTAAAATGTTTTTCTTTTGATGCTGTATTTACGTGTGCATAATAATGTGCACAATGCATTTGGTTATACGGAAAGACGGGGAAATGTGTATTTATATATAGTGTATAGTGCGCAACATAATTTAACAGTAAAAAAAAAAAAATCCGAAAATTCGAAATTAAAATTTCTGTAGAAATATTAATTCAGAAAAGAAATTATCGTAATTACTCACGTATGTTACGACCTCTTCTTAAAATAGCAGAAAAATAAGGCTTCGGCAATGTATATATATTTTTTAAATATTAATAATACTGAAAAAAATAAATAAACACTACTAATACTTAATAATAATAATAATAATAATAATAATAATAAAACTAATTTTATCCTTTAATTCACTTGTCTCTGTATGATTTCTGTAAATTAATGTCATACTTGGAATTTTTATATTTTTGCTAATTTAAATGTATGTGGAGGTAGATTTTCTTTAACATCTTTATCTTCTCCTAACTGATTTCGGCTATGGCGATATTCGTGGACATTTTGAATTTTTACTTCATGTTTACTATCCTATTAATTTAAATTACTATTCTCTCCCATTTTTTAATATTTATAGTTATATTTTCTCAATTCTTATTCTTTTCGGTCTTCTTATAGCACTATACCAGCGAAGCTCAGTCTTGTTATTTTTGGAGTGGTCGCTCGCGCAGTTAGCTTAGAAGCGCGATTACTTATTACCTAATATAATTATTAAAATACGCTTTTCACTAAGAGAAAATAGACATCAGATGCCGACAATGTGCGTTTTTAGAAATTGTCTCCGTAAATTTTAAGTATTTTTGAGAAGTTAATAAAATTTCATTAAGTGGAAATTTCAAAGTTTGTAAGGATTTTTTAAATACTTAACACGTTCACTGCCGGGTTAAAATTACCGGAATTTTATTTTATTTAGAAAGTTCAAATTCATACCAGAAAAAGAAAATACTAATAGCAATATTTACTTTATTTAATTACAGGCATTTCGTGATTACATAAAATAAAAATTCTTCTTTCGAAATTTCCGGTACGAATTCGTAATTAGATTGAAAAACCACGAGTATACCCGTGGTTGGCACTGAATGGGTTAATGTCTAAGGAGACAATTTTTAAAAACGCATATCGTCGGCATCTAACATCGGCTTTCTGATGGTAAAAACCATATTTTAATAATTATATTACGTAACGAGCAATCGCGCTTCCAAGTTTTTCCATAGATTAACATAGGATTTCCCGATCGGGGAGTTTCAGTGAAGCGGCCCTTTCTTCTCCTTTTCTATTTCTATCTTTCAATATTTTTAATGTAGTGTATATTGTACTATGGTTAGACTTTTTTTTTCATGGCTCCTTTAAGATGTGTTACACAAACACTCATATATACAGGGCGTGGAGTTGCCTTGCAACTGGGAATCCCTGGAATCCATAAACTGTTCAATTGTTCGACCACCGCTAATATACGTGCTATTTAAATGTCTCATGAACGCATAGTTATTTTATGCGGTTCTAAGTCTGATAAAAGTACATGATAAAGTTTTTATTGGAAAGTTTTGACAATTAATTATTCAGTTGTACGACTTTAGGTTAGGTTAAATATTGTATTTACTCAGTCATTTTGGTAGAAGAATCAGAAGTGAGTAATTACCATTTATTTGCGTATAATATACATAAACCCACGCACGTGAGTGAAAATCTATGTATTGTACATGCAGTGACATTATTCAGGCTTAAATGCACACAAAGGTATAATTAATAAAAACAGCGAAAAACCATGCATCAGGCATAGATTATGAACACTTTCCAACATTAACAAGAATATTATTAAGAAGTCACACTTTTTCATACAATGAAATGCGGTATCTAAATAAACAATTTAAAAAACACATCACTCAGTAAAAAAACATTTTCCGCAATTTCTGTCCATATCCGCGGTGATGTGCGCGAAATCTTTCGCGGAGCCTTATATAATGATCTATAGAATTTATACACATCACCACGGCATACACAAAAAATTTAGATAAGTTTAGAAATTCATACCACAACGGAAAATGCATTTCCAGCAATTATCGATTATAGTCAGTCTTGTAACTGAATTTTTTTGCGTGTCTCTGTAAATGAACGATTTATATAGAAGTAAGCCACTTCTAGCGACACATTATTATTATTTTTTTTTTTAGACTATTTTCTTGTTTTACCAAAATGGCAATAATAATAATAATAATAATAATAATAATAATAATAATAATAATAATAAAGATTCATTAGTTTGACACAGTGACAGGCATTATTTTCATTAATATGTGACCCTCAAAAAGAATTACGTATATGTTTGCGCAGAGTATTTACATGTTTTTCTTCTATTAAAACCTATTAATCAAAAGATTGATTCCTACATAAAAAATGTTTGTTTATAGTGTGCACGATCATCTCTTAAAGTTTATCTAATCTTTTTGAATTACCTTGTATAATTGGATATAGCTACATATTTTTGTCCAATCTACAAAATTGAGAGTTGGGAAAATTGAGTTGTAGAGCTACTTTTTTTTAATAATTGCGTTGTTTATGGCATTTTTATATAGAAGTCAAATTATAGTGGCAGACTATTTTTTGTTTCACCATAATGACACTAAAAGAAAAGATAAAAGATAAAAAATAGATTCTTTAAAAGAGATTCTTTAAAGAAAAGAGATTCTTTAGTTTTACAAGTGACAGGCATTATGGTTTTTAACATATAACCCTCAAAATGAATGACATGTTTGTGCACGATATTTACACGTTTTTCCTCTTTTAAAACCTATTAATCAAAAGATTGTAACCTTAGATTCCTACACAATTTTTTTTGTTTGTTTGTTTACAATGTACACGACCATCTCTTAAAGTTTGTCCAATCTTTTTGAAGTGCCTTGTATATTTGGATTTAGTTATTTACTTTTGTCCAACTGTTTTTTGTTTTACCAAAATGACAAAAAAAAAAAAAAAAAAAAATATATTCATTAGTTTGACAAGTGATAGGCATTATTGTTATTAATAAGTGCCCCTCAAAATGAATTATATACGTTAGTGCAGGATATTTATTCGTTTTTCCTCTTTTAAAGCCTGTTAATCAAAAGATTGCAATCCTAGTTTGCTAGACAAAATTGTTTGTTGCAGATTGCGCTACTATCTCTTAGAGTTTGTCCAATCTTTTTGGAATTAACCCTGATTTAGTTATTTATTTTTTGTCCAATCTCGAAAATTTTGTTTATGATGTAGAACAACTTTTTTGTTAATTGCGTTGTTTATGACATTTTTATATAGAAGTCACTTCTAGTGGCAGACTATTTTTTGTTTTACCCAATGACAATTAACCCTATACAGTGCATGAATTTTTCTTTTAGAATTGTGTTTTTTTATACTTATATTAAGAATTTGACACCAGAAATTTTAAGATAGATTTTTAATTTTATTTAGTAGCATATTTATGTTATTTTTACAGCATTAATATTTCTATATAAATATATTGGTTGCAAAGAACTTGATTTATTTATTAAAAGTTAAATAGAAAGTGTTGCCAATTGGCTACACTATGCACTATAGGGTTAAAAAAAAAATTCATTGGTTTGACAAGTGATAGGCATTATAGTTATTAATAAGTGCCCCTCACAATGAATTATACGTTTGCACAAGATATTTATTAATTTTTCTTCTTTTAAAGCCTGTTAATCAAAAGATTGCAATCCTAGTTTGCTAGACGAAATTGTTTGTTGCCGATTGCATTACAATCTCTTAAAGTGTGTCCAATCTTTTTGGAATTATTCCTGATTTAGTTATTTATTTTTTGTCCAATCTCGAAAATTTTGCTTATGTTGTAGAACAACTTTTTTTGTTAATTGCGTTGTTTATGACATTTTTATACAGAAGTCACTTCTAGAGACTTTTTAAAACAGAAATGACAATAATAATAAACATTCATTAGTTTGACACATTGCCAGGAATTATTGTTATTAATATATGACCCTGAAAATGTATGATATGTTTTCGCCGGATATTTACACGTTTTTCTTCGTTTACAGCGTATTAATCAAACGTTTATGTAATATTTAATCATACATTATCCTTCATTATTACTTAAACAGAATTAAAGACCAGACTTCTAGAAGATTTATTAGTTCTAATTTGGAATACCCTAGCATATTTTGAACAAATCACGTTTATTTTTTGACAGATTTTCTTTAAAAAATAATTTGCATTGATGTTTAGTTTGACACAGTGACAGGCGTTATTGTTATTAATATACGACCCTCAAAATGAATGATATGTTTGCGCAGGATATTTCCACATTTTCCCTCTCTTTTAAAACTTATTAATTAAAGAATCGTAACCTTATAATTCCTACACATTTTTTTTTATTATTGTTTACAATGTGCACTACTATCTCTTAAAGTTTGTCCAATATTTTAGAATTACCTTGTATAAGTGGATTTAGTGATTTATTTTTGTTCAATCTGGAAAATTTTGCTTACGTTGCAGAATAAGGTTTTTGTTACACAATTAGTTTGACACATTGCCAGGAATTATTGTTATTAATATATGACGCTGAAAATGTATGATATGTTTTCGCCGGATATTTACACGTTTTTCTTCGTTTACACCGTATTAATCAAACGTTTATGTAATATTTAATCATACGTTATCCTTCATTATTACTTAAACAGAATTAAAGACCAGACTTCTAGAAGATTTATTAGTTCTAATTTGGAATAGCCTAGCATATTTTAAACAAATCACGTTTATTTTTTGACAGATTTTCTTGAAAAAATAATTTGCATTGATGTTTAGTTTGACACAGTGACAGGCATTATTGTTATTAATATACGACTCTCAAAATGAATGATATGTTTGCGCAGAATATTGCATTTTCCGTCTCTTTTAAAACTTATTAATTAAAGGATCGTAACCCTAATATTCCTACACAATTTTTTATTTTTATTTATTTATTATTATTATTATTATTATTTTTTACAGTGTGCACGACTATCTCTCAAAGTTTGTCCAATATTTTAGAATTACCTTGTATACTTGGATTTAGTGATTTATTTTTGTTCAATCCGGAAAATTTTGCTTACGTTGCCGAATAAGGTTTTTGTTAATTGCGTTGTTTGTGACATTTTTATACACTGGTGTCCAGAAATTAAGGGACAGTGACCAATTTCAGACGTTTCGTCGAATAACTACTGAAACTCGTGAGGAAATGCCCTTGAACTTTGAGGATGTAAAGAACATGTTTGACTTCATGTTTTTCAGTGAAGATTTTGTCGCGAAGACAATTAAGCGGTGGGGGGCAATAATAATTTTAATAATAAAATAATATTTTTGATCACCAAGTATAACAGAAAATGCTAAAAATGGTCTTTCACTGTAGCAAATGACTATGTAGGTCCTGTTTAACATTTGTTTCCCTTTGTGTAAGCATATCACGTATATTCGTGAAGATGTTAATGTTTCTGTGAAAAACTCAAAAGGTTTTTTTTTTTTTTTTTTTTTTTTAATAGCATGCAGAGTTTTCAGCCGAATTTAATACCGCTTTCCAAACACTTGACAAAATATCGTAGAAATAGTATACTGTAAATAAAATACTAATATATTGAAAATTTGATGAGATATAGGTATTGGTATGAAATACATTTTAACTGCGCATGCACGAACTACAGCAAAGATTTTTGTCATGATTTGATAGTCAATATACTATAGGGTAACTCATATAAAAAGACCGGTGAAATATCGTGAAAACTCAAAAAGTTACAGCAGTAATTGATAAATTGAGGAGGAAATCCTATATAATCCTATGCGATGTCCTCCTCAATTTATCAATTATTCATTATCAATTATCAATTTATCAATTATTCATTATCAATTAACAACAACAATTATATCAATTTCAATATCTTTGAAATAGTGAAATATTCTTAAAATAAAAATTCCCTTTTAATCCCTTTTGCTTTCACACCAATGTTTAAAGAATAATGGAAAATACTATACAGTTTTCTTTAAATCCAATTTTTATTAATCGTGGGCAATTATTGTCTCCCTAAATCCAAGGAACTTAAATATGCAAACTTGTTTGAAGCTAAAGCTGAAAAAAGTTATGATGTAATGATTTCTAAATGTCGAAATTTGACAGACGATTTTTGGTTATGTAGAATGAAATTGAATCATGAAGTTTGAACACGCACAAATATGTTTTTATTTCTGGGAAAATTTACTTTAATATTAACAAACCATTGAAAACAATTTTCCTTTGTAAAATTAGCTGCTAAGTTATTTATTTTTATCTCCAAACACATTTAAAAAAATGCTCTATGTCATTTAAACGGACTTTTCTTAATCTTTGTAATATACGGAAAAATCACGATATCTTCTCAGAATTACGTCATTTTCTAATTTTAAATTATAGTGAGTGAATCTGAAATTGGTTTATAAAAATATAGTCCATACGCAGTTTTTTTTTTAATGGCAACGGGAAAGAAATTGCATTAGAAATTGAAAAGAAAATTAGATTTCTGTAATGATAAACTATGGGAGATGTTTGAAAACAGTGGTAAAGAATGGTCTGAGAAATTTTTAAAGTTGACAGTAATTTTACTCGCGTTCTAAAGCATAAGTACATCAAGTTTCGTTCAAATCGGACAGAAACTCTACATTTGTATAAGGAACATACATACATGCCAACACTCTAAAAAAAATTCATGAAAATACAAGAGATTTTCCGTTAAATTTTACGGAGAAGTTTCATTTTTCCAAAACAACAGTACAATTTCCGTAAATGGCATTAGTTCCGTAAAGGAGATTTCAAATCCGTAAATATGCAGAAAGTTTTCCGTAAATTTAATGGATTTTTCTGTATTTCTTACAAAACTGTACAATGTCCGTATTTCTAGTGCCATTTCCGTAAATGACGTTCAGAGGTTTGCGTACAGAAATCGCCTTGTTTGAAATGCGAATTAAGATTGTTGTATTTACTAGAGTTCTTCTAGGATCCAAATCTGAACCAGTCCTACCCGTGGGACTATTTTTTGTCATTAGACTCTGGGCCAATCCTGGAACTCATTCTAACCAGGGTTGTGTCTGGGCGGAAATTTTATGTGAAAATAATAGTGATATTTTTATTTTTTAGTGAAATCTTTAGAAATTTATTTTATTTCTATAAATTACACAAAAATATTTTTTTTAATCTTCTTTTTTTTATGGTACTTTAAATTGTAAATTTTTTCACAGACGTTTTAAAATTTTATTTTAATTCTATTAACGTGAGGCAATATTAGGTTTCATAAAATATTATCTTTGCAAATTATCGATATGTATATTGTATTGAACGAAACTGATTTGTCTTATAAATTTGTGAATTAAACTAAAATTTAATTTTTAATAAATTATAATTTTTAAAAAGTTTATGATTTTATAAAGTTTATAATTTATTTCGTTAGTTTATGATTTTATAAATTAAACTAAATTAATTTAGACTAAATTAATAAGTCGCAATTTAAACTTACCTATCCCAAGGTCATTAATTTCAAAATTTTCTCTAAAAATCTATTTTTTTATTTTAATATTTTAAGGTTTTCATAAAATAATATCTTTGTAAATTATCGGTATGTGGGTATTAAACTAAACTGATTTTTCTTATAAATTTGTGAATTAAACTAAAATTTATTATTTTATAAATTATAATTTTACAAAGTTCATAATTTTCTCTTTAAATTTATAAAAAGTAATAGCTTTTTGTTTACTTTATAAAATTATAAACTTCATTTTTATAAAAGTTTATAATTTATTTTGTTAGTTTATAATTTTTATAAATTAAACTAAATTATTAAGTCCAAATTTAAACTTACCTATCCTAAAGTTATTAATTTCAAAATTTTCTCTTAAAATCTATTTTTTCGTTTTGATATTTTAAAAATTATTCATTTTAACAGAACCATACACAAAAGCTTAAATATAATAATTTAATTTATTATAAATTTGTTTATTCACATAAGTTTTTAAACTAAGATATAAAGAAAATTTACTTTAATAGCATGTAATAAATACGTCTGCTTAAGATAATTTTTGTTTTTACTGGAATTGATAAATAAATCAACACACAAATTATTAAAAAAAGTATATGTATACTATTGCAAAAAGAAACAATCATTACTGTTAATACAATATTTTACGCATATAATACATAAAAAATTTAAATTTATATGTTATAAAGCATCAAATAATAAAGTAGAATATAGAACAATTTTGAAAAGAAAATATTAAAAACAATAGAACTCTGAAAATATCCATCTATGAGAAATTATAGTTTTTGCATCGTTAAAAACATCTCAAATAAATAGCAACATTTGAATACGTATCTTGTCCAACCATAGCGTAGTGGTTTGGCGCGCTGGGTTAGTAAACGGAAGGTCGTGGGTTCGATACTTGTCTTGGGAAGTGGTGGTTATTTATTAAAAACTCGCTCAGAAATGAACGGGAAAAAAATAAACGTATCTGTCACTTATAAGATGTTCCTTGAGGGATATATATATATTGGTCCTATAAAATTTATTTTAACGACATAAAAATTTCTAAAAAATACGGAAGATATCTGTTATAAAACGGATATTTCAGAAATCACGGAAAATTTTCTGGAATTTACGGAATTTTTTTCCGTTAAAATACGGAAATAGTACTGGCGTCTCGATTGCCAGTACAATTTCCGTTATTTTCAGGAAATTTTTTTTACAGTGAAGAACGACTTTTATATATATGGATTATTTTTTATTTCATTTTCATTTTTCACGTGAATATTTTTTAATTGAAAATAAATTGTTGAGTAAAAATTATTATTCCGGGTTTTGATTTACTATTGGCAACGGTAAAGTGTTAGCAACGATAAAGTAAATTTAACCATTTTAAAATTTTATACGAAAAAAAATTCCATTTATTTTCTATGAAAATAGTGAAATTTTGAATTATTAAGAAAAATATTTCAATAAAATAAAAGAAAATCGAGCCTATGTTCATTTCTGGGTTATAATTCATCTATATGCAAAGATACAGGACCATTAAATCCCCCCTTTGATGTTTACTTGAGCCAAACATTCATGCACACAATTACATTTATAATATTATTAGGAATTAGGATTAAGATTAGGATTTACTAAATGGGAGCTCAACAGGAAGTACCGTTTGGGAATTACCATGTTCACTCACACACTCACACACACACACAAATCATGATTACAATACTTTTTCGTATGATAAGTGTTCATAAAATAAAAATAATGAATTTAATAAGAACCACCTTTTTATTTATTCTTTTAAGAATGACATCTTACTGGAAAGACATGCCACGCAGGTCGAAAATTTTTTTCTAAATTAGTTGCATAGCTGCCAATTTTCGTACGACTATTTTTTTTTTATAATTTACTTCATCTTATTTGATTACAGAAATTCTACGATTAAGTACGACGAAGAAAGACTATTGACAAAAAAGAGGTACGAGACTTTACAGTTATGCATTTAAATCACAAAAACATCTCGACAAGGCTGGAAAACTCAACTGCATTCGTCGAACGATTCACAACAAAATTAAGTTCTCAACGAGTAATCAATTAACACTGTTGAACGAACGAAAGTTAACCAGTTTTGCAAATTAGTCTTAACATCTTTCATCGAAAACTGAAGTCTTTTTTTTTTCTTTTTCTTTTTTCAGCACGAGATCTGCTTTGCAATCATAATTTTTCCTTCTATTTGTCAATCCTTAATGAGAAAGAATTGTTGATTTCCATTTGAATCGTAAGAAGACTTGATTCGTTAAATATTCATTAAAGACGATTCATTCATAAATATTTAAATCATTTATCACAAATAAGAAAATTTTTACCAACATAATTAGGATCGTGAAAGTTGTGCCAATGAGTTTGTTGGAATTTTTATGTAAAATATTACCTGTTATCTTCATCAAGTTTTATATGATATTATTCACTTAAAACATCGATGCAAATTATTTTTTAAAGAAAATCTGTCAAAAAAATAAGCGTGATTTGTTTAAAATATGCTATACGGTGTTCTAAATAGAACTAATAAATCTTCTAGAAGTCTGGTGTTTAATTCTGTTTAAGTAATAATGAGGGATAACGTATGATTAAATAGTACATAAAATTTTGATTAATAGGCTTTAAAAGAGGAAAAAACGTGTAAATATCCTGCGAAAACATATCATTCATTTTCAGGGTCATATATTAATAAAAATAATGGCTATGTCACCGTATCAAACTATATTCTTCCAAAATATCTACAAGAATAATTAGAATAACTAACAAAAAATGCTGTTATGGAAATCTCGCACTGCTTATTAAAAAAGGAAAAAAAAAAATGTGGTTGCAAAATATTCATATAACATGTTTTAATAAGAGAAAAGCTACACCTGTTGAGAAAATAACCACTTAAAAATACATAGAGTTCTAAAGCGTGCTGTTTCGTTGTGCTTTCTAAATGTGATACATTCATATTTTATATGAAAAGTAAAATATACTTTTATTAATAAATTCATTAAATGAATTTTATATTAAATTTTCTTTAATGATACTTAACGCTACTGTTGGAGCATAAAGTGTTAAAATTATAAAACGAGGATTTTCAAATTTAAAAAAAAAAAACGAAAAAAACAAATTAATTTAAACCTTTTATGCATGAAATATTTTATGTGAATGACAGACATTGTATTATGTGTAAAACTTAATAATTTAAAATGTCTTATTAAGGGCAAATAATGTAGATTTTTTAAAAATATACATTTATTACAAAAATATAAGACAACCCTGATATAACAAGCAACTTAACAAGTATTAAAAATAATAATAATAAAGGTTGGAAAGGAAAATCATCTCTTTACGTACAAATTGCTAGCTGACTTCACTACAATGCGATTTGAAGTCGATGTTTAACTGGGTCCTCTTTCACTTTCCGAAAGTTAAAATAGCCTTATAAAAAAAATCTTGCAAACAAAATCGAGAAAGTAAAAAACGGCGATTGTAGTGATTCATCTCATTTATCCAATGTAAAATAAATAAATAAATAAAAAATAAAATAAATAAAAATAAATAAAAATAAATAAATAAGTAAACAAGTAAAATAAAATAAAATAAATTAGTTAATTAAAAAAAATCGTTTAAAAGTATTGAAATGCAAACGAGATATTGTAAAATAACTGTCCCATGGGATTAACATCAGCAAGCGGGTGTTTTCGCGTGAGGGGACAGGACCCTTAAGGGAAGTCTTCACTCACTTGAAAACACCCGCTCGCTAATGTTAAACCTATGGCCAGGTTGTTTTCGAATTTCTCGTTTTAATTTGAATACCTTTAAACGGTTTTTTTTTTTTTTTTTTTTTTTTTTTTTTTTTTTGTAAAAGATAGCTGTGGTCGATCCCTAATGTGGCTCGATTTTTTACTTTTTCGATTTCAGTTGCAGATTTTTTTAATAAAGGTGCTTTTACTTTCAAAACCGATTACGAAAGTGAAAGTACCTTTATTAAAAAAATCTGCAACTGAAATCGAAAAAGTAAAAAATAGCCATATTAGGGATCAACCTCATCTATCTTATGCAAAAAAATCGTTTAAAAATATTCAAATTTAAATGAAAAATTCGAAAACAACCTGGCCATAGGTTTAATATTAGCGAGCGGGTGTTTTCAAATGAATGAAGACTTCCCTTAAGGCCTCTCTTATAGCTAAGAAATAAGCATAAACTCAAAAATTAGAAAGAATGTAACCAGTGACTATCCCAGTTCATGCAATTGTCTTGACTCAACCACTGAAAATTTTTGTATAAATTGTTAGGCTTTTAAAATAATAAAACGAGAGCTTTTAGATTAAAAAAAAAATATCTCACATATAACACACCCCTCACTTACAGCGAAATGCGTCGGAATCTTTTCGCGATAATCACTTTGCGATAGTGGCAAATCTAGAACGAAATTATCATTCTAATAAAACACCTGCTCGCTAATGTTAATCCTACGGAGGAAATATTTTAAGATATCTCGTTCGCATTTCAATATTTTTAAATGATCTTTTTTTGCATTGGATTGCTGAGGTTAATCTCTATTCACGCTCCTTTGTACTTTTTCGATTTTTGTTGCAGTTTTTTTTTTTTTTTTTTTTTTTATTGAGGATATTTTCACTTTCAAAACCGGTTCCGAAAGTGAAAGTATCTTAAAAAAAAAAAGTGTAATCAAAATCGAAAAAGTACAAAGGAGCGTGCATAAAGATTGACCTCAGCTGTCGAATGCAAAAAAAAAAAAAAAAAAAAAAAAAAAAAAATTAAAAATATTGAATGCGAACGAGATATCTTAAAATATTCCCTTCATAGGATTAACATTAGCAAGCGGGTGTTTTCGCCTGAGTGAAGTAGCCTCTTAAAGCTAAGAAATAAGCATAAACCCGAAAATTAGAAATGATGTATAACAGTGACTATCCCAGTTTATGCAGTTGTCTTGACTCAACCACTGATAATTTTTGTCTAAATTGTTAGGCTTTTAAAATAATAAAACGAGAGCTTTTAGATAAAAAATATATCTCACATATAACACACCCCTCACTTACAGCGAAATGCGTCGGACTCTTTTGCAATAATGGCAAATCTAGAACAAAATTACCATTCTAATACTTTTACCTGTAATGGAGCGTTCCGAACTTAACTATTTTCCCTCTTCACAGAGCAAATACTTCTCCTTGATTATGATGAATTCGCACCAACTTTGCCCCCGTACCGGAAGCCTATTTGTTAACAAACAAAAACATTCGGCAGAGAAAAAGATGGAAAACAAAAAATTAAAAACTAAAGCCGAGCAAATGGAGCTAGTAATAAGTGCAAACACTTTTCCTTATCACTAGCCCGAGTCGAGGGGTCATATTTCTAGAGTAATCCATTAAAGAATTGATCCATCTTGTTCTTCATTTTGACACCCGGACGTAACTTTGAGTGCGGTCAGACCGAGAGTGACTCTTCAAGGCTGGGTCGGTTACTCTGAATTCCATGTTTGGCCACCACCATTTATGCATATTATTGATTTATGGAATTTTTAAGTATGTATTAGACAACTGCTGTTTTCTCTTTTGATATTGGTGAAAATAGACGATCACGCAACATCCGCTTAGAAGAACATAATCACGCATACAAATCTGGCAATTTACAATAGAAACTTGTTAATCATTCAATAGATATCGACTACATACTAGTTTTAAAAAATATTCAAATCATTAAATCTAACTGCAATAATTCCATATTTGGTACTAACCATTTATGTATATTCATTTATCTAATTTTTAAGCATGTATTAGACAACTACTATTTTCTCTTTTTATATTGGTGAAACTGGACGATCACGCCACACCCGCTTAGAAGAACATACGCATACAAATCTGGCAATTTACAATAGAAACTTGTTAATCATTCAATAGATATCGACTACATACTAGTTTTAAAATATATTCAAATCATTAAATCTAACTGCAATAATTCCATATTTGGTACTAACCATTTATGTATATTCATTTATCTAATTTTTAAGCATGTATTAGACAACTACTATTTTCTCTTTTTATATTGGTGAAACTGGACGATCACGCCACACCCGCTTAGAAGAACATACGCATACAAATCTGGCAATTTACAATAGAAACTTGTTAATCATTCAATAGATATCGACTACATACTAGTTTTAAAATATATTCAAATCATTAAATCTAACTGCAATAATTCCATATTTGGTACTAACCATTTATGTATATTCATTTATCTAATTTTGAAGTATGTATTAGACAGCTAGTATTTTCTCTTTTTATATTGGTGAAACTGGACGATCACGCAACACCCGCTTAAAAGAACATAAGCACGCATACAAATCTTGCAATTTACAATAGAAACTTGTTAGTCATTCAATAGACGCCGACCACATACCAGATTTCAAAAATATTAAAATAATTAAATCTAACTGCAATAATTCTATATTTGGTAACCACCATTTATGTACCGGGTGGTTACAATTTAAGTATCTGTATTTGGAGCTGTCTGAGGTTTAAGGAATAACCCGAATGAAACCAAATTCGGCACACATACTAGTCAAGAAGGGGGAAGAAGAATGGAACAATAAAAAAAAAGTAATTGCAATAATCGCCGACAGATGGCACCGTTGAGTGGGAAATGTAATGTGTAATACAATAACAAAGAATTAAGGCATAAAACCGCATGACAAACCTAATTTATTGGAAAGTGTCACAGTGAATGTGGTTACGCTTTTGCATGGCTGTGCCGATCAAATTCTGGTTTCACATGACCATTGTGCAGGAGGACACGGACACAATCCAAGCTGTGCACGACATGGTCAACTGCGTAATGTAACGCATCAGGAGTGATTTTTCCCCCATATTGTGATACGCAATCTTTTAAGTCATACAGGTTTGCGACACCTCCACGGCACACAACGGCGTTTGCACCGACAGGCCTCGTAGCGCCACCTGTCGGCGATTATTTCAACTATTTTTTTATTGTTTCATTCTTCTTCCCCCTTCTCGAATAGTAAGTGTATCGATTTTGGTTTCATTCGGGTTATTCCTTCAAGCTACAGACAGCTCCAGACAGACATACTTATATTATAACCACCCTGTATCTTCATTTATCTAATTTTGAAGCATGCATTAGACAACTACTACTTTCTCTTTTTTTATATTGGTGAAACTGGACGATCATGCAACACCCACTTAGAAAAACATAAACGCGCACACAAATATAGAAATTTACAATTGAAACTTGATAATCATTCAATAGATTGATACTGACCGTATCCCAGATTTCGAAAATATTAAAATAATTAAATCTAACTGCAATAATTTCAAAAATAAATTTTCTCTAGAAAGTCGGTTTACAAGATTACATAAATCTCCTATGAATGAAGCATTTACAATTCCACCAGAATATGTGGTTTTATCCTTGGTAAGTTAATATTTTAAATGCATAATTTTGAACGTGAACATGCATAAACAGCAGCTTTGGTTTTCGATTGATATTTGTACTGATGAGGAGTTTGTATAAAGTTTAAAACATTTACTGAAATTTATTTTATTACTTGATATTAATGTGTTGTATTTTAGTCTTATTAACCCTTCTTTGTATGAGTTTTTCTTTTACAATTGTTTTTTTATACATGTACTAAATATTAGACACCAGAAATTTTAAGATAGATTTTTAACTTTGTTCAGCAACATAGTTCACGGGAAATTTACTAGATTAATATTTCTATATAAATATAGTGGTGGCGAAGAAATTGATTTATTTATTAAAAGTTAAATAAACAATAATGGAAATTTACATCACTATGCAATTAAGGGTTAAATGTCTGATTTTAAATATATTTTTACTTTCTTCTATCTATAATCGAGGAAAGTATTGTAATCGAAATTTTTTTTGACTTCTCGGTTTTCCACGGATTTGCACGTTTTAGGGGTCAGAGATTCCGAAAAACATGTTTTTACAAAATGTTTGTCTGTCTGTCCTCATTGTATCATCGAAAAGTATGAAGTTATACTTCAAATTGAACCAAACTTTTTTCCATGTTTTTGGCTATGGCCAGCAGGTCCCACTTGATTTTGGGGATATTCCGACGAAAGGGGGCGCTGCGATCGCGATTTTTGTTTCATTTTCACTATTGTATCATCGAAAAGTGTATGAAGCTATGTCGATAACTGAACCAAATTTATTGTATATGTTTTTGACTATGGCCTGCAATTCCCAGTTGAATTTGAGGATATTGCGCCTGGAGGGGGCGCCGCTGTGATAGCCATTTAAAGATTTCAAATTCCAAAAGATGTACAAAAAAATTAGAAATCGTAAAGCTTTTCTGCGTTTAATGTTTGGCCTTTTTGGCCTCTATTTTTAAAAATGGCTGAGATAACGCAGTTTGAACTTTTAGGGTGGCTGACATTTTGAAACAATACAGCACGATTCCTCCATAAACGGGTTTAATTTATGAGTTTTAGTGAACATGGTTTAAGCAAATTTCCTTTCATAGTTGTAACCTTCGTTTCAACTCTTATATGCTTAACACCATATATTTATATTCGCCACCGTCAAATTATCGCCAAGCTTGGTGACAATTGGCGAAATATCGCCAAATTTGGCGAAAAAATACGTTGACATATATGAAGCCAACTTGGCTATGCCTGTCTAATTTGGCGACATTCTCATTCAAATTCAATATTGATGAGAACTGGGAATGACTCTTCTGTAATCAGTTTCTACGCATTTTAATTTCGTGTTTTTCAGTAAAATTTGCTAAAATCTTAAAACTAAACAATAAGAAGACTATCTTTTCCTTCCCGTACAAGTCAGAAGTACTTTACGTAGTTTAGTATAATACATTGGCTGATCGCATCCAGGTAACCCGACGATTCGCAAGCAGCAGACATATACAACAGAATGACGAAAAATATTGATTTTTCTGACAGTGTGATAGCGAATTTTGAAGTATTAAGATGTATGAGATAGAAGAATGTTTTGGGACTGGCATATCCGACTAGTTAATTTTAAAGTTCTTATTCAGACGTAATATGATAAATTATTTTAAATACTAATTTCATATTATAAATATAATTAATATCCATATAATAAGAAATAAATCTTTCGAGATAGACTCGTAAAGGCTGGATCGGTTACTCTGAAATCCACGTTCGATCACAACGACTTATGCGGATCCATTTATGTAAGATTCAAATATGCTTTAAATAATTGCTTTTTTTTTAAACTACGTAAATGAAATTAATATCTAATTAAATAATAGTAAGAAAACTGTCGAGATGCACTCATCAAAGGCTGGTCGTTTACTCTAGATTTCATGATTGGTTACCAATTTCTGTATATTTATTTATGTCATTTTTATGCATTTGTTCGACAACTATTTATTTCATACTAGCTGATCCACCCGGCGTTGCCCGGGCAGACTGTCATTGAAAAATATAACAGTGGTGTGTACTTAATAAAAAAAAAGACTGAATAATATTTATTTATACCAAAAACTTGTAAAAAAATTAAATAAGAGCTAAAATTTCAAAAGTATAACAGTTATGTTTAAAACAGGAAACGGTCAGGGAAAATTGTTACACTTACTTTTAAAGAATGAAAAGGTCAGGGAAGTTCTTACGGTTAGATCGAGTCCCACAGTTTTGCTCCGGAACATTTAAATCAGTAATTTAGATTTCAGAAGCAACGCGTTCGTGCATGCGACGGTTATTAAGCCTATTTCGGCGATCAATTATGCTCTGTGTTTGACGGCGTTCTCGATCCAATCTATTTCGATTTTCTCTTCTTAATTCGGCTTCTTCTTCACTTTCAAGCATTCGCCGAGATTTTTTACAGGCATTTCTAATGATATTTTGAAGCTCCATAATTGCAGCGGAAGAGCGAAACGTAAATAAACCCGATTTATCTCGGCCTAAATCCTGTCAAAGGACTTTTACACAATAACCAATGAATTGCGTTTCATTCGGGCGTTGCCATTAAACAATTAACAAATAATCGCGATTTCAGTGCCACGTACGATAGTGTAATATATATAACAAAATTAATAGCCATATAATACGAAGAAAATTACCAACATGCACTTGTGAAGGCTGGGTCGGTTACTCTGAATTCCACGTTTGATCATTACCACTATATGATGATCCATTTATGTAAGTTTGAAATATGCACTAGATAATTTCTTTTTTTTAATATCTATATAAATTAATATCAATATAATAAGAATAAAACTGTCAAGATTCTCTCATCAGTACTGGTCGGTTACTCTAGATACAATGTTTGGTTACCAATTTATGTATATTCATTTGTGTAATTTTGAATCATGTATTAGCCAACTACTAATTTCATATATAAACAAAATTATTATCCATATAATAAGAAAAAAAAACCCAGCTGAAATAGATTCGTTAAGGCTGGGTCGGTTACATTGTATTCCACATTTGATCACCATCACTTAGGTGGATCCATTTATGTAAATTTCAAATATTCATTAGATAATTGCTTTTTTTTATCTAAATGAAATTAATATCCGATAAATAATAATAATAAATAACAAAAAGAAAACTGCCAAAATTCACTCAACAAGACTGATATAGGTTACTCTAGATTTCATTCTCGGTTACCAACCGTTTATGAATATTCATTCTTATAATTTTGAAGCATACCTTAGCTAATGAGTAGTTTAGCATGTAAGCAAAATTAATAAGCAAATATTATTAGGGAGAAAATTTCCCAGACTTAATTCGTAAAGATTGAATCGGCTGCTCTAAGTTCCATGGTTGATTACAACCACTTTTGTATATTCATTTATATAATTTTGAAACGTGTATTAAATAATAACAAGTTTTACATGCAAACGAATGTAATGTTCAAATAGTAATTTAAAGTTATTCGAATTTAATGTTCTGGGTGAATCGGTTGCTTTGAATTCGATTTTTTCACCTCTATTATGTAATGCATTCATTTATGTAATTTTGAAACATATAATAAATAACTATTACTTTTACACTTAAATGAAATTAATATCTAAATAATAATAAGAAGAAATAGACACTACTGAAGGTTTTATTTATAGGCCAGACTAATAAACACTTTAACATTTTTATTTTAAAAGGAATATTTCGGCCGCACTTGCATTAATGAAATGTGAAGATGTGGCAATTTTTTTTAATGTTTACCAGTTGGTTATATCTTTGTAATTTTGCAGGCAATTTTATAAGACCCCACTCTGTAAGCTGCATACCTATCTTCTTTCAATGACTTGGTTACAGCGCCTAGAATAAATAGTGTGGAAAAGGGCTACAAAATAGTACTAAAAATTTGAATCCGATAAATATACAACGAAGCTGAACGATAAGAGGTCGATCGCAACGACATCTGCTAGCTCTTTTCAATGCAACTTTTCAAATACATTCAAGAATAGCATTTATTTGCTAAATTACAACTAATAATAATAATCAATTTGCAGTATCATGTATGCATACAGCGTAACTAATTCATATGTGAGCGTGCATTAGTGATTCAGAAATGTCTTTAAATAAAAATTTCCGTATTTTTTTTTTTTTTTTTTTTTTTTTTTTTTTAATAACAGGCTAAAGCTGTTCGGATTTTGATTTTCACATTTTTGTAAAAACAAATCCTTTTTTCCGTTTATTACAGAAGCGATTTAGCAATGATGATACATAGTTATCCCCTTAAAAGATATTCTGCAACTTATTTTATATAACTGCTTGATTATCAACTTATAACTGTTTAAAATACATATGATATTTACTAAATTTTTGCAATACAATGTTTACGTTGATAAGAGCTAGCAGATGTCGCTGCGATTGCCCTATTATCGTACAGCATCGTTGCACATTTATCGGCTACAATTTTTTAGCACTTTTTAAATCATTTCTGGGATAGCCGTTTTCCACACTATGTATTTTAGGCGCTGTAGCTTGGTTCCTTACCGCCTTATAGAGTGGTATGCAAAATTATAGCTTAAATAAAAATAATAATAAAAATAATAATAAAAATAAAAATAATAATAAAAATAAAAATAATAAAAAAGAAAATAATTATGATGTAATTAAAAAAAACTATAACGCATTTTGAGCGAAAACTACATATTGGATCTTTAAACAGTATAACTTCGAATTAAAATTGATTGTATTATTAGAATTGATACGAGTATATAAAACTAAAAATGGAATTAAATTTGAGTTTTTAATTTCGGTTAAAATTAATACTTACTATTTTAAAAGAAATTTGTGAAAAAAACTTTATTTAAGGTGCACAGAAAAAATAAAATCCAATTTGGGTCGAAAGATTCTTAGGTATGTGCCCAAATTGGGTCATGTTTGTTTTGGTTACCACTGTGTATCCACATTTTGGGCACTGTTAATAACCCATTTATTTACTTTATTTTATTTTTTTATTTTTTGAAAATGGATATTTAACAGTGCCCAAAATGGATACACAGTTGTAACCAAAACAGGCATGACCTAATTTGGGCACATACCTAAGAATCTTTCGACCCAAATTGGGTTTTATTTTTTTCTGTGTAGGAGTAAATTATCTAAACAAGTCATTAAAAAAATATGAACACAATCCCTTCAGTAAATCCAGATAAAAAATACCAATGATAATATGAGTAATAATAAATTTTCTTATAGAGTCTATTTTTTAAACTATGTTAGTCATTACTTCAGTCACAAACATCAATTCAGAATGATGCACTATTATTATTATTTTTAATTCGAAAAATATATTTATTTTTATTCTTATAAGTCTAAGCATACAGTAAGAAAGGTTACTAAAGGTTGAGTCAAGACTAGAATGAGGTGTGAGATGGTACCAGTAGTAGAAGAATGTATGTTTCGCTCCAGCAGGAGCCGTGAGCCGGAGCCGGAGCCGGAAGTAGCAGGTGTGGACACCGGAAGTTGTGCGGGCTGTGAAGGTCACCGGAAGTCGCAGGTGTGGATAACAAACAGGTTGAGACAGGAAACCGGAAGGAATTTGGAGATAAGGACAGGATGAGACGTATTTTTTATGAGTTTTGAACAGGTTCTTTCTTGACAGGGAAAATTTTTCTGTATCAGATGTGCTAATGTCTCAAGGTTAGCGGAAGGGACAGGTGGTGATAACAGACATGTTTATACAGGAAGTGATTCCGTAAGTAAGGCCGGAAGGTAATTGGAGATAACGTTTGGATGTTCTACATTAGATGTGCTGACCTCGCAAGGTCATAGGAAATGACAGATGTTGATAATACACAGGTTGAAACAAGTATCTTTAGACAGGAAGTAATTCCGTAAGTAAGACCGGAAGGGATCAGAAGATAATGTTCTACACCAGATGTGCTAACCTCGCAAGATCATAGGAAATGACAGATGTTGATAACACACAGGTTGGAACAGAAATCTTTAGACAGGAAGTAATCCCGTAAGTAATACCGGAAGGGATCAGGAAGTGAAATGTGATAAAACTTTCTGACTTTATAAAAGTTTAATATGATTTTTTTTTCTATAAAAAGGGTTTTAATTAGATTCTTTCTTAAAAGGGAAAAAATTTAGTTTTTTTTTTTTTATATAAAAGTTCTTTTTTTTATAAAAGTTTTTTTTTTTTTTTTTTTTTTTTAAAGTTTGTAAATAATAGATCTTAATGATATAATAGGTGCTTTGATGTAATACAAATTGTACCATAAAATGGAAATAATATTAGCACAATACCAACAGTGGTTTTAGTCAAGTAGAGTTGAGTTGTAGGAATCCTGCTATAAAAATAATATTAGCAAAATGTTGAATATTTTTTCTTATTTAAACATTAACTTAAATGTGAATGAGATTAAAATAGATGTGAGGGCTAAATTTTTAGAGATTTAAGAAAATTCACTGTGAGTTATGTTAGGGTTGTTAAAGGAAAGGAGGTGATCGACTTTGACAGTATTTTTCTAAAAGTTTTCAGTGTGATAAGGGAGAGAGGGGGAAGGCTTAATTTTTTCGTACATGTGAGGGAAAAATGGTATCGCCCTCTATCGTTGGGAAAAGGAAGTGTGAAAAGAAAAATGAAGATTGAAAAGAAGGTTACCTTTGAGTTTCGAACCCGGGATCAAAATAGTCTCATGGTTTGATCATTGACGAGGGGTTTAATGATCAAGCCATGGGACTACATCGTTGAAAGGCGATGTAAGCTATTTGTGAAAAGGAAATTACCTGATCTTGGTCGTGTCTTAAGAATCATGTGACATTTTTCAAAAAATAAATGAAGCGTAGTTTGAATCGAGCTTGATATAGCTACATGAGAATGTTTATTAATGAAAAAAAAATTAATTCAAGTCTTTGAGACTAATCTTTCATAGGAAAAAAACGATTTGTTATACTTTCTGTTACATTATATCTTCCGTTTTTTAAGTTTACAAATTTGTGGAGTAGCTTAAATAATCGTTTTTATGCTAATTAAACAATATATTTTTTAATTATATGTTTTTTTGTAATTAACTTGTAATATAGCTTTTTTTTTCTTTTTTTTTTTTCTTAAAAGGGTACTGTAGAATAACTTATGTCACAAATACTACATCCTTCTTTAGTTAAATATGTTTCACTTAAGACATGGCAAAGTGTCTTAGAAACATTTCATTTTGGAGTTAAGTGATTAAACAAGAAAAATATTATTTATAAAAACACAACACATAAGACCAGTGACTGAGATGTTCTGGTTTTAAAGCTACTAGACGTTTTGGTTTAAACTTCTCTCGCGCTCGTCGACCTAACCGTTCGGAGTTTTCTTCGAACCTTGTCAATACGAGTTAGGAGCCCTTAGAATGACCCCTAGAGTGACCTATATCCCTAACGCAGATAATCGATTTTAACAAATAACCAACCATCCACAACACATAAGACATTTTAGATCATTTTAGATCATTCCATTTAGTTAATAAGTGATTTAACGTGCAAAATATTATTCATAAAACATACAATAAGAGAATTTTAAAGAATTGTTTCTTTCAAATGAACAATTTTTAGTGACTATTTAACTTATTAAAGAGAGCGGGTATTTTGTTTAGAGTTATACGATTAAAATAAATTTTCAATAGATTTGACTTTATACAACCAACATTTAAAAAAAAAAAGGGAATGGAATCTAGTTTTTATAAAGTAACGTTTTTCAATTTTACAAATACTTCACACCCCGTCTTTTCCCCCCCCTCTTTTAGTAGACTTTACATACATAAGACATAAAAAGCGTTTTAGAATACATCATTTAGAAATTAAGTGGTTTGATAAATAAAATACTATTTATAAAAGCAATAGATACAAAAGTAATAAAGATTTTTACTTACAAATGTACGAACTTCTGATAGGTAAGACTTTCTAAATCATTGTGCAAGAATTAAGTGGTTATTGAACTTATAACATTATAGGATGAAATAATCATGTGACGTATTTTTAAACCAATAAAATGGCAATATTTTTAAACCAATAAAATGACAATATTTTTAAACCAATAAAAAGTTAGTATTTTTTACACGAGCGCCCTCTATTACTATATAAATTTCAATGAAACGAGTTCATAACATTCTACTGTAACCTGGTATCGTTGTAATAGGTTGTATTTTTCGTTAAGTTAGTTTTCATTTAAGTTATTATGGAACGAGTTATGAATTCTTATGTTGGTGACTTAACCAACTTGGAGTGTCAACACTCATCACTAAAGTTAAATAATCAAGAGATGGATTCTACACTTTTATCCAAAGAAGGACTCGTTTCGAATTATGAAGTGAAACCCACCTCATCAGGACTAAAGAAACAGAAGTTACCCCATGTGTGTAAGACGTGTAACAAAGCATTTCCTCGAAAAGTTAACTTAATGTTTCACATGAAATGTCATTTAAAAGAAAAGTCTTTTCGTTGTGAGGTGTGTGCTGAAGTTTTTTCACAAAAGAGTGATTTACATAATCATCAAAAGATTCACAAATCGCCCAAACAATACAAGTGTAGTGATTGCAACGAGATATTTTCAAGAATGGCTGACTTATTGAAACATAAGAAGACTCATAAGATTCGTAAACAACAGTCATGTACAAAGTGTAGCGAAATGTTTGATTGTGAATCAGATTTAGTACAACATTGTGATACTTTTCATAAAGTTGTGAAATCACCCTATTCAAAAGATTTGTTATTTGAAAAAGTGAAGCATTTTAAAAGACAAAAGGATGTGCGAAATATTTATACTAAAACTATCATTGTGTCCAATGAGATGAATCAAAAAGACTTTCGTTCATTTTTTAACAGTGTTCGATCAGATGTTTTAAACGAATTAAATTATCAATTGCAAATGAAAAAGTCAATAAAATGGTATGCAGCCGTTAAAGTGGATGTATATCGTGAATCACAGGATGGTGACTTAGAGAGAGCAACCCCCTTTTTCCTTTCCAAAAGTGAACTGGAATTAACAGAACAAAACATACATGTACATGTTGAGAATGCCTTTCTAAAGCTGTACAACGGCTTTGAAGATTTCACAGAACGTGTGTTTAATTGGACATTACAAAAAATTTTGAAATTAGAATTGATTACAGCTCAATATGACAGACTTATTTGATTTGTATTACTTTAAATGATTAATAAATAGTTTTAATATGAAAAAGTATAGTGTTTTTTTTTTTTTTAGTTGATGTAAATTACTTTGAACAGTTTGACAATGCAACATAAACTACTGTTTAACATTTTGAATGTCTTAGACAAAATGGGAATGAATTTGTTGAAATTATGTAAAACATAATGAAATAAATGTGATGTATTTATTATATGTTACTTAAACTACAAGAGAAATGATTGGAAATGTGTTATTTTAAATCTATGATACTTTTAATCACTAACAAAGTAAGACGTGACGTTATGAATCATCGATGGGTTTTCCTTTGAATAGGTATTAATCTTACTTATTGATAAGAAAGTTGAATTTTTCTCTTCGTTTAAACAATGACACTACATGTTTTGATAATTTTCTCTCAACAGTCAACATCAATGTTTTTAACCTAGTTAAGAAATTTTTTAACTTAAACCGTCACTGAGTTTATCCTAGATAAGTAAATTTTTATATTTAACCTACATATAAATTAAATGATTAACTATAACCATGACTGTTTTTAAAATCTAGATAAGTAGACGTTTTTATGAAACACATCCAGTGTTCTGCTGACTTTTATCGAGATTACATCAGTTAGTGTAGCAGATTAAATTGTATAAAAATATTTTATGAAATGAATATGCGATCCCACGAAGAAGTGTTTCCACCTTCAAAGCGTCCATGCTTAGAAAAAGCTATGGAAAAATCAAATACTTGTGAGAAGGAGTTAAAAGACCCAAGATTAAAACTTTCTAAAATGGACAATGACTGCGTAACTATATCACGTGATATCTCCTCTACTAAGAACTTACCAGATGTGAAACCTGAGATCGCTATGAAATTTTCAAACTTTACCGGTGGTTACGATGCAACATCTTTCGAGAATCCACATCAAGAGTCAGTTTTTGCCCAGGACTATTTAAATACATTTTTCAAAGACATGAATTTTGAAAATTTAGATTGTTCTACCCCCTTAACCTCGCTAAAGGATGAATCCTTTCAAGAACCTACGAATAATATCTTACAGACTACTGTTAAACATGAGATGAACGAGCTACAAGCAAACAGACTTTCGCAAGCAAGTGGTGAAATACAAAGCATCACTACACCTACATTTGCCACTAAAAGTGACAAATTATACAATTCCAATGTGTTTCACAAAGAACTAAGTGACTGTTTCTACTTAACTTTGAAGTTAAAAAATAAACAATATTCTATACATATACGAGAATTTAAACGCAATGTATCTACTAATGAAGAAATCCCAACCAAAAACGGAGTTAATATGGATATTCTTAGCTGGTATGAGTTTCAATATAAAATCCTTGCATTTAATTTAAGATACAAAAGTGCATCCTTTGTTTCTAATAACACGATTTTAGTGTTAAATCAAGATTCTATGATGCGAATTAAAAATTTGAAGAATTTTTCTCATGTTGACTTAAACGAACAACAAATGGAAAAATTAAAAGAAAGTACCTCACACTTAAATACTGTACTTTTACAACATATGTACACAAAACTATTACCCTTTCTCATTAAACAGAAATGTGTGGTGAGTAACAGATCCACAGAAAAAGAACCTGTGTTATGGTCTAAACTTAATACGTGTATCGAGAATAATATGGTAACAATACTTAACCAGTTGTATGAATGTACAGGATGTATTTTTCGACATGCAAGTCAAAGCCTTCACTCATGCTTCGCATTTAATAATAAGGAAAAATTTAATCAACTAGGTGAAGCTTTGTTAATGCTCATCGATTTCGATTATGTAATTTCAACGTTTTTGAATGGAGTTTATAGTGTTAGTGAACACTTTGTACATAAGCTTCATGAACAAACTGTTTATAATGAATTGTTTAAGACAAAATAAATGATTTGTTTTGTTAAAGATCTGTGTGTGTTTATTTCTACAAAGTGTCTCTGTGTGAATTTATTAGTTTTTTATCTAATCGAACTTTTAAGTGAAGAGATGTAATTTAACTTTTTTGTATATTCCAATTCAAAAATTTCAACAATTGCAAAAAAGATTAAACTATTGAAAAAAAAAATATCCACGTTAGAAAAAAATTTTGAAAAAATGATTAGTTAACAAAAATAAAATAAAATAAAATAAAATAAAATAAAATAAAGTTAACAAAACAGCTTAAAAACATTAAAGTTAACAAAAAGTTTATAAATGTTAAAAGTTAACAAAAAAAAAACTTATGTTGAAAAGTTAAAAAAACAATGAAAAGTAAACAAAAATATAGTTTTTAAATTAAAATTTTTAAAAGTCTTCAAGTTAATCAAAATTAACTTTTTACTTTTAACTATTGAGAGACTATGATCTAACTGTTTATCCTCGCAACCAACTGGTGCATATCAACTATATACTCTATATCTGCATATGCGCAGAAAAACATAGACATTTACACTAACGACTTTAAATTCGTTAAATTTGTTCGACTTTAAATTCTTTGCCAACTTTTAAGTTTAATTACTATACACAACTCGATTACCTTTCCCACAAAACACCTTTCAGAAACAAAACAGAAATTAACACTTACCGAAAAACACGTCCACTTTGGGTGTTAGTCTTCACTCAACTAACGTTTCTCCCTTATCTTTGCTAGGGAGCGCTGCAATCGCCGCTAGAGGCGTTAGTAGTCTTCAGGTGTGTGATAAGAATAAACTTTAAATCCAACTTACACTCGCTCAGTCATTCTTGCTTCTCTCTACCTTGCTAACAACCGTTTGCTGCTGGCTCATTGTTTGGTTGTTTAAACTTGTTGAATGACGTCATCATGTGTTTGTCTAAACTTGTTCAGTTTTGTTTTTATGCAGTACGTCTATTTAGATGAGTCATCACTCGCTTATCTTAGTTGACTTGTCCAAACTTGTTTTTGTGTGGCACGTCTATTTGGGTGAGTCATCGTTCGCTTATCTTGCTTTACTTGTTTGAACTTGTCTAGTATCCACCACCTCATGTCTTTTGTCATAGCTTGAATATACTTTACACCAATCACTTAAATATAAAAGTCTTGTCACAACTTACTTAAACTTTGATAAAAATATTAATTATTTATAAATTTCATCAAATTCTTATTTTTCTGATACATTTACTATGTAATTTTCGTTCAAAAATATGGTAAAGCCCGATTTTAAATCGAAGTCTAAGATAAATTCCCCAAATTTGTAACATTTTAACACTAATAATAAATATTGTAAGCACCCAGTACATACAAGTTTTGTAAAAATAATATTACTTATAGCTAACTCGTTATGTCCCATGATACAAAACTTCAATATAACTAAAATCAGTGTTAAACGAAAATCTAATCACGTGTCTTTATATATTATTTTGAAATGCAAAGCATTATATCTAAACGAATGATATAAGGAGTAGTTAGAATAGTTCTTATATTTTTGTTAGTAAAAAATTTATACACATTATCTTACAAGGTTGCAATATTCAACACACGGTTCACCATATTTAAAAACGATTCACCATGATTTAAAAACTTAGTAACATATTTTAAATTTATAAATTTAAATTAAAACATATTTTTATAAATAAACAATTATAAATACTTAAGTATTTTTAATTTAAATTTATAAATTTAAAATATGTTACTAAGTTTTTAAATCATGGTGAATCGTTTTTAAATATGGTGAACCGTGTGTTGAATATTGCAACCTTGTAAGATAATGTGTATAAATTTTTTTCTAACAAAAATATAAGAACTATTCTAACTACTCCTTATATCATTCGTTTAGATATAATGCTTTGCATTTCAAAATAATATATAAAGACACGTGATTAGATTTTCGTTTAACACTGATTTTAGTTATATTGAAGTTTTGTATCATGGGA
The DNA here is from genome assembly GCA_963931845.1 of Maratus michaelseni. Classification (NCBI taxonomy): domain Eukaryota; kingdom Metazoa; phylum Arthropoda; class Arachnida; order Araneae; family Salticidae; genus Maratus; species Maratus michaelseni. The sequence continues at coordinate 89,998,215 of OZ007594.1, read as the reverse complement.
CATAACGAGTTAGCTATAAGTAATATTATTTTTACAAAACTTGTATGTACTGGGTGCTTACAATATTTATTATTAGTGTTAAAATGTTACAAATTTGGGGAATTTATCTTAGACTTCGATTTAAAATCGGGCTTTACCATATTTTTGAACGAAAATTACATAGTAAATGTATCAGAAAAATAAGAATTTGATGAAATTTATAAATAATTAATATTTTTATCAAAGTTTAAGTAAGTTGTGACAAGACTTTTATATTTAAGTGATTGGTGTAAAGCATATTCAAGCTATGACAAAAGACATGAGGTGGTGGATACTAGACAAGTTCAAACAAGTAAAGCAAGATAAGCGAACGATGACTCACCCAAATAGACGTGCCACACAAAAACAAGTTTGGACAAGTCAACTAAGATAAGCGAGTGATGACTCATCTAAATAGACGTACTGCATAAAAACAAAACTGAACAAGTTTAGACAAACACATGATGACGTCATTCAACAAGTTTAAACAACCAAACAATGAGCCAGCAGCAAACGGTTGTTAGCAAGGTAGAGAGAAGCAAGAATGACTGAGCGAGTGTAAGTTGGATTTAAAGTTTATTCTTATCACACACCTGAAGACTACTAACGCCTCTAGCGGCGATTGCAGCGCTCCCTAGCAAAGATAAGGGAGAAACGTTAGTTGAGTGAAGACTAACACCCAAAGTGGACGTGTTTTTCGGTAAGTGTTAATTTCTGTTTTGTTTCTGAAAGGTGTTTTGTGGGAAAGGTAATCGAGTTGTGTATAGTAATTAAACTTAAAAGTTGGCAAAGAATTTAAAGTCGAACAAATTTAACGAATTTAAAGTCGTTAGTGTAAATGTCTATGTTTTTCTGCGCATATGCAGATATAGAGTATATAGTTGATATGCACCAGTTGGTTGCGAGGATAAACAGTTAGATCATAGTCTCTCAATAGTTAAAAGTAAAAAGTTAATTTTGATTAACTTGAAGACTTTTAAAAATTTTAATTTAAAAACTATATTTTTGTTTACTTTTCATTGTTTTTTTAACTTTTCAACATAAGTTTTTTTTTTTTGTTAACTTTTAACATTTATAAACTTTTTGTTAACTTTAATGTTTTTAAGCTGTTTTGTTAACTTTATTTTATTTTATTTTATTTTATTTTATTTTATTTTTGTTAACTAATCATTTTTTCAAAATTTTTTTCTAACGTGGATATTTTTTTTTTCAATAGTTTAATCTTTTTTGCAATTGTTGAAATTTTTGAATTGGAATATACAAAAAAGTTAAATTACATCTCTTCACTTAAAAGTTCGATTAGATAAAAAACTAATAAATTCACACAGAGACACTTTGTAGAAATAAACACACACAGATCTTTAACAAAACAAATCATTTATTTTGTCTTAAACAATTCATTATAAACAGTTTGTTCATGAAGCTTATGTACAAAGTGTTCACTAACACTATAAACTCCATTCAAAAACGTTGAAATTACATAATCGAAATCGATGAGCATTAACAAAGCTTCACCTAGTTGATTAAATTTTTCCTTATTATTAAATGCGAAGCATGAGTGAAGGCTTTGACTTGCATGTCGAAAAATACATCCTGTACATTCATACAACTGGTTAAGTATTGTTACCATATTATTCTCGATACACGTATTAAGTTTAGACCATAACACAGGTTCTTTTTCTGTGGATCTGTTACTCACCACACATTTCTGTTTAATGAGAAAGCGTAATAGTTTTGTGTACATATGTTGTAAAAGTACAGTATTTAAGTGTGAGGTACTTTCTTTTAATTTTTCCATTTGTTGTTCGTTTAAGTCAACATGAGAAAAATTCTTCAAATTTTTAATTCGCATCATAGAATCTTGATTTAACACTAAAATCGTGTTATTAGAAACAAAGGATGCACTTTTGTATCTTAAATTAAATGCAAGGATTTTATATTGAAACTCATACCAGCTAAGAATATCCATATTAACTCCGTTTTTGGTTGGGATTTCTTCATTAGTAGATACATTGCGTTTAAATTCTCGTATATGTATAGAATATTGTTTATTTTTTAACTTCAAAGTTAAGTAGAAACAGTCACTTAGTTCTTTGTGAAACACATTGGAATTGTATAATTTGTCACTTTTAGTGGCAAATGTAGGTGTAGTGATGCTTTGTATTTCACCACTTGCTTGCGAAAGTCTGTTTGCTTGTAGCTCGTTCATCTCATGTTTAACAGTAGTCTGTAAGATATTATTCGTAGGTTCTTGAAAGGATTCATCCTTTAGCGAGGTTAAGGGGGTAGAACAATCTAAATTTTCAAAATTCATGTCTTTGAAAAATGTATTTAAATAGTCCTGGGCAAAAACTGACTCTTGATGTGGATTCTCGAAAGATGTTGCATCGTAACCACCGGTAAAGTTTGAAAATTTCATAGCGATCTCAGGTTTTACATCTGGTAAGTTCTTAGTAGAGGAGATATCACGTGATATAGTTACGCAGTCATTGTCCATTTTAGAAAGTTTTAATCTTGGGTCTTTTAACTCCTTCTCACAAGTATTTGATTTTTCCATAGCTTTTTCTAAGCATGGACGCTTTGAAGGTGGAAACACTTCTTCGTGGGATCGCATATTTATTTCATAAAATATTTTTATACAATTTAATCTGCTTCACTAACTGATGTAATCTCGATAAAAGTCAGCAGAACACTGGATGTGTTTCATAAAAACGTCTACTTATCTAGATTTTAAAAACCGTCATGGTTATAGTTAATCATTTAATTTATATGTAGGTTAAATATAAAGATTTACTTATCTAGGATAAACTCAGTGACGGTTTAAGTTAAAAAATTTCTTAACTAGGTTAAAAACATTGATGTTGACTGTTGAGAGAAAATTATCAAAACATGTAGTGTCATTGTTTAAACGAAGAGAAAAATTCAACTTTCTTATCAATAAGTAAGATTAATACCTATTCAAAGGAAAACCCATCGATGATTCATAACGTCACGTCTTACTTTGTTAGTGATTAAAAGTATCATAGATTTAAAATAACACATTTCCAATCATTTCTCTTGTAGTTTAAGTAACATATAATAAATACATCACATTTATTTCATTATGTTTTACATAATTTCAACAAATTCATTCCCATTTTGTCTAAGAAATTCAAAATGTTAAACAGTAGTTTATGTTGCATTGTCAAACTGTTCAAAGTAATTTACATCAACTAAAAAAAAAAAAACCACTATACTTTTTCATATTAAAACTATTTATTAATCATTTAAAGTAATACAAATCAAATAAGTCTGTCATATTGAGCTGTAATCAATTCTAATTTCAAAATTTTTTGTAATGTCCAATTAAACACACGTTCTGTGAAATCTTCAAAGCCGTTGTACAGCTTTAGAAAGGCATTCTCAAAATGTACATGTATGTTTTGTTCTGTTAATTCCAGTTCACTTTTGGAAAGGAAAAAGGGGGTTGCTCTCTCTAAGTCACCATCCTGTGATTCACGATATACATCCACTTTAACGGCTGCATACCATTTTATTGACTTTTTCATTTGCAATTGATAATTTAATTCGTTTAAAACATCTGATCGAACACTGTTAAAAAATGAACGAAAGTCTTTTTGATTCATCTCATTGGACACAATGATAGTTTTAGTATAAATATTTCGCACATCCTTTTGTCTTTTAAAATGCTTCACTTTTTCAAATAACAAATCTTTTGAATAGGGTGATTTCACAACTTTATGAAAAGTATCACAATGTTGTACTAAATCTGATTCACAATCAAACATTTCGCTACACTTTGTACATGACTGTTGTTTACGAATCTTATGAGTCTTCTTATGTTTCAATAAGTCAGCCATTCTTGAAAATATCTCGTTGCAATCACTACACTTGTATTGTTTGGGCGATTTGTGAATCTTTTGATGATTATGTAAATCACTCTTTTGTGAAAAAACTTCAGCACACACCTCACAACGAAAAGACTTTTCTTTTAAATGACATTTCATGTGAAACATTAAGTTAACTTTTCGAGGAAATGCTTTGTTACACGTCTTACACACATGGGGTAACTTCTGTTTCTTTAGTCCTGATGAGGTGGGTTTCACTTCATAATTCGAAACGAGTCCTTCTTTGGATAAAAGTGTAGAATCCATCTCTTGATTATTTAACTTTAGTGATGAGTGTTGACACTCCAAGTTGGTTACGTCACCAACATAAGAATTCATAACTCGTTCCATAATAACTTAAATGAAAACTAACTTAACGAAAAATACAACCTATTACAATGATACCAGGTTACAGTAGAATGTTATGAACTCGTTTCATTGAAATTTATATAGTAATAGAGGGCGCTCGTGTAAAAAATACTAACTTTTTATTGGTTTAAAAATATTGTTATTTTATTGGTTTAAAAATATTGCCATTTTATTGGTTTAAAAATACGTCACATGATTATTTCATCCTATAATGTTATAAGTTCAATAACCACTTAATTCTTGCACAATGATTTAGAAAGTCTTACCTATCAGAAGTTCGTACATTTGTAAGTAAAAATCTTTATTACTTTTGTATCTATTGCTTTTATAAATAGTATTTTATTTATCAAACCACTTAATTTCTAAATGATGTATTCTAAAACGCTTTTTATGTCTTATGTATGTAAAGTCTACTAAAAGAGGGGGGGGAAAAGACGGGGTGTGAAGTATTTGTAAAATTGAAAAACGTTACTTTATAAAAACTAGATTCCATTCCCTTTTTTTTTTTAAATGTTGGTTGTATAAAGTCAAATCTATTGAAAATTTATTTTAATCGTATAACTCTAAACAAAATACCCGCTCTCTTTAATAAGTTAAATAGTCACTAAAAATTGTTCATTTGAAAGAAACAATTCTTTAAAATTCTCTTATTGTATGTTTTATGAATAATATTTTGCACGTTAAATCACTTATTAACTAAATGGAATGATCTAAAATGATCTAAAATGTCTTATGTGTTGTGGATGGATGGTTATTTGTTAAAATCGATTATCTGCGTTAGGGATATAGGTCACTCTAGGGGTCATTCTAAGGGCTCCTAACTCGTATTGACAAGGTTCGAAGAAAACTCCGAACGGTTAGGTCGACGAGCGCGAGAGAAGTTTAAACCCAAACGTCTAGTAGCTTTAAAACCAGAACATCTCAGTCACTGGTCTTATGTGTTGTGTTTTTATAAATAATATTTTTCTTGTTTAATCACTTAACTCCAAAATGAAATGTTTCTAAGACACTTTGTCATGTCTTAAGTGAAACATATTTAACTAATGAAGGATGTAGTATTTGTGACATAAGTTATTCTACAGTACCCTTTTAAGAAAAAAAAAAAAAAGAAAAAAAAAGCTATATTACAAGTTAATTACAAAAAAACATATAATTAAAAAATATATTGTTTAATTAGCATAAAAACGATTATTTAAGCTACTCCACAAATTTGTAAACTTAAAAAACGGAAGATATAATGTAACAGAAAGTATAACAAATCGTTTTTTTCCTATGAAAGATTAGTCTCAAAGACTTGAATTAATTTTTTTTTCATTAATAAACATTCTCATGTAGCTATATCAAGCTCGATTCAAACTACGCTTCATTTATTTTTTGAAAAATGTCACATGATTCTTAAGACACGACCAAGATCAGGTAATTTCTTTTTCACAAATAGCTTACATCGCCTTTCAACGATGTAGTCCCATGGCTTGATCATTAAACCCCTCGTCAATGATCAAACCATGAGACTATTTTGATCCCGGGTTCGAAACTCAAAGGTAACCTTCTTTTCAATCTTCATTTTTCTTTTCACACTTCCTTTTCCCAACGATAGAGGGCGATACCGTTTTTCCCTCACATGTACGAAAAAATTAAGCCTTCCCCCTCTCTCCCTTATCACACTGAAAACTTTTAGAAAAATACTGTCAAAGTCGATCACTTCCTTTCCTTTAACAACCCTAACATAACTCACAGTGAATTTTCTTAAATCTCTAAAAATTTAGCCCTCACATCTATTTTAATCTCATTCACATTTAAGTTAATGTTTAAATAAGAAAAAATATTCAACATTTTGCTAATATTATTTTTATAGCAGGATTCCTACAACTCAACTCTACTTGACTAAAACCACTGTTGGTATTGTGCTAATATTATTTCCATTTTATGGTACAATTTGTATTACATCAAAGCACCTATTATATCATTAAGATCTATTATTTACAAACTTTAAAAAAAAAAAAAAAAAAAAAAAAAAAAAAAAAAAAAACTTTTATAAAAAAAAAAGAACTTTTATAAAAAAAAAAAAAAAAAAAAAAAAAAAAAAAAACTAAATTTTTTCCCTTTCAAGAAAGAATCTAATTAAAACCCTTTTTATAGAAAAAAAAATCATATTAAACTTTTCTAAAGTCAGAAAGTTTTATCACATTTCACTTCCTGATCCCTTCCGGTATTACTCACGGGATTACTTCCTGTCTAAAGATTTCTGTTCCAACCTGTGTGTTATCAACATCTGTCATTTCCTATGATCTTGCGAGGTTAGCACATCTGGTGTAGAACATTATCTCCTGATCCCTTCCGGTCTTACTTACGGAATTACTTCCTGTCTAAAGATACTTGTTTCAACCTGTGTATTATCAACATCTGTCATTTCCTATGACCTTGCGAGGTCAGCACATCTAATGTAGAACATCCAAACGTTATCTCCAATTACCTTCCGGCCTTACTTACGGAATCACTTCCTGTATAAACATGTCTGTTATCACCACCTGTCCCTTCCGCTAACCTTGAGACATTAGCACATCTGATGCAGAAAAATTTTCCCTGTCAAGAAAGAACCTGTTCAAAACTCATAAAAAATACGTCTCATCCTGTCCTTATCTCCAAATTCCTTCCGGTTTCCTGTCTCAACCTGTTTGTTATCCACACCTGCGACTTCCGGTGACCTTCACAGCCCGCACAACTTCCGGTGTCCACACCTGCTACTTCCGGCTCCGGCTCCGGCTCACGGCTCCTGCTGGAGCGAAACATACATTCTTCTACTACTGGTACCAATGAGATCATCTTTGACATTTTGGATTTATGCTAATTTCTCAGCTATTCGCAGGATCTTATTTTACATATCGTACAAAAATTTTATTTTTTATACAAAAAATTAATAAAGAATAAAATTTACAAATTACTTTAAATATCCTGTAAAGAATGTTCACCGATTGCATCTAGAATAGATTAATGAGTAACATTATATCGTAGCTTCTATCTTCCGGGTGGAAACTTTTGCATTTTATTCCAATTTATTTTAGTTATCACAATCGTAAAAGATTCTAATGCGTTTCACTCTGAATGTGATGGGCTTGTTTGATTACAATTATTTTCACGTGTAAGTTCTCGCTTTTATTTCAGAAGCTTAACCATTTGGACAAGACAGATAGATTTATCACTGGTTGAGTCTAGCCCTCTAAGCGTTTTGCCCTTATTTTTCCGTTTCCCAAAGACATCTTAAATCGGTTCTAAGCAAAAATATTTTTAACAAAATTGTATTTTAATATATATGTAAAATAAAGATATATGAAGTGTATTTTAGAAATAAACGGGGAAAGAAAATTTAAATTATTTTAAGTTTTACAAATAGTTTTATGAAAATGCAGGAAAACCCTCAGACGCTCAGAGGGCTAGACTAGAATAGGCTAAGATAATCATTGTGACCTTCTTTTTAATTTTGTGCTTTTGCTTATTTTTAAGGCATGAGCGAGCTCTTATTTTAAAAGTCTTGAAAAATATTCTTTTTAATATAAAAATTATTATTTTAATAAACTATTATATTAGTTAATTATTTATACTATATTAAAAATATGTTTTAGATAGAAAGAAAATTATTACCTATTGAGGAATTGAATGGAAGAAAATGTAGTCATACTGGTTGACTTTTTTAATGACCTGAAAGCCCATATTTTTTTTTTCAGATATACCACACAGTAAAAGGTGGGAAAGAAAAAATAAAATATACCTGAATATAAATAACATAAATAATTACCTAAATAAAATAACTAATTAATGAACAAAGGAAATAAATTAAAAGTGGAAAAAGAGGAGGGTAGTGAAAAACTGAAACAAAACACGAAAAAATAAGTTAGAAATTAAAAAAAGCTCTCTATTTAAACCGAAGAGGTTTTTCCAAGCTGTTGAGAATATAGAAGAATAAGAAATTTCATATTAACAATCAGGATTAAGTATCACGTTAGCATAATGATTAATAAAAGTTTTCTATCTGATTCTTATGGACAATGCATTGTTAAAAAGAGGAATTTAAAGTAATTATATTTATTTTTTAAAGATTTACTCCTTATCTAATAAAAATAGAAACATAAAGAAAATCTGAAGGAAAATAATAAAGATGGTAAAATTCCACTTATATTCACAGACTAGTTTTAGAACCGGTCAACTATTTTGTCCCCATTTACTTTAAATGATCTAATTTACAAAAAAGAGCAATTTGCCAGATAAAATCTCAATTTTTTGTATCAGAAATATGATGCATTCAATACATAGCAATTTAGATTAATCATAAAAACAGGCTTACTTTTTACTTTTGATGCTTTTATCACTTACACGGGAATCTTCAAAATTTATTCACATTAAAATGACTCGGAAACGATTTAATGAAAAAGAACTGGTTAGGATGACTTCATATCAGAAAACCCGAGGCTAACGAAAAAGACAGGCTACCGCGGTGCATTCCACTTATCTTTTTTTATAGACCGCTAGAGTGACGTGATGCTCTTGTCGTCCTCCTGCATTGGTGCATTCGAGCATCATGTGACTCCCGCGGTCTGTAAAAAAAGATAAGCATAAAGCACCGCGGTAGCCTTTCTTTTTCATTAGCCTCGAGAAAACCAGAATATTTAATGCTGTTGTTGAAAGACAATAGTATCTTATGAATGGATCTGATTCAGTTTTATTACTAATGTGTTATCATGGGTAATTTACTATTATTTTTTTAAAGATTTTTCCTATCAAGTTTTAAAAATACATTGAGGTAAAGTGGGGTCAGTGCATTTCAGTGGTAAGTGTACACTGTAAAAAGTTTTGCCGCAGAGTAACAGGTCAGACCACCGTTTGTATAGAAAACGGTCGAATGATCGTACTTAACCGCATATAACCGTAATTTAACGGTATTTTGACCATAATATTGCTCATGTTAGGGTCAGTACATTGTTAATTTACGGTTATATAACCGATTTTTACAAAAACGGTCGACTGACCTGCTACTCTGCTGCAATTTTTTTACATTGTATAGTCCGCACGTAAAATATTAGAAGAATGAGATGCACAGTTGCTTTTGGGAGACAATTTAATTTAAAAAAATGTTGCTCTTTTAAATGAGTGCCACTTGGGTGCAATCATGTGTTGTATAACCATTGTAATGACTCGAGCGCATGGCGGATAGATGGGATGATAGCATGGATGCACACGATTGCAGATTTTTAGTTAAAGACTTTTTATTTAAACAAAACATAAATAAGAGGACTTCACCATTTAAACAAAAGAAAATAAATAGAACATGGATACTTCAGCAATTACAGCTTATGCACTGGATATGAAATAACAAATAGTAAAGTACACGTAAATAGTAAGTTTCAAGTAACAATCTCTATTAAGATACAGTTCAATGTGAACAATGAGAAGGTTCAAGTCAAGTGCAGGTGCACTTCTATTTGCCTATTGGATATAGAGATTTTACAGACAAAATGCTAGTCTTCACTAGTATTCTCTAGGTCAGAGAAATGCTAAAGGTTCCAAGGACTAGGCTTTTCCCACTCGGATGCACTAACAGAAAGAGCGGCTCAGGACTCCCGGTAATAACCGTTCCACTCTGATTTCCAGCCAACTTAAATCTCTGCGATACACTCAAAATAATCATTCTCTTATTTCCTTCGTTTCTCCTTGGAGAGAGAGGGCATGGAGAAATGTAGGCTTTAGTTTTTCTCTGCTCTTCTTTTGTTTGCTAGGAGAGTTTCTCCTCTCTTTGGTTTCTCATCGACTGAGCCTTTCTCTCATAGAAGCAAGAGTGTTGCCACCAAACGTCTGAGAACTTTATTCGGTGCCGAGGCTGCCTGACCAAGGGGCGTCGATAAGGTGATTAATTAACCTTTTAAACGCCGCTCTGTGTTCCAAGTATAAAAAATATTATTTCTTTGTGAAAATAAGATTTAAATGCATCTATTTAAACAATGCAAGAAGAAATTTCCCCCCAAAAAAATTTTATGTACGATTTCGGGTATGTTCCCGTTTGGGAACATTGGCGTGATTCATTAAGTTTTTACTATATTTTTCAATAGATTAAATTTTATGGTTCTTATGCTAGAATTTTATAAGTATGAATAATATTTGACAGATTTAATAACATTAAAAAAATTTTAAGTGAAATTCGTGTGTTGAATATTACACTTTATAAAAACAATCAAACACAAAGAAAGAATTAAATAATATATATGTGCATAGATATAAATAGAATTAGTAAAAATGTTTAAACCAACTATAGAAAAGCACAAATAACTACTTGAAAGTTAATGATAAAATAATTATATGTATTACAAATATTAACTACATAAAACTATAAATAATAATTATATAAAATACAAATTATCTTATCAAATTATTATTATTATTACTTTATAGTTTGCATCACTGTCCGTGATAAGAGGGAAACAGTGTTAATGCAGTCGCTTTTGGCATTCAAAGCACATTTTCCTTGTATTTTTCTGGCAAACTACACAGCGTCCTTGAGATGATGATACCAAATAGTGCGTATCTGACTGCCGTGCAGACTCTACTGGATGGGCACGTGGACCTGGAATACAATGAATCTTGGGTTTCATTCGAAGTAAACTCAAAGTCACCTCTCTTCGAAAATTCAGGTGTGACAGTTCTGATGTTGAGTTGTGGTGTAATTCAGTATGTACAATCCATCCCGCAACAACAGCCATGTTTAGGGCATTGCTAAATAAGTTCCAGTATCACTTTTTGCTGCGGAACATAGGACGGTAACTTCCAAGAAGTCTGTCTAACAAATCAACTCCACCCATACCTTCGTTATAGCACTTTACAAGATGTGGCTGTGAAACATCTACCTTTTTTCTTTCTTTACGGCAAAATCGTTTTGCTTTATCGATAGGTTCATGAGTATCGTAATTTAACGCTATTGTAACAACTGAACTATCGTTCCATCGGCACATATAAACTTTTCCATCGCACTGAAAATCGTACTTTCCTCTCTCGCATTTGGACATTTTTTTAATGATTGCAAAGGACATTGTCCTGTTCTAGTATCCCGAATTGTACCAGTTGCTTTAAAATCTTTGTCTGATAAATCTGCCAAAAGTTTATAAGACGTGAAAAAATTATCAAAGTATATTTCGTGTTTTTTCGAATTTTCAATACACGATAAAAGTTCCCATACAACTCTTGATCCAAGGGGAATATTACTCCTTTCCGGACTTTTTCCACCGTAAATTTTCATTGCATATGGGTAACCATTATGCGAACAAAGCATCCAAATTTTGAAACCAAATCTTATAGGCTTACCTTTTATGAACATTTTTGCTGAATGATGACCATAGTATGGAACCATAGATTCATCAATGCTTAGTTTTCTGTGAAAGATTCCAAACTGCCGAAATTTTTTTTCAAGTTCTTGATAAAAGGGAGAAATTTTGCCCAAATTATCTCCTGCTTTCAAATCATTTGAATCTATAATATGAAAATATTTCTTTATTTTCCTAAATTGGGCTCTAGACATAACTGAAGCAACTATTGGAACAGACAAATCTTCATAAGTGCTCCAATATAAATCCTCACCAGGAACAGTATGGTAGCCACTAAATAAGAGTAACCCAAAAAATTGCCCAATATCCTTTTCGTCTACATCAATATTTTCCCCATTTTGCATTGCATACAGTTTTGTCATTTCTGATAAATGGGCTAAATATTACATCGGCAAAAATTTGTTCAAAATTTCAGCTGGCGATAAATTTGCTAATTCGGGAAATGATTCGCAAAGCTTCATATTACTTATGGTTTCTAAAGATTTTTTGAAAGATGCATTTTTATTCCAGTTCGGCTTCATATCTTCTTTCTTTGATAGTCTCTTTCTCTTCAAACTTGATTCAGTTTTTGATGTAGAAGGTACAGTAACAATCGTTTCATCATCTGATACATCAACTGATCTATGTGTAAAAACTTCTAATTGTCCGCATACATCTGCAGGCATAATTTTTTGAAATTCATTTTCATTTACATCTTCTTCATCTGTTATAGCACCACTTTCATCAGGAGGCAATTGGCAAATATCTATAACAGAATCAACCGAAGCATCTGAATCTGATAAAGAGTTAAAATATTCAATATCTTCCTGTACTGTTAAAAATCTTTCACGATTAGCCATATCTATCAAAGAAGCAAAGTAAAAATATCGTTCTAGCTTCACCCTCTATTACTTACAAAATGAACGATGCAAAAAATTCAGAAAGAGAAAAGGAAAAAATAAATAAATAAAAGAACTGGGTGGGTGCTGAACCACGTGATCTATCTCAAAACTCTTACATACGATAAGAAAGTAAGAATTATTGCTAACAAATAGCACCCTTCGCGGGATACTTAGAAAAAGTCATAAACATCCTCAGTCCTGAGCAAAACAGTTGTTTGGACAAAACTCTCACCCCCGCACTAGTGAGGGAAGAAAGCAAGAGAAGGGGGGAGGGGTGAAAAGGGTGTAAGTGGAATTCGAAAAGCCACTGACCTGCTTTTAAACACAGCAAAAGAGATTCAGTATAATTCTGAGACTCTCAATATTACAAATTAGGAAAATAGATCAACAGTGCAAATGATCGAATTCTGTATAGTGAATTACGCCAATGTTCCCGAATGGGAACAATAGAATTTGATATCTTATAGCAAACGCATTTTTATTGAAAACTGTTATTTAGCATGCTTATTCTTTAAAATGGACCTTATTTATCATAACTCTGAAATTTCATGAATTTTGCATCTTTTAAAAATTTTATGTGAATTTTTTTAACAATCCTAGTAAAAATTGACAAAAAATGACTTTTTTACGAATTTTTTTAAGCTTAAATAATTATATAACATAAATAGTTTTTAGTCTAAAAAAATAAATGTACTTTTGTTAATAAATAATAATTTTTGTAAGTCTATAGAAGCGAAACTTTTTTTTTTAATGAATTTTAAATTTGATGTTCCCGTTCGGGAACATTGGCGTTTAAAAGGTTAAGGCGTACCTTAAATAATTTCTAACGTCGAAGCTTTATTCTGTGTTGTCCCAAACCTGATTAAAGGGTAACTGATGACTTACTTTCGGGTTTACCGAACACAGAGAGAGGTCACCACTGTGGGAGCTATCTTTCGCATATATTCTTTGCTGTGAATATCTATCTGTGAACTCTGATATTTCATACCACATGGGAAATTTGAAACCAGAAATTGAATAGGACCAATATCACAGCATTTAGAAGCAGTAATTCACGCTAAATGACCCCACAACATATATTTCTTATTTATCCCATGTCTAAAGTCTGAAACTTCGCATGATGGTTATGGAGTACATAGCTTTATGAAAGAGCAGGTTTTAGTAAACTTGTGCCACACATAAAAGTCCTATACACGACTCTGCTGGGATTTTGCAATCAGACTATGCACTTATTTCTGAAACGCAAATTCCTAACTTTACCTTGAAAGAAAAGTAGTGGAAGAGCAGTGCTTAAGTAGGATGGTAACAAGGGCGGGGAAAGAAACATGGAATTAGAAAGATTGAGTGTAGCGAATCTTATTTTAAAGCGCCTGGAATGGATTCTACATGTCACGCTCAAGAGATCAAGCAACTTTGGCATAAATTAACAGAAGAGCCGAGCATGATATTGAGCTATGTACTGATTGTCTTTTGTCAGTATATATATTTGGCTCGATTTATCCCACTCAAAGTGCAAAGTGTACATATACATGACAATATAGAAGCTATAATGGACGCACTGCGGCACACCTTCTGCGTGTGGCCATGCTTCCACTGTTTGTAACAAATCAACGGAAGTCGATTCAGCCAAAAGTCCGCCGGACTCCATTCCACTTTCGATCTCCACAGGCCCACAAGTCGCTCGTATGAGTCCGCGGGTCCACCGACAAGGTAGCGTTTTGACCTCTTTTCTTCGCGAACTCAGTCTGCACTTAAGCTCCATGTAGAGCTTCGTTCTGCTTGAGAACAGATCTGCTATGCCGTCATCAGACAGACTTTGATCGAAGTAAAAACTGGATTGCGTCGTCGTTGTCGTAAGATCGAGATGTACACCAGATCGGTTTTCTCCATTCCGGTCTCCATCTTTTCGAGATCTGCGGCGTTGTTCGCGAGTAGGAGCGCCTCTCCTCCACTAATGTTCCACATCACTCTCAATGCTAAGTTAGCCTCCATTGGACCTTACTGGCTACTAATTTGCGAGTAACAACGGGCGACAATCCAGCTTGAACGACTGCTAGCTTTGGTCAAAAAAAAAAAAAAATCCTCCTTCAATGGCACCTTAGTCTTGGATATGTGGCCTGAAGTACAAGTGCCAGACTTCTGTTTACTAAACCGATTTGCAAGGGCCACCCTTTGAAGTAGCAGACATATTCTTATTACATTTGCGGGCTTCTTCCGGGAATGTCTCCAGCTCCAACATCCTCTTACTTTTATTCATTGATACAACTTCGGACCAGAATTCTGTCCTCTTTTGGGCAGCCTTCCTATCTGAACCGGGTTTTTCTACCGCCTCCTTCCGACGTATCAATTCCAATGTATCACGTGAGTGAATAATATATATAAATATATAACCATAAATGAAACATTACCAAAACACCAACTTAAACTATGAAATAATGATTAAGTATGTAATAATTAGTTGACAATGAAAATATTCCCAACACACTAAATATATATACCAAAAACTTATTTAAAAGAAGAAATTAAATTAAAAATTGAATAAATGAAATTGAATGAATGAAATGAAATATATATTTGGTCGTCTATTTTGTTTGATTATTTCTTGGTAAAAAGCATTAAATTTCTTAAGCATGTAAGTTACACATGGAAAATTTGGCTGGTGATTGGCTTAATATTTAAATATTCTACATGCATTTGTAGTCACAAGTTTTAAAGGCTTCATTTAAGTCATTCGATCATCTTCCCATTTTTAACAGTTTCCAACCTAGTTGAAAAGTGTTTATGACTTCGGTTTGTCTGGCCGGATGGCCGTAATGGCCGTCTGCCGTCTGCCGTCTGCCGTCTGTCCGTGCTCTAACTCCCGTGAATATGCTCGGATTGCCCTGCAATTTTTATATGTTATTGTCGATATTTATAGCATGTTCCCTATTTCAACGGAAGTGTGTAGCACTTATAGTTTTTTTACAGGGACACTCAAAAGAATTCCGTTACATTGCGGTCTATGGGGAAAAATCATTTGCGGTTTATTTAAATAATGTTTCACTATTTTAAACGCATTGAAATTGATATATATCACTAAGGTGCATTAGAAGAAGCTTAATATGGAATAGGGTGTGCATAGCACTTATAGTTACTTTACAGGGACAGTCAAAAGAATTCCGTTACATTACGTCTAGGGAGAAAAATCGTCTGCGGTTTATTTAAATGATGTTTCACTATTTTAAACGCATTGAAATTTATATATATCACTAAGGTGCATGACAAGAGGCTTACTACAGAATATTGTGTGTATAGCAGTCATCGTTCATTTACAGGGACACACAAAAGAATTCTCTACTGTTTGTTAACAATAATTCCTGGAAGTGCGTTTTAGGTTACTGAACGCGATTTTAATTTTAACTCGCTTTTTGTCTATTACGTGGTGTGTATAAATTCTGTAGATCCTATACAGGGAAGCACAAAGGTTCGCGAACACATTTCCGTTTATTGACAGAAACTCCTGACGGAGAATTTTAAACTGTGCTTCGCGTTTCTTAACTGAACTAAAATTTAGCATCCTATGTAGTATATATACAAATCTATAGATCCTATACAGGACCGAATAAAAGTATTCGGATATTTTTCCGAATATTGTATATGTTGGAAATTCCTGAAATTATGTTTTTAAATATGTTATGCGTTTTCCAAATTGTTTACTTAGATGTTATCTTTTAGCTTATTAAACGGTATGATTTGTAAAATTATTTTGGAAGCGTTGGAAAGTGTTACATAATCTATGCTTGACGCATGATTTTTCGTTCTTGTTTATAGTTGCATACGTTTATAAACAGCATTAAAATTCTAACAATTTCATCACATTTTTAGAGTGAGACTGGATTTGTCATCGATTTCTTTGAAAATGAAGTATATAAAACCACAAGAGCTATTAATTCTTTACACTAAATATAACGTGAATAAGCAGTAATAATAATACGAATTTGCGTTGTGAACCGATTTGCGGGCATTCGATACCCAAGTATAACAAAGTGGTTGTCCTGTTTCATCATAGATGTAGCCTTTAATTAAACAGGCAATGTTCACCACTTTCACTAAACTATGTCACAAATAATGCAAACGTGCTTTCATCAATTTAAAATTACGAAATTTATGTTTGAATGTTCAAATTAAAGTACCGAAGATTGATATAAAGTTTGGAAAATGTATACTTACTCAAAATCACAAGCTTTACAAGCTCCATTTAAATCATTAAAGCGTAATGCAATAAATTCACCAATAACTTAAAAATTTAATGCATTGTCATATAAAAACATATTTTTAGACTTGGACATGATTTCCTATCAATCCATTGAAAAATAAAATATAAAAAGCAAGAGGGCTAATGATTCTTTTAAAGTACTTATAACTTGGTGAATCTCAGATTAAATATATATATATATAATAATAATGCAAATTTGCCCTGTCGTCCGGTTTGCAAGTCTCAAGATTTACAAGTATAACCAAAGATTTTTTTTTTGTTTGTTTGTTTTAGCTTATATTTATGTCTTTCATTAAACAAGCGATAAACAGTTCTTCATTTCCACTAAAATACCTAATAAATCAAACATGCCCTAATTAAGCTAACGATTTTAGAATGACAAAAAAAAACCGCATTGTTAAAACTGGAAATGACTGATGATTGATGTGTAATTTAAAAATTATATATGTAGTCACAAGTTTTAGAGCCTATGGGAAATTTTAATAATTGCATTAAATCCTAAATATTATTACATTTCTAAATATTTCGACAGAAGCTTAAGGCATGTCACAGCAAACTGCATTTTAGTCTAATGCATAATTTGTCACCGAAATAACGAATAAAAAATAAAACATGTAAAAACCACAAGCGTTAATGGTTCTTTTAAATGAATTATTACTTGGTGATTCTTAAAAAAAAATAATTACAGTGCCCATGATTCTCAAGTGTAAAAGAGTGGTTTTTCGTTTTATCAGAGATGTATGTCTTTCATTACAGCAGGGATTACCTGTTCTTCATTTTCAATAAAATACTTACTAATAAATCAAACATGTCGTTATCAAATTAAAGTTCCAAAATACATATTGGGATATTAAAAACAAATCACCGTGATTAATAGAACATTTCGAAAGTGCATATGCATTCGAAATCAGTTTTTAGAGGCATAATTTAAATAATTACAGCCTAATGCAGGTTTTTTTATATCACAAATAACGTATTTATAATGATCACAGTAGAAGCTTTAAAGCTTAATAAGCTTAATGCATTAACAATCACAAGAAACTACATTTTTAGCCTGAGGCATGATTTGTCATCGATCCATTTAAAATTAAAATATGTAATAACCACAAGGGCTAATGATTCGTTAAAAGCAATTATAACTTGGTGAATCTCAGTAAAAAATAATACGAATTTGCCATGTCGACCGGTTTCCAAGGCCCACGATTCCCAAGTGTAACAAAGTGGTTTTCTCGTTTTATCAGAGATGTGTGTCTTTCATTAAACAAGCGATGACCTGTTCTTCATTTTCACTAAAATACCTAATAAAGCAAACACGCCGTCATCAAGTTAAGAGATAAGGGGTGGTCATTAATCAAGACAGGGTTTTAAGGGTCATTAATAGTGCTGGTTTGCATCGTTTTCAGTGCGAAAAAAGCGTGACGGAATTTTTAAAGGCATTTATTTTTGCCCAGTCGTGTGTTTTTTATGCTGCCAGCATATTCGGCGGTATGGGGGCTGTCTGTTTCAGGGGTCTTGTCGATTACTTTCATTGCCATAAATATGTAATAAATTGAATGGACAAAATGAATTATTTATGCGAGAACCAATTTTTACCATATTTCTACATAGTCAAAGTAGAGCTGAGAAAAAGAGGCTTTAGAAAAGTATATTAATTTGTTATATTGTAATAGTACTTGTTAATATATTATTTGAGGACCCGAGTTCGAAAACTCGTCTTATCCCAAAGAAATAAATCGTATTTTTTCTACCAACCTATTCTATTGGTAAATATGCACCGAAAAAACATTACAATCTGCAAAAAACTTGTTTTAGCATGTATTTCTGTCATTGTAAAATTCTGGGTTGCAATAAAAAGCAATGGATGCAGTTAGAGGTTTTTCGCCATTTCACAAAATTTGATTTTCTGGATAAGGCAAGTTTTGAAACTCACCTCCTCATTTATTTTATCAGTGGTAGGAAAACTAATTTTATTTTGTAGCGAACTACAACTACAACTTCTTTATCGAAAATGTAGGTAACTACAACTACAACTTCTGTATCCAAAATGTAGGTAACTACAACTACAACTTTTTTATCGAAAATGTAGGTAACTACAACTGCAACTACTTGTTTTAAAAAGTAGTGACTACAAACTACTTTTGAAAAGTAGTCACTACATAGCTTCTTTCAGATTTTGTCAAAGTATTCAATCTACACTCTGGATTGAGGACATTAGTGACCTCTCGTTATATCGATACAATCAACCAAGAGCATTTAAACACTAGGAAAAATAACATACATGGCAATGTTTTGTGTTAGTTTTCAAAATGTAAGTTTATACACATATTACAATTTTCTTAGCGATATTAAGAGAGATATAAGAAATATTTACATATATTTAAAATAGGAAATTGTAAGTCTGTAAGTTGTAATGGACTTTACCCATGCCACGTCATCTGCGGGTATATAGAAGAAAAACACCAATAGGCGTGAAGAACATTTTGCCGCTGCTTCCTCTTCGTCCAATAAAAAGTCTTTATTGGAGGGCATATACCCCTCGTGGCTGTTGCCACTCATGGGTAAAGTCCATTAAAGATCAATTTTTTCAAAACCAGACTTTTTAATACAGTTAATAAAATAAAATGGCAAAAATAAATACGATTAAAAACAGGAAAATTACAATATCAAGACTTTTCGTATCGCATCGCGACACCTCATCATTTCATTCATCTACTGTCGATCGATACAGAAAAAACATAGAAAATCAGCCACAAACAGTTACAAAACAGTTAACCAATCACAAATTTCAATATGACAAATTCAAGTGCAGAGGTGTTGTGTATCGGATTCCTTGTGGCAAGTGCAATTACGTTTACATCGGCGAATCCGGCCGATCTTTTGAGACCACACTTAGTGAGCACGTATCTACGTATCGAAGAGGAAAAAATGAATTCATAGTTTGTGCAACCTGCACTTGAAACGGATCACACTCCGCAATACGCGAATGCCAGCATTATCAAAATGAGATGCAGAAATTACTATCGCAGAGTTTTTCTTGAGGGATGGTTTTCACCAGGGCAACACTAATAGATACATTTAGTATAAGTTTCACAGCTTTCAGTTTTATAATGTAAGATACGTGTTTGTTTATCCTTGCATCTAGCTTAAATGTTGAATTTTCAGTGTTAATTTTGCTGCATCAGAGTTGTAAGTCATCTTTAAAATAGCAACAACGACCGGATACAAATGAACATAACTTTCATTTTACAATTAGTATAAGCTTCATAGCTTTCAGTTTTATAATGGAAGAGACGCGTTTGTTTACCCTTTGCATGTAGCATATAGGTTGAATTTTCGATGTTAATTTGCTGAAACAGAGTTGTAAGTCATCTTTAATATAGCAACAACGACCGTATACAAATAAACATAACTTTCATTTTACATTTAGTATAAGCTTCACAGCTTTCAATTTTTTAATGGAAGAGACGCGTTTGTTCACCCTTGCATCTAGCATATATGTTGAATTTTCGGTGTTAATTTGCTGAAGCAGAGTTGTAAGTCATCTTTAGAATTTAGTGTGTTTTATGTTTTGTTTTTAAAATAGTCCAGTTAGGTGAAACGTTTTTACACCGACGGATTTATCTACGGAATACAGCTGTATCGTATGTTAGTTGTTGATACACATTGAGTATCTTCTGTAACTTCTTCTCGTACTCTCAAGGGGTACGCGTATCACACTTTTCCGCTCTGATTTCTCCATTTCTTCCAAAAATACAAAAATGTCACCAATCTAACGTAAACATTTCCCGAAATCATCTCATCTAAAGCTGCTTTTGTGTGATATCACAAAGGTGTTCTGACAAACGTGGTACATGCTACTTTTTCGTATTAGAAAGGAATGTTTACGTATGTTCTTTCCCCCTTAAAACAGGAAAAATTCGCTAGTCGAAGATCAAAATATCCTCAAATGCTTCAACCAGAAGACGGAAATTTCTTCAAATAACTGAAAAAAATCTCTTCCAATAACTGGAATGCTCTGGCAACTTGCTGCATGCACTTTTTACGGTTTTAGACGAAATTCTTTTTTAGGGAATGTACATATAAAGAAGTTTGTTGACTTGTTGTTTATATATAAATTTCCTTTACCTACCTATTTTTCATAAAATTTGAAAGAAAATACGATGAGTCAGCCAAAGGTGGCCAGTGTTCCTAAGGTAGCCCACCCTTCAAAAGTAGAATTAATTTAATTTTTAATCACAAAATGGTGTTACTGCATTGTCAATCATGTATATACAGTGCACGTGGCTGAATTTAAAGAGATCACCTTGATCCTCCAACATTTTATGCAGTGATTTCACTTTTGAGGAGTAGTCATTCTAATTTCCATTTAAGAAGATATTTTAATATACATGTGTTTAAATTCTTAAAACTTTGATTTATGATATGTTTTCTGAAAGCTTTTTCCTTTCTCTTTAACCACATTTACTTAAATTCTAAGAAATTTATCAGATTAATAATTTTACGTTGTGCAAATGGCGACCATACGCATGTTCCCAAGGTGGGCATTACCCTAGAAAACAAATGTGGAAATCAGTGTAGTAAGGATGATTTTCAAAATTTCTACATAAATATCAGAAAAAAACTTATTCCCATTTATTGTTAACACCAAAGATCACTCAAAAAATGTCAGTAACTCCCAGAATAAAATCCTTGAACTACCGTGCAAAAAAAGTGTTTCATGGTCTTTTCGTGTCATAAGATAAGAAGATTAAGAATGAAAACTCGAAAGAAATCAAAAGAAAGAAAGGATCACCAGAGCATAATAGTAAGCAAAATAGTTTGTGGAGTATTTTTTCACATTCTAAAAGTGATTTCAATACATGGGCCACCTTTGGAACACTATGCGCCAAAGGTGGCCCAGAAGCTACAATTTTGAAATTGTTTTAAAAAAGTAATTAAATTTTATTTTACAAAGAAAAGTATACTTGTTATGTATTAGAGATAAGTGTAAAATTTTATAAACAAAATTCATCCACACACACCCAATCAGAAAATTATCAAAAATCCTCAAATCTTAACTATGGTCACCTTTGGCTCACCTACTTTATATCTTTCTTCACTATCTATTCAAATTGAAAAAAAAATGACATTACTAGAAATATATAATATTAATCCCTTATTATTTCCGTTTTTCTTCCTTTCATCCATAATAATAGAGTAAGTTAAGTAACATTATTACGGAAATTTTATTACAAATTACAATAAAGGATTAGATTTCGAAAACTAATTTAAATTTCAAACTTTTGATCGTTAATACGACATCCTCGGATACTAAGAATTAATTGGTGTTTTGTTTATGTTTTCCAATTCGTAATTAATACTATTCTCAAAAAAAAAAAAAAGGATGTGAAATACCAATACATATTTAGATTTTGGTTTTATACAGATACAGGGTATCCACAAATTATTGTCCCGTTTTCCTTATCTCATAACTTTTGATTTAAGAATATGACGAAAAATAATATTACATATTCGTAAAGTACAACTCAAAAAAATTTTTAATAACACAAACAAAGTTACATATGATAAAGTTGGACTTAAAAACGCTGTTAATCAAATAACGATTATAATAAAATGATAATTAATATTAAAATTTTATCAAATTTATCAAAATCTGTTGATGGATTATGAGTACAAAGTTAGATAGATAAATATTAACTAATTCATTAATAATTTTTTGATAAATGTTTAATATTTATTATTATTTGATTATGATCGTTATTTGATTAATAGCGTTTTCAGTTGCAACTTTACCCATATGTAACTTTTTTTGTGTTATTAAAAAAACTTTTTGAGTTGTAATTTACAAATAAGTAATAACTAGCTGACCCTCGCCCGGGACCGTGATAATAAATTTTAAAAAAAATAAAATAAAGTTTTTATTATTTTATATCTTTAACCCGATTTTGTGTGAAATTATATTTTAAAATGAAAAATTCGCGAAAAAATATCGACATTTAGCTATAAAAGAGCTCATTTTCTTGGTTTTTTTTGTTTGTTTTTTTAAACGTAGGGGCGTCATAGTTTTAAAATTAAAAAGTTCTTTTTGTCCGAACTCATTGAAATCCTTATTGGTGATAAATAAAACGGTTTTACAACCCGTGTAAAAATTTCGTGAAAAAATATTGTTATCTAATTGTAAAAGAAATGTCTTCTTCCCACTTTTATGTCTGTTTGTTTATTTTTGCATCGGCTCCTTTAACATAGCAATAAAAAATAGTTCTCATCTTCCGAACTCTCTGACATTTCAATCGGTTATAAATATAACTGCTTCCAAACTCTCTTTAAAAGTTTGCGAAAAAATATGCATATTTAGTAGTAAAAAAAAAGCTGTAGCTTTCAACCTCAGACAAAAATATATTAGAAGGTCTATGCTTTCAATGCAATGGTACGGTTTCATCCGTTTTCAATCAACCCTTTTCAATCCCACGAGGCTAAACAGGTGAGGGTTGGGTTAATCAATCATGTTTCCCGTTTCTGAGGGTAGAATCCTTCAAAAAAAAAAAAAAAAAAAAAAAAACGTTGACGAATTCACAAAGAGACAATTTTCATGTGGATTTGACAGAAGGCGCTTTTCGTTTTAAATATATAGATATTTTTCGTCATATTCTTAAATCAAAAGTTATGAGGTACGGTAACCGGGAGAATCATTTATCGACACCCTGTATATAGATGCACAAGAAACATTTCAGATCTGCACAGAAAACATATGTCTCGAAAAGTAACTCAGATTTTTTTTTTCCATTAAAGATTTACATTTTTTCTTAAATAATCTTCAAATAGGTGGGAAAATGTGATTGTATGTATACATAGACTGACATTCAATATTTATCTTTGTCAAAATCAATACAGATGACTATGTGTAATAAAGCATCCATGTTATCGCTGAAAAGGAAGTTGTGGGCTTCTTTGCTTTACGATAACTTCAATTTAAGCTGATTATGACAACATTGATCTCATGATTAAAGATAGAAACAGGAGCAAAGATCACTTACCTCTTCGATCTTCGAAGAACGTCGATTCTGATATGTTAGACCAAATATCAGAGAATCATATTGGAACCTTAGACCATTTATCATTTCTGGATATTACATTTTCTTTCATTCATCATTTTGATTAAACGACCTCCACTAAAAATCGTATTTTGACTTATGCTGATTTTTAAGGAAAAATTAAAGTCTGTTCATTTATATTACTGTACATATTTATTCAAATATATAAAACAACATTTTGTTTAACAACTTTTTCAATCTTTCACTCAACTTGAAAGTACTTCTTGCTTAACTTTCCGAATATTTCGGTTATTTAGAAAAAATAAATTTTCATATTTTTTTTTTATTCGATCAAAATATTGAAATTTATGCTATATCAAGAGAATTTTTCTAAGAGCTGTATAAACAACTTATGTGCAATGTCCTGTGCATGCGATAAATGAGGAGGTTAGAATGACAGTGGGAGTAAGTCAATATTTAGTAATTTGAGAACTGAAGGGTTTTGTGAAACTTGTCGTATTGTCGTTGCATTAAGTGGTCCAACTTGTTTTGTCCTCTAGCGACTTCCTAAGTGAACTAGGATTTATTTGACTGTCGCACTGAACATAAATTAATATACGTTGAGTGAAAATACGGTTATGTAGATTTTTTAAATTTTTGACTTACTCCAGTGTCATTCTAACCCCCTCAAATAATGCTCTTTGCACTGAAACCCCGGTCTATATTTCAAATAATGAAAGCCATATAGAGGCTAATATTATCTCTATATTAAAAAAAAAACCCCAAAAAACCCCTCTCCCAATTAGCTGGCTTCCAATTAATATTATTAACTAGGAAATCGAACCCGGAGTCGCAGAACATAGGCGGAAACCATTATTTTTTTCGAAATATAATAGATTTTTCATATTTTTATTTGTCATCGTTGCTGCATTTAGTGATTCATTTTTGTTTGTTTGTTTGTTTTTCTTGTACAAGAAGCGCTCATACATGCGGTATAGTTATCCATCCAGTTATTATTTTGTACTAAGCGTTCATACATGCGATATAGTGATCGTGACCTTAACGAATTTCAAGTATTTTTTATTTATTTATTCATTCAATTTTTTTTTTGCTATTTCCAACACAGCGAGATCGCTGCATCCAGTGATGTTTTCGTTGTTTTGTTTTCATTATATTTATTATTCGTCATCTTATGCATGTGATGTAGTGATTGCGATATTAACGAATTTCATGTATATTCGTTTTTTCTACTGCGAAATGATCGTTAAAACTTTTTTTTTTAATACTGATGAAATGTGAATTAACTATTGTTTCTTACTACTTATATTAACTTTTGTATATGCATCTTATTAAAGTTGTGAAATAATTTTTTTATATTTTATTCATAAAAATGCAATATCTAATAAAATATCTTCTGTTTATATTATCTATTATTGAAAAGCCGATATTAGTTTATGGTCTATAAGTAATTCTTCCTATAAATTCTTAAATTATTACAAAGCACCCTTTTGTCCAAAATCGTCTGAACGAATAAAATTTTGTATCCGGTATATCGCTGCTCTCATATAAAGGCATCCTATTCTTGTGACTTTTTATCTCAAAATTCATTAATTTTACTATCTGTAACTATTTAAAATTTTATAATGGGAACATTCTTCCATTTGTTTATTGGGCGTTTCAAATTTCATGCTTGAAAATTATTTTTAAAGCCATAATAAATCAGGCAATTAAGATATAGTTTTCAAGCAAATTTCATTTGAAGGTAGATTTTTTTTTTTCGTATATAACGGTGTAAAAATTGAAAATGTGCGATGTTTAGAAATTAAAAAAATTGCAATATCAAAAATCGCAAAACCAAAATTTCATCGTCAAGTGTTGCCATTCGCAAAATGACGTCAGCGTCACGCACGGACACATTTGTTCTTTATAATATAGATTGTCTTATATATGTTTTTGCCCCACCAGTGGTTCAGAGGTTCTACTCTAGAGGTTCTACAGAGAATGTGAACGGTATGTGGTTTGAAGCCGGTGCTGACAGTTTCAACCTTTTATAAAGAAATCTTGAATAGTATATTTTGCTTTATTTAATAGCAGACATTTCGTCATTACATAAAGTAAAAATTCTATTTTAGAAGTTTCAGCTAAGAATTCGGAATTTCTGAATGAAGAAAGAGACCAAACAGTACCCTGGTTCAAATCTATGTCTCCCTCGTCTGCCTAAACGTTCAGAGTTTTCCGCGGCTTTCTTCAAACTTTGAATGAATAGCTTGAATACCATTCGCTTAGAAAGTTAGGTTCGCTTAGAAAGATTTGCATGGGAAGCAGTCCTCTCACCTTCGGCCTATATTCCTACACTGTTAAAAATTTGCAGCAAACTCTCCAGTCATTTGACTGTTTTTATAGAAAACGGTTACATAACCGTAATTCAGCGCTATATTCTGATAATATTATTCCCCATTTTATGATAAGAATAGAGTTAAATTACGGTTATGTAACCTCTTTTTTACAAGAACGGTTAAATGACTGGACAGTTTGCTGCAAATGTTTAACAGTGTAGTGAAGATATACGGCAGTATCAAACACCACACCATAAACTGAAATGTCGGAAATTCAGATACTCATGTGTCTTAACGCACTGTTCAATTTAAAATGTTTTATTTTTGCAGACACTTTTTAGCGTCTGAATTTCAGACAGTTGAAACGTCTGAATTGTGGCCATTTCTGTCTTTCAAATTTCGGCAACAAAAAGCCATTTCTGATTTTTTTTTTTTTTTTTTTTTTTAAGCGTTATACGCAGCTATGATTGATCGCATTGAATGCTTTTTGATAAATGGGAAAATAGTGCACCATACAGCAAGAGTTGGGTTACCAGAAGCAGGACCTGATTAGAGCACGGGCAGACTGGGATACGCGAACCCCTACCCTGATTTTAGGGGTCACCAAAATTTGTATGCAATTCTCTTAAAGCTGATATTTTAAATATCTTTCAACATTGAGCTGATTATTTGCAATAATTTGAACGTTTAGAGTAGAATAAGATTAAAAACAAAAAATATATTTATCTAGAAACAGTAAAAGCTCTCAATAACGGACCTCTCACTTCGGGACTGCAGAATTTGTCCGTTATTCGAAGTTGTCTGAAGTAAAAGTATGTAAATATGTATATACTGAGATTGAAATTGAAGCTTGTTCGATAGAGGTGTTCGTCTTTCGGGAGTGTCCGTTATGGAGGTTTTCCATTCATAACAGAACAAAACCTTGATAGCAGACACCCCGAAATAGCGGACACCTCTATTTAGTAACTACCTTTCTTAATATACAAAACATGCATATTTACGTTTACACATCACTGAAAGCGTACAAATTAAGCGTTCCCGAAGTGCGCTTATTGAAAGTATTTACAGTTTTTAAATAAATATATTTGTTGCTTTTAATTTATCCTACATTGTAAAAAAAGACAAATTTTTCATAATATAGGAAAGCATAATGTAACCACAAACGAAAGCATACAATAACCTTTCCCAAGTTACTCATGATTCTGAAAAGCGTTATAGCATTAAAAACCTCAAGAAATCAATATATTTTCGAAATTTAAATAATCATTTGTAAATATAAAGTTTCTGTTGGCAGCCACTAATTTTCGAAAACGTTTCCGAGTAGTTTCATTAGTTTTCGCTTTTTTCAACATGGAATATACGTTTTTCGGATGCTATCAATTCTCAAGTAAACATTTCTCAGACAGAGAAAAATGACACTTTCAACTCTGAGTAAATCGATGTTTTCATTTTGTTATGAAATTCTTTGTTTGAAATATGACGGCTTTCAATTCTGAAATACCAGAAATACTCAGAATATTGAAACATGGACACACTCAAAACTGAGCACATAGAGGTCAGTTCATACTCATTTTTGAAACACGAACATACTCAAAAATGAGCGCATAAAAGTCAGTTCATACTCATTTTTGAAACATGGACATACTCAAACATGAGCACATGATGTTTTATTCTTGAGTGTGTGCATGTTTTCAGAAATGAGTATATTCATGTTTCAGACTTGAGTAATTTTGATTCGGAGCCGCCATTTTGAATATGTGACTTATGGCCCCACGGGGCCAAGATCCTAACTAGAATGTAGAAATGCGGCAATAACTATATAGAGAAAAGGCCCCATAAACGAAGAAGAAGAGATTAAAAGGAGGCAAGTTATTAACTTTTTAGGGAACAAAAACTTCAAGGGGCCCTGTTCCGGGCCCCGTGGTCTTAACTGGAATGTAGGAATGGAGGAATAACTAAATGGAAAAAAGGAGCCTCCAAAACGAAGAAGATCGGATAAAGAGTGGGCAAGTTAATAAAAATTTAGGGCACAAAAACGTAAAGGGGCAAAGGGAGGCCGGGTCTTGTCCGAGAAATTTTTTTGTCATTCATGTAGTAGCTGGAAGTCCAAAGAAGTTGTTAGAAAAAAATGATAGTGAATCAGACGATTTTTAATTGGGCTATAGTAGAAGGCCTAAAAGGGGCCGCTAATAGTTTTGAGAAAGGTCCTAAGATGAACGGTCCTAACTAATGTAGAAATGGGGGAGAGGAATGTAGAAATGGGGGAATAACCAAATGGAAAAAAGGCCCCAAAACCGAAGATCTGGTTAAAAGGGGCAAGTTATTAAGAATTTAAGAAACAAAATCTTCAAGGGGCCTGGGGGCTCGGATCTTTTCCGAATTTCTTTTTATCATTCACGTAGTAGCTGGAAGTACTAAGAGTTGTTAGAAAAAAAAGCTAGTGAATCGGACGATTTTTAAGGGAACTATAGTAGGAGATACAAAAGGGGCCAGCTGATAGTTTTGAGCAGGGCCCTAAGATGAAGGGTCCTAATTAAAAATTAGGAATGGGGGAATAACTAAATGTAGAAAAGGCCGCAAAAAGTAAGAAAATCGGTTTAAAAGGGGACAAGTTATTAACCGTTTAGGAAACAAAAACTTTAACGGGCCCTTGAGGCCAGGGTCTTAACTGAAACGTAGAAATTGGGGGAAAGTTAAATTGAGAAAGAACCCCAAAAACGAAGAGTATCGGATGAAAATGGGGCAAGTTATTAACAATTTAGACAAAAATCTTAAAGGGGCCACAGGGGGCCCGGGCCTCAAAAATTAAAAATTCGAGCCTCAGGTGCATCAGGGCCTGTCTTGGACTATCCGCACCCAAATTTTCAGACTATTCAGAATTTTCGCTAGACATTGCACGCAGACATACACACACACAGACAAACAACTTTCTTTTATTAGTATAGATATATACTATATACTGCACTATATTGAAATATTCGCTTCAGAATACATAACATCGCCCTCCATTTAAACAAAAAAAGAAAGACAAAAAAAACGCGTCTTGTATTATGAATTTATCTCAGAGATAAATTTAAAAAAAATTACCTGTCGATTGAGAAGTATGTCTTTTTAATGCTACATAAATAAAATAAGTTTATCATATAAAATTTGTCTTCAAACTAAAATACTAAGAAGTTTTTAGATTAAATATATAGAATTTTTTTTTTCTAATGTTGGAACTAAATTCCCCTTTGTATATAAATTGAAAACATAAAAAAATCATGATTTTTTCACAACCTAAAGAGTTTTAAATATTACTATACAATCTATATTAATAAAAGAAGGTTTCGCTCTGTGTGTCTGCGTGCCTGTGTGTGTGTGTGTCTGTTGGCGATGGCTAGCAAACTCTAGCTCACCTAGAACTCTGGAAATTTAGGTGTGGATAGTCCAAGGTCTGGCCATGTGCACCTCAGAATTTTAATATTTTGATAATTGGCCTAGATATTAATTAGATTCTCATTAGCCATCGTTTCTAAAATGACATCTTTTAAATCAAAATGGCGAAAGAAACTAACCAGCGCATTGGATTTGGAAGCGGAAATGAACGAATTCGAAATTACTTTACTAATTAGCGAATTTTAAGAAAACTAATTAAGATATCAATTTGAAAATTTCTGAGCATATGTAAAAAAAAAATTCTGCATCCGTCTATACAATTTTTAAAAAATTCGGCCGGTAATTTTTCTTAATTTATGCAAAAAAACTGCTAAAAATCTGCTGGCGCCAATAAAAACGATCCGAGAAATTTTCAGACTGGGATCGGCTTTCATTAAAAACTGAACTACAAAGAGATCTGTTTCTCTGGCCGATCCCCCTCATTTAGTTTGCGAAAATGAAAGGAAATAATTGCCAAATTTTACTAATGAACAAATATTTAGGTAACTAATTAAGATATAGATTTGAAATTGAGGTCGGGTAGGGGATGTCATCTGCCGGCTATTTTAGCGTAGCGTCTTCGTTATGTTCTAATTATCAGAAAAATGTAATTCTCTTTTTAATGATCGCGTTAATGCACGTGACGGTGGTTCTTTTGAACAAATTATTCATTATATTTGCGGGTATGGGGAGGGAGGGGGTTAACGCCTTTCTCTGAGATTGTAATTATCTCGGGCCCGGGCAACGCCGGGCGGGTTAGCTAGTATACTAATAAAAGAAAGTTTCGCTCTGTGTGTCTGTGTGTGTGTCTGTCTGCGATGGCTAGGAAAATTTAGCGCACCTAGAAGTCTGTAAATTTAGATTTAGGTAGTCCAAACCCTCTCCTAATGTACCTGAGTCTCAGAATTTTAATATTTTGATAATTACTCTAGATATTAATTAGACCATCATTAAACATCGCATCGAAAATGCCATCTTTTAAATCAAAATGGCTAAAGAAAAGAACTGTTGTTGTAGATTTGCAAGCGAAAATGAACGAATTCCAAATTATTTTACTAATTAGCGAATTTTAAGAAAACTAATTAAGATATCAATTTGAAAATTTCTGAGCATATGTAAAAAAAAATTCTGCATCCGTCTATGCAATTTTTGAAAAATTCGGCAGGTAATTTTTCTTAATTTATGCAAAAAACTGCTAAAAATCTGCTGCCGCCAGTGAAAAAAATCCGAAAAAGTTTCAGACAGGGATCTGCTTTCATTAAAAACTGAACTACAAAGAGATCTGTTTCTCTGGCCGATCCCTCCATTTAGTTTGCGAAAAAGAAAGGAAATAATTGCCAATTTTTACTAATGAACAAAAATTTAGATAACTAATTAAGATATAGATCTGAAATTGAGGATGGGAGGTGTTGTCATCTGCCGGCTATTTTAGCGTAGCGTCTTCGTTATGTTTTATTTATCAGAAAAATTTAATTATTTTTTTTAATGATCGCGTTAATGTAGGTGAAGGTGGTTTTCTTGAACAAATTATTCGTTATATTTGCGGGTATGGGGAGGGAGGTCGTTGACGCCTTGCACTGAGATTGTTATTATCTCGGGCCCGGGCAACGCCGGGCGGGTAGCTAGTCAATAATAACTATACAAATACATGTGTGTATTGTTTAAAAATTTAGTGACCATATTCTTAAAAAATTTTGTTTGCACTGGAAATATTTCAAATGAAATGCCAATATTGGGCCAGTGTTGGTTTTAATGGCTTTACATTGGCTAAATATGTGGTGATATTTGCAAAATATCAACAACCCAATATTGGGACAAAATTTTATGCCAAAGAATGCCCAATATTGGCTTAATATATAGCAAATATTGCCTTGTTACTGGGGTTGTGGCTGTCAGTCTTTAGAAAATGTGAAACTATTGCTTTTCTTTTTAATTTCACGATAACCCAATTTTTTTAGACAAATTGCTAATATTTGTTGAAGAATTAGACGTATCCTTAATCAATGTATAATGCATGATTCTTTTTTTTCTCTTGTTATCGCTTCAATAAGCAGGCGTGTGTCTGTCAAATAGAAGAGGGAGTGTGCTGAAAAATAACTTGTAACCAGATAAAAAAGGTGTGTTCATCACCTAGCTTCTTTTAAATCACCCAAATCAATCATAGATTTTCAAATTCATACTGATATGACTTCTGCTCAATAACAGTGTGCCTATAGAGATAGCAAAAGTAAATACTGTAGACAGATGGTTTGACTTTTTTCATGTATCTTTATGACTTTTTTTATGTGTTTGCTATTTAACTTGAACTCGAGAAATGCTTATCTGTTGTGGTGAGAATGTGAAGAGAGTAATTTTGATAACTGTGTCAACTTAAATCATATTTTTTTGCAATAGATTCCACTTTAGATATAGGGTAAACTTACCAGTAGTTAGACTGTGGTTACATTGCGCCAACAGTTGACATTTTCCGCTTTTGTTAAAACAAATAATTCAAAACACGATACAGATTTGTACTGCGCACCGAATATTTAGTTATTCCTCTGAAAAAACTCAGAACTACTTCGAAATCAAGACGAGGATAGCCGATTGATTTTTGATTACACTGCCATACATTGACTCGCTTGACATTTTCAGGTCTAAGGATTGTGAAAAACGAGTGCTTTGTAAATAAGTATTTTACCTAGCAGTTTAGTGTTTTATTGGGGTTTTCTTCTTTTGTTAGTTTCATTATATTAGGTACCTTACACTTATATGTGTGGAATTTAATAGTGCAATAAAACATTATTTTTACTGTTCCCGTCAATTCTGTCATTTCGCCAGTAGTTGGGACAGGTGTGAAATACTGGAAAATTGAAAAATCCTCATGTGTCTATAAGTTTACACTGATCTCAACTACAAATAGTCACTGTTTCGTGTAAATATTTAAGTGGGTATTTTAATGAATATCCAAGTGAGTATTTTGCTACATTCGTGAGGTATTGAATTCGCAAGATGAGAGGGCATGGTGATTGATTACATTTTTTTTTTAAAGTAGATCTATTTTTTACTTATTTATTTATTTATTTATTTTACTTGGGAATCCCTGTAATGCATATATTTACATTGAAAGCCATTGAAGGTGATTATGAAAACTATTCAATTAAAGGAAGAAAGACGTAAAAATTGAAAACTGCGGATTCAGCTACCTCACTGTACAGGAATGTAACAAAAGTCAGCATTTATTATTCAGAAGCAGAAGTAGAAATTAAACGTTTATTAAAGAGTAAATATTTGAGTTTTACGCTCATTAAAAAAAAAAAGAAAGGAAGAAACTTTAGGTAATCCAGCTTCTTCGCTGTACGGGAATCAGAAAAATAACCTGATTTTCGGGAACGCAGTAATGAACGTAATGTAATTTAAAAACGCTTCGCGCCCATATAAACAAAAACAACAAGGATTTGAAGAAATTAAGTATAATACTATTGCAAAAGTAAGTTCAATGTCAAACACATGTTCTGTCAGAAGTAACCAGTCAAATAATCGAGATACGAGTTAACTGTCAAGTCTATTCAAACAATCATTGCTGTGGCTGTGGCCTGAAAAATGCGAGTATTTTTGGTTAAATAAACGAATGAAAGAAATGTTAACGTTAGCAAGTGTGATTACTTCAGATTTATTGTAAAAATATCACTAGAAAAACAAAAGAAAGAGAGGAAGAGGAATAGAAAAAAGAGATGTCAAAGGCACGACAAAACTAAAGGCAGTAGAGAGAAGACTTAAGAAAACTAAAGGGTAACAATAGAGGCAAAAGTGAAGTTAAATGCAGGACGACAATTTATCCTTTAGTGTTCTCGGGCATCATCATTAGATGAAAATTGAATTTTATGTAATACTCCATATGATGCGAAAAGAAAGTACTGAAAATAATGTTTGTTTTTTACTTATAAATAGAGACATGAAATTTTTATGTTTAAAACAGTATAATGTATGAAGGTGTCCATTAAAATTACACTATTTAGAAATATATATGTATGTTGCTTATTAATAGTTAAATAAGCGTATTTAAAACAATTAAAGCCTTACTAAATGTCGTTTTTTTCTTGTTGTTCTAAAATAAGTTCATTAAAAAACAATTAAAACCTTACTTTTTAGAGGTGTCAACTATTGTGTCTGACCTGTCTGTCAAGTATCAGGTGCAATAGAAGAGTCATACATTTCAAATCATTACTTTATTTAAAACTTGATAAAAAAACATTAAAATGGTTCGCGAAATAACTCAAAAATTTTCTATGTAAGGCAGGAGTTTTAAACTTTCTTTTGTTCTACGAACCGCTTTGCTTATCCAAGCAAGGCCACGAACTCCCCACATGAATTAATAAACTTTTTATCAACGAAAAACTACCTACATGTAATTTTTGACCTAATTTCATTAATATATTTAATAATATATAATAAGATTCCGAAATTGAAATTTGAGGTATGATATGCGTCTTTAACAAGTAGAATTGTTACATTCAAGTCCGCTTGGACGATCGGTGGAAGCTATTTTTCAGATATTCAAGTTTAATGTAATGTTACATGACGTTTTTATTCTTGATAACATTCAGTTAATACCACTTTCATTTATAGAAAATATACAAGGACGATTCAAATGAAAGTGAGCCAACCCATCCCGCACAATAATGGTTCGGTCGTTATCTGCGACACATGTTCGTAGCAGACAGGCATCTCTCATTTACGAAAGTGACACGGAGATGTGAGGATAAAAGTTTTTTAATGCTCTCATACACTGGGTTGAAGACGGTTGTGTGACATAGTGGACACTCCAAAAGATGAACAGCATCGTGTGGTCAGGTTTTTAACAGATGAAGGTGTTTCGCAAAACGAAATTAGTCGCAGTACGGCTGCCGTGTACTTCGAACATTGCATTTCATTGGCCACTGTGAAGCGTTGGAGCAAACGGTTCAAAGAAAGACGTGACAGTTTGCAAAGACGTTCCAAAACCTGGCCAAAGCCACTGTGCAATCACCCTCAACACAATTGCACAGGTTGATGAGCTGATTAGACAAGAACGGAGGATAAGCATCGATGATCTGCCCTTGTGACTTTCACATTTTCGGGCAATTGAAAAAACAGTTCAAAGGAAACAGATTCATGTCGGACGATGACGTTAAGGAAGCAATTGCAGACATTTTGAAACAGCAACAGAATTTTATGAGAAGGGAATCACGAGACTCGTTAGTCAGTGGAACAAATGTCTAAATGCTCATGGAGACTAGTTTTAAGTAAACTACTCCGTCTGTCATATATTTGCATTGGCTCACTTTCATTTGACTCGCCCTCGTACATTACAAAAAGAAGAAATATAGGGGAAGATAGGGTAAAACCGGGTACCTAACAGTTTCTTTGTTAAAATCTAGAAGGGCGGAACAATCATAACACCCCGCAAAAGTGTTTGGGGATATCTAGGCTATTGAAAAACCTTACCTGCTGCCACAGGAAAATTCTTCTCAGCTTGGTAAAATACATTTTCTAAGACCATTTGAAAATGCTCCGAATTTTGTTGGTGGGGTGGTACCGCGTACTAATCAGAAATTAAGTTTTTACACTTCCATTAACAAAAAGCTTCGTTGTAGTAAATTTTGAATCAAACCTTAAAACATATAAACATTTTTTAGGGTAACTTTTTTTAGGCTTTCAAGCAATTTTTAATGTTATCACGTGATGGCTTTCTGAGCTTTTACTTGGCTGTATTCCTCATGTACCCACTCTTTGCAGACTGGACATTGTATATCCATCCTTCACCACCTATTGTGTGAAGAAATGCAGAATTTCATGTTAAAGCTATAGAAAATAGTGGTTTACTTACTTAAGTCTTCCCGTCTGTGTGGATTTATTTAAAGAGTAGAAAAGACGGCGAAAAATTAAAACTTTTTAGGTGAATTTCTTTCCTAGCACTGCACGGACACAGAGATTAACTTACTTCAAAAGCCGATGGCACACTGCTAGGGGATGCTAAGGGATGTAGTTAAGATGAGTGCTATCCACAAAGTTGCACCCATGAGCGAGAAAACAGAATACCCGGTTTTATCTTGCTCTCCTCTACGATTTAAATAAAGCTCACTAAAAATAGATATCATGAGCTAATTCGGTACTTTTGTGTTATAGCGACCCCCCACAATTACGATTATGCCAAGGTAATACCAGCATTTTAAGTTTGTAAACGACCGTTTGAGACACCCTGTATATATATATGTCTTATAGCCATGTCATATACATCATATATGCATCATATATGCATCATATATGACTATAACTTGGCCATATACGTTATGAAATGTCATATACATCATATATTATTATAATGTCATCTATGCTTTATAATTTGGCGATAAATCTTGATCGCTTGGCGATTTATCCCTGGGGGCCGCTGTAGCACGAAAGTACCGCTAATTCTCCCATTCAAGACTAAAGACCTCCTGAAATCTTTCTGAAGGATCATTGCAGTTTCAGAACACTTGATATACACTGTAAAAAAAAGACATTTCTACAACAAAAACTGCTGTTCATTTCGCACTCACACTCGATTGCAGTTGAATGTACTGTAGCTTTCTTTCGTTAGCAGAAAGGAAGTTAACTGTAACACGTAACCGCCATTTCTTCTCGCTTGTTTCTACCTCTGAACTCTGTGGCTTGTTTGAAGTGGAAAGCGGTGCAACTAATTCTGTTTCTGTCTTTAGCAAAGTAAGTAAAAAAAAAACCAAAAAAAAAAAGAAAAAAAAAACACGTAAAATGCAGTGTACTTGAAATGTTTGTTATCTTCTTTTAATAACACGTTTTATTTTTTCTAGCCTTGAACTAGGAAGCCGTATTTTATAGATTTAGTAGATTGGACACCGTAAGCCTGTTTTAAACATAACAGCAGTTGCAGAAATAGCAGCAGTTGCGTAAACTTAACAGTACAAATTACTGTAAATTTAACCACACAATGTGTTGTTGAAATAACAGCAATTCCGTAAAATTAATAGTACAAACTACTGTCAAATTAACAACACAATGTGTTGCTGAAAAATAACAGCACTAACTGCTGACGTTCGAATTGCCAGCACATTGTGCTGTTAAATCTACAGTGGTTTTTTTTACAGTGTATAGATAAAAGATTATATACAAGGCGGCCATACAATTAAAGTGACAGTACTCAGCGTGTTCTGTAGTGGGGGCTAATTGCGAAAATGGAGCTAAATTTTGAAGAATGATTAAACAAGACGCAGGATAAAGTATTCCACGAAAACAAACTTAGTTCCAAAAGTCACCGTTAGCAGAAAATCTTTTGTTTTTTCGCGGAATTCCTCGCCTCTTGTTTTAGTTAATCATCCTACAAATTATCACAATTAAATCGCGCTAAAGAACACTCTGAGTACTGTCAGTTTAATTATATCCAACTTGTATGTACTACATTAGATCAGATTATTTGAAAATTTAGTAGACAGTAGGATTTTATAACGTTATTAATGATAAAACTTACTCTTATTCAACCATTTTAAAATACATTAAAATGTGGTTTTAATGACAGATAGGGAAGTACATTTGTGATTCACTCATATTAATCTCCCAAAAACTACTTTTTTTGTAATTTGTGTTACTTTAGGGATAAGTGCGTGCAATATAATTAATTTTGTTCTGTTACCTTTCTACAGGGTCTGACTAAGAGAATTTTGTACTTAGGGCGCTTTTCAGTTTTTGTGCCACTATTAATTGTTTGGTTAGTTGGTTTAATGGTGCTGTATTCATTTTTGCACACAATGAATTGAAACCCTGTTTCTCTTTAAGAATTGGAAGTGGCGAAGCCCCTAAAAAAATATATTCGGCTTCTTGCAGATTAGTATTTTGTGTAATAAACATTTTCAAGGCAGAATAGTACTGATTTCGAACAAAATTTCATGGTATTCTTAAACATTTATTTTTAATATTTTGTATTTAATTCAAATTTATGTGGAATCTAAATTTTGATTAAAGGAAAATTATTTTCTGCAATCTCTTTGCTGGTATCAATGAACTACATGTAAGACCATTTCACTCTAAACGACATTAGCGGCTGGAATACCTCAGAATCATTAAGAAACATAAGCGTAGATTATATGCTTAAACATATAGCGTCTACTATTTAAAATTCTCTATATTAAATATCTTTCTTTTAACCTATAATTACCTATCAAATTAGACCTATCCCCTAAATGGATTCTTTCCCACATTCAGCGTAGCCATTTAACACTAAGCAGAAAATTAAAAGATACTTCCACCACTTCATTATTTTTTCATGCATCTGGTAATAAAGTGTAATAATTTAACCAATCAACGAGTGCATTACATTCGCCCCCTGTCACCATAGTTGCATTATTTCACTTGCGCCCCCCTCTCCCCCCCCCAGCATCATATTTATGGGTTCAGCAGCTCATATATCAATGTCACTTGTCAACGCTACAGATTCCAAAATAGTTACCAATGTTTTCAAGCCGGACTTGCACTTTTAGTCACGTCTAGATTCGAGGTGTGGCGAGAACAAGAAGAAAGATAAATAGAATGGAGGCGGGGAATGTGTTTTTTTTTTCTTATTCCGAGTGTGCTGTGTATCGTGGAGTTTGTTTTATTGAGACAGTGATCGTATGAGTTAAAATCATTTTGATTCATTGAGTTAATGTGCTGATAAGAGGAAAGTAATTTAAAAGGATGACCAGGGGGAAAACAAGAAATCTGTATGAGGTAATGTTTGTGGATGTAATTCATTATGCTGACTTTGGGGTGCGCTTAAGAGCACATTAAGGTAACTTCTAGGGTAGAGAAAGGGCGAATATTATATGCTTAGAGTTTTCAAAGGCGTATTTTCGATGGATCGTGTCAAGACGTTCATGTTAGGTAAGTGGTCGTAATCTGGTACGATAAATGTACCTCTACGTATTAGGGTTAGTGTACAGATCAGTGTTGTAATAGCTACACCATACCTAGAGAAATAAAACCGTAGAAATTAATGAAGAACAAAATCACATTTTGTGCATATCAAAATATTTTTGGTGACAAAAAACATTGACGAAAGACTGACGAAATATGTTTTTATGTTTCATTATTTATAATAAACTATTTTGCCTACAAAATCGAAACAATAATTGAATCTGTCATTTCAAAAATCATATAAGTCACAAAATCAGGACTTTTCAGAAAAAAAAAACTGTGTTATTCACAAGTAAACGAATTTTTTTTTGGGCTGATTATAGAATTTGAACTTCAAAGTTTGCAAATATCGAATAATTTTTATAATTTATGAATAATAAAAAGAAGAATAACAGAAAAACTGTTCCTCACTTATGTTGTTTCAGCAAGAAACAAGGTCAGGTGATATTTAATTTAAACAAAACAATCATATTAAACATATTTTTAATTAAAATTAATGAAGATAGAACTTGTACAGGAAGATTTTTATGTTTTAATATGGTAGTGCATGCAAATGGTAATATGGTAATGTAATACGGTGTCCGCATGTAATCTGATATTGCATGCAAAAACCACTTAAGTCGCTGACTTTATGTCGTTTAACCCCTTAATTCTCGCGACCGTGATATTCACGGGCTGTGTCTTCTACTTTTTTATTATTCAGATTCTATGATTCCCACCAGTTTTTTAAAGGAAAGAAATTAGCTTTATTCTCGCATAATTTTATCAGCCATTGAATAAAGTGAATATTTCTACTTCAAAAAAGTGGTGGCAATCAAACAATTTGAAATTTTAAAAAAAGTAGCCTGCACAAAAATATAGCGACGCTTAAGGGGTTAAGTAATGAACGAAAATTAGAAGGCATTGTTTGAAAAGGAAGGAATACACTGACTTACGTGGTTATTACCCAGATCATGGCTTTACCTTTAAAGAAGCATTTACGACAGAAAAGTATAGTAATTGGAAAAAATCTTGACTTATGTGGTTTTTGAAAAGACCGATTCAATTGTTTACTTAGATATCATCTTTCCTTTATTAAATGGTGAAGTTTTGTTTCAGAAGTCTGAATGTGTTGCAATGTGTGTCATAATCTATGTTTGAAGCATGATTATTTTTTCTTGTTGAGAATGTCAGGGAATTACAGTACACTTATGCGAACTTTCTATCGTTGATGTGTGATTGTTTTTGTATTAACTGTTTCACATAGGCAAAAATAGGCTTTATCACTGCACAAGCTACTTTAAGGTGTGGATTTCGTTGGCATGCATGCAAGATATGTCAAAGAAAACATTTAATGAACAGTATTAAAATATTAGCAAATTGTAATGCTGGATGAAGCTAACTGATATGTGGGTATGTTTTTTTAATTTTTTGCAAAAATTTTCTTATCGTTGAATTTTAGAAATCAACCCGTCTTGCTGCAGCTAAAGCACTTTTCATTTCTGTTTCATTCTAAATATTTTTCTTAAAACAACTGTATTAGTGGTTATTTGTTCTCTCGATGTTTCTCCCTATACTCTTTTAAAGTGAAAAATAAAGCTATGACCGATTCTAAAAAAATTACTTTTTTTTTTTAATCAGAAGGCCTTTTACACAACGATCTTAAAACATTTTATTTGCGATAAGCCGGTACAGTTCTTTAGTCTATTTTTAAAGATTTGAGTAAAACACGTCAAGACAATAAGAGTCTCACAGCAATCAAAAACTTTGAACACAAAGTTCTCACAAAGCTTTGAACACGAAGAAGTTCTCACAAAGCTTTGAACAACTCCTTTTCTAGAAGTCACATCGAACATTTCAAGATGCCATACCTGACATTCCGTATTTAAGAGCCTACGCTAGTCACACAAAAAAACGCTCAAGCTAATGTTAAGTCTATGGGAAGGTTATTGTGCGATTTCTCGCTCGCATTTTAATATTTTTAAATGATTTTTTTTTTTTGCATAGGATAGCTG
This sequence comes from Maratus michaelseni, assembly GCA_963931845.1. Taxonomy (NCBI): domain Eukaryota; kingdom Metazoa; phylum Arthropoda; class Arachnida; order Araneae; family Salticidae; genus Maratus; species Maratus michaelseni. Next base: position 89,957,738 of record OZ007594.1, on the reverse strand, counting down.
AGGCCGATCCCCATCGTTGTTAGTGTATGCTTTTTCGACTTTCGTTCCAGTTTTTTTATATAAGGGTACTTTTACTTTCGGAACCGGTTCCAACCGGCTCCGAAATTAGAAATGTCCACTTATAAAAAACTGTAACTAAAATCGAAAAGGTAAAAACTAACAACGATGGGGATCGGCCTCAGCTATCCTATGCAAAAAAATCATTTAAAAGTATTAAAATGCGAGCGAGAAATCGCGCAATAACCTTCCCATTGACTTATCATGAGCTTGAGCATTTCTTCGCGTGACTAGCGTAGGCTCTTAACATTGGTAAATTTTATATTTTACTTGCTTTATATTTTTACTTGCTATTCATTTTACTTGCTTCATGCATTTTAATCGCTAAACCAGAAAAAGATGGAAATAGCCATTCGACTGGAAATTATGTCTTCTTTCAATTTATGTTTAACAAATAAGATTGTGGATTGAGGAAGGGAGGTCCCCCTTCATGCAAAAATTGTAGCAATAGCTCGAATTTCCAATACGAACAACCAATTTTGACAGCATATTTAATTTTTAGTCAATTTTTACCTTCGAATACCAAACGGGATGCCAGTCAGTTAAATAGGTTTGAAGTTTTGAGCTCCTAATTTTAATTCCTTTTTAATCGCTGCAAAACAAATTGCAGTGCGGGTAATTTTAAAGCATAATTCAAGAAATACTTCGAGAAAAGTAATGAATTGTGACCTATAATTTTTTTTAAACAGAAATCCCTTTCTAGAAGCTTTAAATATGTGAATCAAAAATTAAAACTTATTCCGCAAAGTAGTATTTGAGTTATGTTTGAAAACTATCCGCATTTCAATCTATTTTGTAACGAATAAGAAATACTTAGGGGAATAATAAATTACAACATTAGGAAAGTAACAAATTTGTAATCTTCATCATATCTAAGCTAAATAAACAAATGACTTCCGATTTCGTACCCAAAGGTAAAATTTACTGTAAAAACCAAATACTTTGTCAAAATTGGGTGTTAGTATCGAAAATTTCAGCGGTTGACGCAAATTCAGAATGAAGATTATACCAGAGCCGTAACCAGGCAACGAAATTATAGAGAGCTCTGAAAATTTTTAGTGGGGTTAATTCTGAATTATTTTTCCCTGTTTTATAACAAAATACTGTAGTTAAAATGTTTTTAGCTTAGTTTTGAGGATTTTGGGTGTGTTTCTGTATTCTGAGAATTTTATAGTGTGTTTGCAATCAAAAGTTTTCATACATAATGCTCCATACAATCAATGTGCTCAATTAGGCTGTTATTAATCGCTGACGAAGTACGTCATATAGCTTCGAATCGAGGCTAACGAAAAAGAAAGGCTACCGCGGTGCTTTACGCGTATCTTTTTTTTACAGACCACGGGAGTCACCTGATGCTCGAATGCACCAATGCAGGAGTACGAAAAGAGCATCACGTCACTCTAGCGGTCTGTACAAAAGATAAGTGGAATGCACCGTGGTAGTCTGTCTTTTTCGTTAGCCTCGGCTTCTAATATATTAAAATCATATACTTTTGTGCTCAATTTTCTTATTTTCTGTAATATGCATCACACATATTTGGAATATGATGACTGTGTTGTATCTGGTATTTTGTTTCATTAAATTTTAATTGCTTTGTAACTTAGCCCTCTCTACTACTTAAAAAATAAAAGACTTCTAATGCACTTTTTGATATCTTCCAAGAAAACATTGAGTGAAAATATTCATTACCTTTATTTACAGAATGCATATTAATTCAAATGCGATGACAATATACACACAGATATAAAATATGTGGAAGAAAGATTTACAGAACTCCCTCTTTACTTAATTTTTAATCACATTGCACTCAGAAAGAAGTACGACATTAAACATGCAAAAGTTTTTGCAAGTACGTCATTAACATGCAAAAAAAAAAATCATGTTTTTTTACATTTGTGCATAAAGTATCAGGATACACATAAACGTCTACTTAAGATCCAACTTCAAAATAACGATGTTACTTCTCTTCACGCCCTTTGTACAGGTGCTCGTCTCTTAGAAGTTTATAGCCCTGCAATTTCAGCCTACACTCTGATCAGTCCAACAAATCAACAGCTCCCCCTTGATGTATGTCTTGCGTACACCCATTCAGACACCTCTCGAGGGAAGTGAAGTGAAAAACGGCTGGAAAAATAATTTCTAAATTGTCTTTTATTGCCTTGATAAATAACACATGACTTTCCTAAGTAGGACCTTTGTTTTCCGCAATGGTTCTCTGTTAATAGATCTGGAAAGCGGATCGACGACTTGATTTAAATATGTGTTATTTCTAATACTTTTCAACTTAGCTAACACTACTGAAATTATTATTATACTCTGCTTGGATGTTCAAAAGAGTTACGTTCATTGCATCAACAAATATTCACGCCCGCATCGGACCGTAAATATTTTACCGCGGTTCAGTTTCAGTACCACCATAACACGTAACTTATTTATTAAACTTTTTTTTTATTATTAAGTAAGTAGTGGAAAATAAACTTACAGACAAAAAAGATTATTTTAATACCTTGATTGTTCTCGATGTACCTAAAAACCACACCTGCTACGCTACTGCCCATTAAGGATGATGGCCTGCAGTGTCCAGCACTCTTTTCTTGACCATGGGACCTGAGGTACTATATAGTCATTTTATCAACTTTGAAGGAATGAAAGGTTCTCGATGTACATAAGCGAATTTCAATCTATATATTTAAAACGAAAAGCGCATTCTGTCAAATTTCCACACGAATATCGTCTCTTTACGCATGCGTCAACGTTTTTTTTTGAAGGCCCTTGAGAAACGGAAAACCTGATTGATTAGACTGTTTAGCCTAGGGGGATTGAAAAGGGTTGATTGAAAATTGATGCAAGTGTACCATTGCATTGAAAGCATTGACCTTCTAATATATTTTTGCTTTGAGGTTGAAAGCTGAAGCTTTTTTTTTAAGAACTCGTGTTTTCACTACTAAATATGCATATTTTTTCACAAAATTTTAAAGAGAGCTTGGAGAAAGCTATATTTATAACCGATTGAAATGTCAGAGAGTTCGGAAGATGAGAACTAATTTTTTATTGCTATGTTAAAGGAGCCGACGCGAAAACAATCAAACAAACAAAAAAGTGAGAAGAAAACGTTTCTTTTACAACTGGATAACAATATTTTTTCAGGAAATTTTTACACGGGCTGTAAAACCGTTTTATTTATCACCAATAAGGATTTCAAACAGTTCGGACAAAAATAACTTTTTATTTTAAAACTACCCTACGTAAACAAAAAAAACAAAAAAAAAAAAAAACAAGAAAATGAGTGCTTTTATCACTCAATATTAATATTTTTTTCGCGAATTTTTCATCTTAAAATATAATTTCACACAGTATCGGGTTAAAAATATAAAATAATAAAAAATTGATTTTTTTTTATTATTATTTATTATTACGGGCCCGGGCAACGCCGGGCGGGGGTCAGCTAGTTTATGTTTAAATGAACATTCTTTGAAACATCTTTATTTAAAATCGCAAATGTATCTCGTTTTTTCATTCAGTCAACACACTAACTTCTAAACGCCATTCACACTTATTACATTATTAAAAATCTCGTACCTAGGTTGAACAAAATTTTGTTGTTCTAGTAGCTGAATTATCAGATGGTGCTAAATTTTGCCATGATTTGGTATACTTCTCACAAATCACGAGGTGGTTACAATATTGAACCATGAACTTGTGTAGGTTGAACCCTTAATTGGTAAAATGTTGGACCATGAACTGCTAAAATGTATAAGAATAAACTGATAAAATATTGAACCATAAAGTGGCTTCTGAAGATGACAGTCGGAATACTGGCACTCAAATTCAAGGACCTATACGAACACTTTATACATCTACGCACTGTTCGTAAAAAATAATTCTGTGTATGGCCATAGCAAAAGTCAGAACTATTGTAGTAAAATTTATTTTATTCGTACAGCAATTATCAGCGACAACTGAATAAAATTTGAAAAGACTTAACTAAACTGAAATGTGAAACTAAAATGAGGGGGTTAGAATGACAGTGAAGTAAGTCAAAAATTTTAAAAATCTAGATAACCATATTTTTACTAAACGTATATTAATTTCTGTTCAGTGCGACAGTCAAATAAGTCATAGTTCATTTAGAGAGTCGCTAGAGGGCAAAACAAATTGGACCACTTAATGCAAAGGCAATACAAGTTTCACAAAACCCTGCATTTCTCAAATGACTAAATATTGACTTACTCCACTGTCATTCTAACCCCCTCAAATAATACTTCTGTACAAACAAGTGTTAATCAGAACCGAGAGGGACATCTATGCTCTAGAGAGTTAGTTTCCCAGTCTGAGCAGTCCCTGTTGGACATTAAAGGTTAATCAGACCAGGATCTGTGTCCAAATGGGAATACAGCATACGACTTGAACTCAATCTTAAAGCGGGATGTCAATCTTGAATTGTAACCAACATTCTAACCACTAGACAAGCAAGCGGATATCTCCATTCGCTAAAACATAATAGTGCGAGTGCATAGAACTATTTATTTTGGTTGAGTAGCTCTATTTTTCATAAAAATTTTGAAAACACTGTTACTGAAAAAATTTTCTTTATGGAGTTAAGCAGTGTTACTATACGCAGAAGTGCCAACCTCTCATTAATATTCCGTAATATGCGGGTTAATCTGACCCAGTTTAACAACGCTTCAAACCAGAAAAACTATTGGATGAATCTTTATTTATTTAATTTCAGGTTTCTACGTGGAATTTATTTAATTTCATTTCTTAAAAAAATCTCTGGTACGAAACGTGTTAAACCTGGGTTAAACCACCAGGTTTAACAGAGATAACACACTTTAACCAGAGGTTGGCACTTCTGTATACATAACATTCATAAATTGAATAAAACAGTTAATAAAGAATTAATTCATTTATCATCGAAAGGATAAATGATAAAGTTTTAAAATAATCAAAAATATAAATCGTTTCATATGGAATGTACACTTGACATCAGAAGCAAATGTCAAATGACGATGTCTCACCGGTACAAATTACCTTACTTATGGGTCTGTTCACAGAATTAAGTACATAATTATGATATGCCTGGATTAACTAGGCCGTCTTGGCAATATATTTTGTTTCATTATCTGCCAAATCGTCTTTGTCAACAGCTTTATCATATGATTCTAACATTACATTTTGATGAATATTGATATTAATATTTCGTTCCCAGATGAAACTCTACAGAGCATTTGTTTAGTGACTATCAGTACATTAACATTAAAGGGTTAAAGATTTTATTTATTAAAAATTTTCTGTATTTTTCTTGGTACGTTTAAAAGTATTAGTCTTCATAATAAATTTTCGCGCAAATTCTGAAATAAAGTTGGTAAATATAAATGGGATAAAAATGACCTTATATATGATATAATTTTTCCTCCTGTTATATGTCTGTTTCAACATCAATACTGCATGCAATTCACTGAGATTGAATTTTTGAATTGCGTTATCAACGCAAGTAGCAATTAAGAATTAGCGAGTTTTAATGAGCAAAAATTTCCAGATGGAACTTACTTCCTAAAGAAAAGCCATTTAAAGATTTTATTGAATTTTAGTTAGCATAATAAAAAATTTTAATTCTATTATTTTCTATTATGAAACTGACCTGTCAGAATCTTAACAATATCACGTCTGCAAAAGTAATTTTCCTAGATTTTTTTTTCCCCTAAGTAATAAGTAACGTAATTATTATTGGAATATTACTGGAACCAAAATGTGAAAATATATAAACCTACCAATCATGAAAAGTAATTTTTCTTATTTTTTTTTCGGCAAATAGTTATTTTCTATTACTTTGATCAGTTGGGATGCACAGGGCCTGATTACCAACGGGGCAAACTTACACCTGTAAAAATGCATTGAAATTTTCGCCTTGTTTGTGACAAGAACTTTGTATGAATAAGGCGTTTAAATAAAACGAAAATATCTATTAAAATTTTCTGGTGGAAGTTTGCCCCTGCGGTAATCAGGTCCTGGCATGCATAGCACATTTCATTTTCCATCTGAAAAATTTTAATGCTGTTAGAACTATACGCATTTATTACTTTCATAACTTTAATGATTAATCATCAGAGTGTTACATTTGAATACATAACATCATCCTGCAACGAACGAACAAACCCACACGATGGGCACACGTGTTTTACTATTTAACTAAAACATCCCATTGGAACACGCCTAACACTTACCATAAATGCCATCGTTTGTCTTACAATCGTTTGTCAGGGCAACCACGTTATGTATCATTATGACAATCGGCGATGTAACTTAATAATCTGCATAGTTTACTCTTCTATGTATGAACCAAGTTGCCTACTGACGTTTTGCCCATTACGTAAAGGAACTAGTATGCATTATCCACGTCCGCTTATCAACTGAGCAACTATACTCTGCGGGAATCTCCTTGCACTCCCTATTGCTTCACATACAAACTCTTGCAGAGTTCATTTGTCTTCAGCATCAAGCAATTCTCCCCACCTCTCACGCAGCTCTAACTCTCATATGTGCTTAAACTTACGAATCAGACATTTTGTGGCTCAGATAAAGTCAGAATTGTGGCATTTTAAACTTGTTCGCATTTAGACTTTAATGTTGGTATTTGGTTATTTTTTTTTATTAAATGTTTTTGGATGTAACTTGGAGCTGTATACATGTAATGTTCCTGATATTTGGACTGATATTCCCATTTCCAAACTCTATCATCAAAGCCGTAGAATCCACCAGAGCCGAAACAGTTTTTTTTTTTCCGAGCACTTAATAAGTTTGTTAAAACATTAAGAAACAAGATTAAATAAAACTTCCCGAGCTCCGGAGCTACCTCCTCCCCCATTTTTTTTCATCTAGCTTTCTATCAGTACATTCCACTGCCGAATACAGGCGTTCATTTTTTTAATAAGAATATTTTTTCTTATTATTATGTTCTTATTTACACCACTTTTTTGTTACCGATATCTAATCGACAGGATTAAGAATTTCGCTACTTGTCACTAAACATTCGTGGGATTGCTTGTTGTCTAGAGTTCCCCCCCCCTCTCATTTATAAGTAGTTTATCACTAAAAACGAAAAGATAAATAACTAAGCTAAGGGAAACATGAACATATCACCCCTAACTCACCCCAATTTAAAGTAATACGGAACGATGTGGAATATATGAAGAATAACAAAGAGCAGGTGTTTATAGGATTAAAGGCTTAAATATCGATGTTGTTTGATTTTTGACGACCGATTATCTACACGAAGGATATAGGCTCTAGGAGGAGTGTCCTCCGTGGGGGTCCTTCTAAGGGATTCTAACCCGTATTTACGGCTAGGTTTGAAGAAAACCACGGAAAACTCCAAACGGTTAGGTCGACGAGCACGACAGGGGTTTGAACCCAGTACCTCTCGTCTACCTGTTTTGAGAACAGAACCTCTCAGCCACTCGTGGGGCGCTTAAATATCGAATATAAAGAAATAACTTATACAGGTATGATGAAAAGGAAAATTGAAGAAAGATTTTAAGAACATATCCGGGATGTGAAATACAACAACCAAACATCAGCTCTTGCGAGGGAAAATATAAGAACACCCATGCAAACAAATTCAATTAAAATAGAAAAAATAGCTAACTATGACAATCTCCTCCACAATACATTAATAAGAGAATCCATTGAAATTTGCTTGGCAAAAGGAAGTATACCTAAGGATATGATTCATGCAACCATAGACAACCGTTGGCAGAGGATATTAGAAGATAGGGAGAAATTGAGGGATAAATGGAGAAAAGTAGGGAAAAGTTTTATGATATCGTGCCAAGACTGAAGAAATAGAAATTTAACATCATTTGAACTGAAGAAGCCTCGCAGGTAAGGACGAAAACGTTTTTCGAATGAGTCAACGTAGTGTGGTTGTGTCTGTATACTTAAAATGAAATAAACTTTTTTTTTTTTTTTTTTTTTTTTAGAAGAGTAGAAACACGGGAAGCGTAAAATGAAAAATAAGGAGAGTCAGAAACAGAATTGTAAAAGAATCTGTTCAAGAAATTGGGCATGTGTTATGCCTTTGAGACGGCCGACTGTATATATGTGCGTTCTAAAAGAAAATAACTAAATATGTTTTTAATGATAACTGTTAATGTATGTTATTTTACTGACAATATAAATGTATTTTTTAAGAGGATGTAATGTTTTTTTAAGGATAATAGAAATATGAAATGACACATCTATACTACTATTTCTCTCCAAAATCAATGCTAATGTTTAATGATTGGTAAAATAAAATAAGATTTAGATAAGAATTATTTAATAACAGCCCTTACTGTGTTATACAAGAAAAATTCAATAATAATTGCCTTTAGAAACTTTAAAAATAAAAAAAATATATAATTTAAGTTCAAAAATGCCTCCACAAAAATCATGGTACACGTGGAATTTTTTTAAAATTATTATTATTAAAAAAAAACCATTTTCTAATATTTAGTTGTATATCATTTCATTTTCAGGACTGCTTTAAGTCTGTCGGACATTCATTTTACCCGATTAGCCGTGTGCTTGGGATCATTATCTTGTCGGAAGTAATAGCCCCGCGCGACACCTAACTTGAATGCACCGTCTTTCAAAATTTTCTTTAAAATATTTAAATATCCAAATCTGTCCATGATAGTCTCAGTGAAATCTAATTTTTTTACTCCTGAACCTGACATACCCATTACATCTCCTCCATCATGCTTTACAGTTTTTGTCGTATATTTGAGATTCAGTGCTTAAGATTCATTCCTTCTTCTCCAAACTATAAATCGCCCATTCATGCGGAAAATATTAAACTTGGGCTCATATGAAAAATGTCTGTTTCTAGAAAACAGGGGATGCATGTAATTTTTTTATGGCAAACTCTATTCTTTTCTTTCTGTTGATGAAAGAGACATACCAGTTCTTGATCTAAACTCAGCATAATTGACAGCTCTTCTGATAGTTTCATTATGTACTATATTATTGCCATACTTTTGCAATCTTCTATTATCTTTCTAGCACTGATTGAGAGATTTTCAAAAATACATCTTTTCATTATTCAACCAACTCTCACTGTTAATTTTTTAGACTGTCGTTTCGAGCATTATTTTCAATCCTCTTTTCTTTTTTGTATCTTTTGGATGGTGGAACGGCTTCAAGACATTATTTCAGAAATCTCACTATAAGATTAACTTTTTTACATGAAGAAAAATAATTAATTTTCTTTCCCTTTCGCGCCTTTTTTTAAAAATTATTCAGATTGTTTTTAACAACAGGTAACGACAGGTTTTTAACGATAACAACAGGTACATTTAACTTTGCTGTGGATGCTGCGGGAGTACGACAATGTTCAGTGAAATATGCAAACGGGTGATTTTTTTTTTTAAATTTTATACCAATGCACCATGATTTTTGAGGAAATATTTTTGAACTATAATAACTTTCTAATATTTTTCTCAGTATATCCAAATTTCTATTGATATTTCATTGTATAATGTAACAAAGGATGCAAATTAATTAATTCCGGTTGTTAACTAATTTTATTTCTGATGAGTTATATTTAACTAGAACAAACAAAAGCTAATCAGATTTGTTGGACAAACTCTATGATTTCGTGCATTCATGTTAATCACGTTGATTTTTTAGTAAGAAATCAGTAAAAATTATTTGAAATTTCCCCAAGAATGGAGTCAGACTCAGAAGTTCAAGTTACATTTATTTATTTTACAGTTCGTGCAACTAAAAAATGCTTTGAATTTAATTCAAACTCTTTCAAAATTGAATTGTACTCAAGTTTAATTGATGCCAATTGTTAATCATTGGTTCTTCAACAAGTAACGCGTGAAATTTGACCCGGACTCGCAAAAGCTAATCAAAATTTGTCTGCTTCGACTCCTGCTTGTTTTAGAAGAGGGACATCAATATGCAATTTATATGTGAACAGAGATGACTTGAAATGTCTACTAGAACATTTACATTGATATTTAAGATCTAGACTTTTTTTTTTTTTTTTTTTTTTTTTACAAATGCGAGGAAAATATTTAAATGTACAATTTTAAAAAATCTGAAAAAAAAAAAAATATTCAAAGAAAATACTACCAAGATATTTTCAAAATAATTTTTTGAGATACAGGTTTTGAAAGTTAAAACAGTCTTGGCTAAACATTTTCCACAAACCATTTTCTTGCATGTTATGTAATTCTTGAAAGTCATGTTGCCTTTACAATGTTTTACTTCGTATTTTCTTTTCTTTAGAGTTCTTGTTTCTAATGGCTGCTCTGTGGAAGGTTTTCGTACTTTAATGTTTGGCAAACATATAATTTTGACACATTTCATTCACATTCAATTGAATAAATGCTTGTTTGCTTAACTCTTTTTCTCCGGTAACTTCTTTATAAATGATCCAAGCTTTCATTGCGGCTAAATACTACATATTGTAAAAAGTATGCACATACCATCTTATTCAGGAAGCCTTACTGAATAAATGCCTAGCCATCGGATCAATAATGCCCTCACTACACTTAGTTTCATTCGAAAATCTAACGGTTTCTGGAGTCTTCTTTCCGTTCCTTTGAATATCAATTGATGGATGGAGAGTGCTTAGAATATTAAACATTATAAATAAACAATATGAGAATAATAAAAGTCACGGAAGGACAGTAACTAAAATCAAAATTTGTAAGAGTGCTTAAGTAATATTTGAAGTCGAAAAGACTCCATCGGACATGCGTTCTAGTGCTAATCATGTAGATTTTTCCCTGAGTTAAATTTAACTACAAATCTCCAAGGCCAGCTTAAGCATTATTTGGAACCGATGCAAACAGTCAATAATATTTTCGAATATAAATTTTCGTCTATCACAGAAATTCTGTATTTAAATAACGTGGTGTTTTCTATTCGGATATAGTAGTACTCCCTAACCGGGGAAGTTACACCGCGTGCCCTTGAGGTAATCAGGCTCAGCAAATCTCAAAAATTGAATTCAGACTCATAACTCAAACTCATTGAGTTCGTTCATGCTTAATCCCTCAGATTGCATATCTTTTCAAGCAGCAACAACATGGCGTATGCATCGGCTTGGATAAAAAAATAAAACAACGCATCCAGCTGGATCACGGAGTGGCTTGATTAACGACAAATGTGCAATACACACAAATGGTCACCTTCCTCGCCCGTAAATGGACATTGATGGATCGTGCAGTGTCAGGGAGTACCTGCCCGCACAAATTGGTCTTGCGCTGGTGCGAGATCTCGCTGGTAAATGCTTGCCAGGTGTCGTTTTTCATTCCTTGATAGGTGAACCCTGAGAATTCTACTGGAGATAGATTACAAAGAATTACTTGAGTCAAAAATTTGTGCGGGTTATTTAGAATCTAATGGTTTCTCTGGTAAGTTTTCATTTCGTATCTTCGATTATGGGCTGAGTAGGTGTGAGGAATGGTGATGGAGTAGATAAGCCTTCATAAAACTATTCGAAAGCTAAAACATTTGTTTTGTTTTTTTATGTGAAGTTTTCCATTCGTCTTCTTAAACAGCCAATTTAGAATGAGCAGCAGCAGTTGTATTATCATTTATGACTTTTATAACTGGAAAGTTACATCAATGAAGTATCGATTCATTTCTTATCATTTTAGTATTATAGTAGTACTTCATTTATTGCATTGTTATGTAGAAATCAATGTAAGAAAATTTAATGATGAAAGTGAATTCAGAAATATATTTAATTAAACTCCACAGTCACGGAATAGTTTCAATACATAAAATTTGCAATTTCTATTGACAGAACTTTCTTTCATACTTATCTAATTTATCTGAACTTTTTTTGTATTTAAAGATTTTGATTGTTTAACAATGACTAGATGTTTACATTTAATGTGTCATTCCCTGAGTTATATATAATAGCCAACTTTAAATTACCATATGTAGCTATTTTGAATTAATCTATAAAATATTTTTGGAAATTTAACTTTAGACACTAGTGTATTTCCTTTTGATATTTTAATGAACTCTTAAAACAAAGTAAAAAATTACAATGTTTTGTGAACGGTACTTCATTTTTAGAGAAAAAATTCTTGAGATAAGTAACAAAGAATTATTTGAGCCAAAAATGTGTGCGTATGGTTTCTCTGGTAAGATTCCATTTTATATCTTCGATTATAAACTTAGTAGGTTTGAGGAATGATGATGGAGTAGATGATAAACCATCATAAGATTATTCGAAACCGAAACGTTTGTTTTGTTTTTTATGTGAAGTTTTCCGTTTGTCTTCTTCAACAACAGCAATTTAAAATAAGCAGCTGTAGAAACAATTCTCATTCATGTCCTTTTCACTGGAAAGTTATTTCAATGAAGTTACATCAATTTATATTCATTTGTTATCATTTAATTAGTATAGCAATAAATTACTTCGTTATCCGATCTTATTGCACTAAGTAAACTTGTCGGATGTGCCAATCCCAAAACTTTCTTCTATCTCACAAAGATTTCGAATACACTAAAAAGAATCAGCACTAATTTATATCAAGATCTAACTGAATCTAAAGTTTTATAAAATTCCGTGGATTAGTTCTTGAGATATGACTATCGCTAAAATCGTGTAAATCCTGCAAAATGCAGCATAGCAGCGCCATTTGTTGTGAGATTTAGACCAAAATCAAATCAACAACAACTTATGTCAACGTCTAAGTGAATCTAAAGTTTTATTAAATTCCGTGCATTAGCTCTTGAGATATCAGTATTGCTAAAATCGTGTAAATCCTGCAAAATGCAGCATAGCAGCGCCACCTGTTGGGAGATTTAGACCGAAACGTAAGCAGCATCTGTTTATGTCAAGGTCTAACAGAATCTGAAGTTTGATGAAATTCCGTGCATAAGTTCTTGAGATATAGCTATCGTAAAAATCAAGAAAAAAGTGGTATAGCAGCGCCACCTGTTGAGATATCTACACCAGAACGTAATCAGCGTCTATTTATGTCAAGGTCTAACAGCACCTGAAGTTTGATGAAATTTCGTGCATTAGTTCTCGAGATAGAGCTATTGCGGAACTCGCAAAAAATGCAGCATAGCAGCGCCACCTGTCAGGCGATTTTACCAAAAACTAATCAGCACCAATTTATATCAGGGACTAACTGAATATAAAGTTTTATTAAATTCCGTGCATTAGTTCTTGAGATAGAGCGCCCACAAAATTTTTGTCACATACAGACAGACAGACTCACAGACTCACAGACAGACATTTTCTAAAAATGGTCAAATCGTGTTCAGGACCTTCTAAAACGTATAAATCCGTCGAAAACCGGAAGTCGAAAATTTTCATGAATCCGATACTTTCTTCTTGTAAAGATAGAAGAAAGTAAAAATCAATGTAAGAGCATTAAAGGATGAACTTAAAAAACACCAAAAACATAGATTTAATTATACTCTTACAGTCACGAAATAAGTTTTATTCTTCCATTCAGTGGAAGGATAAAAAGAAGAGAATGTTTAGTAATTTGAAATTTACAATTTCCAAATGACTAAACTTTCTTTCACTTATCTAATTTATCATTTTTATTAGTTCTGTTTAAAAGGGCTTTGAACTGTTTAACAAGCCTTAGATGTTTACATTGAATATACCATTCCCCAAGTTACATACATAGTGTACATAAATTGGTTGGGTAAAAAGAATTATTATGCACAGTTATACAAATAAACGTGAAAGTGCACATGATTATAAGATAGTGAAACACACAAAGTTTATATTTTTTATATAAGTGTTAGATGTGCCCTTCATTACTCATAATGTCTCGCTAATGTCTCATCAGTAAATCACTTCTTGTATTTGTGAGCGTATATTCACTACGATCAAGCCAAAAGAAGTGCTGATTTATGTTTTGAATCGATGGTTAGATGTCGGTAGCATCAGACTGTAAACTTTTATGTAAACCGTAAGGCTCTAAACTTGTGTATGTATAACAAAATCTCACATACTGAAATCTAAGGGTAAAAGATCTGGTGAACGTGGTGGTTAGCAAATAACATGCATACGATTTTCGCAAGTTTTTTCATCAATGAAGAATGGGCCAAATATTTAGGATGAAATATTCCAAATCTGCCTTTTAACTGGTACTTTACACAATTGACATTTCGTAAATTATTCATTTATTAAATTGTCCAACTAATTTGTACCCACAATTGTAATAATCTACGAAATAGTAATTGCATAGCGATTTTGAATTACCCTAAAACATTATTTTGTAAATTTAATTTCGGCCGTAAGTCTATTTCTTTTTGACATTTTGATGCACTACTAAAACAAAGTAAAAAATTACCAATGTTTTGCGAACGGTTACAATATTTTTGTAGAAAACATTCTATTGAAGATGGGCTACAAAGAATCGTTTGAGTCAAAAATTTATGTGAGTTATTTAGAAGCTAATGGTTTTCATTCCGTATCTTCGTTATGGCTGAGGAATTCGTAAGGAATGGTGATGGAGTAGATAAATAAGCTACATTTCAACCATTTTAGGTCACCCTGTAGTATACTATTATTGTGTAAAATGAAGAGTATACCCATATATACTCTCGAAATAAAATGCAAGAAACTTCCTTGCCTGTTATTTTGAAGGAAGGTTTAAAGCAATATCAAATATCATTAAATGTTGCCATATTTACGTTCAAGCCCATCTGTAAAATTATTCACAAATTCATATAATTGAGGGGGTCGGAGCAAGAAAGTGCCAAGCCAGATTTTTGGAGAAATAAACCTAACACTGTAATCTGTTGCTCAATATTGTAAATTATAATATCCAACGTATAATTTGTTTCTAATGTCACTTGGTTGCAGCGTATGGGACAGTTTTCGTTTTTGCCCCAGATGTTTATGCCCCCAATGAAGATAGCATTTACAAAAAACGCAATAGTAATATCATTAAAGTAATGCCATATTGTTACTCAGAATATCTCAGATGTTACCAAGACATTAACGAAAAAACTTGATTTGAGAATTTGATCAAATTTTCAAACTGAAATATCTCAGAATTTCAAAAATGTGGCTTCACACTCTCTTGCCCCGACCCCTCAATTGCTTTGTAAATTAAGCGTATAAAATCCATTTATACAGTACCATGATGTTTCACTTTTAGAGGAATAAGTTGCATCTTAAATGGTGTAAAACACCCTTTTATATCTTTACCGAGAATTTACTGCATTCTTAAGCATAGCAGAACAAATAAGAAAAAAAAAGGCCTAGCAAATTACATTGAAGCTATACTTGGCTTTGAATCAAACTATAAATAAGCACAAAACACGTCGCCTTTCATGAAACTTTGGATTGAAACATTACGCTGTTTGCCTTACATCATTGTAACAATCGTCTTCAATTAGGGCACATTAAGCAGAAATGACAATCTTCAGAAAATAAGATAAAAGATTATATAAGATAAGATATCGATTATGGCTGAATAGATGTAAGGAATTGTGATGGAGTAGATAATTAAGCCACATTTCAACCATTTTCGGTCACCCTGTAGCATACTATTATTGTGTAAAATGATTAGTATACACATATATATATTCTCGAAATATAATACAAGAATATTCCTTGCCTGTTATTTTGAAGGAAGGTTTAAAGCAATACCAAATATCATTAAATGTTGCCATATTTATGTTCAAACCCATCTGTAAAATTATTCACAAATTCATATAATTGCTTTGTAAATTAACCGTATAAAATCCGTTTATAAAGTTCCATGATGTTTCACTTTTAGAGAAATAAGTTGCAGCTTAAATGATGTAAAACACCCTTCTATATCTTTACCGAGAATTTACTGCATTCTTAAGCATAGCAGAACAAATAAGGAAAAAAAAGGCCTAGCAAATTAAATTGAAGCTACTTGGCTTTTAATCAAACTATAAATAAGCACAAAACATGTCGCCTTTCATGAAACTTTGGATTGAAACATTACGCTGTTTGCCTTACATCATTGTAACAATCGTCTTTAATCAGGGCACATTAAGCAGAAACGACAATCTCCAGAAAATAAGATAAAAGAATTAAAACTCATTTTTACGACAGCATTTTTTTTTAAACGCAGATGGCAACATCTCTGTTTCTCAAGAGCTCCTGTCGTGTGAAATTGTGCATATGCTACCACTTCAACTTCAAACAAAACGATCCCTTCTATGATGATGAAAATAAATAGAGAATGAGAGAGAAATGAAGCAGAAAACAAAGGCGTGGTATGGTGGGTTCAAGTGAAAGAAAAACTCTCGCTCAATGAAGTGCAAATAACATCATTTTGCCGTTTGCAGTTTCTCGTAATCTTTGTAAAATGATGTGGAAATGAGATACTTGTTCTTTTTTTTTTTGTCCGTTTGGAGAATCTAAATTGAAGTTTTATGAAAAGGTGGAGAATTGATTATCATTTCAATTTCGAGACGATTTAGACGCAAATCGTTTAAATTGTTGTATTTGATATCGATATTTTTTTTTTTTTTTTTTTTTTTTTTTTTTTAATAAGATATAGAAATATGTTTAGATGTCTATCATGATTATTCAAATAATAGATCTTGATTAAAATTATCATTTTTATTGTTCATAATCGAAGATATACCTTTTATGTTTCTATACAGTTTATATACAAGAACGATGAAGTTGTAAATTATTTTAGTTTTTGTTATTTAATACGAGTTGATATTCAATTTTTTAAACTAAATCCAAAAAGTGTATTTATGGAGGTAGGTAAAATTTTACTTTCTGATTATCATGATCGTAGAAATAAAAGATTTTGATTCGTGGCATTATTTTTATTTTGTTTATTTGTTAGCTGTATATGAATTTTATGCTTATGTGCAGTTTATGTGCAAAAATACAAATGTGAGTTGCATAAACAGGTCTTCGAAAGGAGCATGTTTGTCAATTTTTGACAACTTTCAATTTTGCTCTGTAGACACGCTAGTTTTATGAAAAATTAATAATTTTTATTATTTATCATTTGCATGTTGTATTCAGTTATATCATAACACATTTATGTAATAACATACACTGTAAGAAAAAACTGTAAATTCACGGTGAATTTCTCCGTGAATTGCTGCCGTAACTTTACGGAAATGCCCCTTTTCAACGTAAACGCTCAATTTCCGTAAATTTCATGTTTTTACGGCAAAAACCGTTTATGTAAGAACAAAGCTCGTTTATCTACGCTGCAAAAGCGCGGCAGCGTATTACTGCTTATTTTACTGTTTATTACTGTTAATTTTACGGTATAATACTGGCAGCTGGGATGCCAGTATTATACTGTAAAATCAACATTTTTTTTTTTTTTTTTTTTTTTTTTTTTTTTTTTTTGCAGTGTAGGGACAAAACCCGTTTTCTTATGGACACTGGCTGGAATCTCTGCTGCAGTAATTGTACTGCAGTAATTTTTTACAGTGTATTATCAATTGCAGTTATTTTTTTTTCATATTCTGTGACATCGTTTTGTATGTTTCGAGAATACTAATCCTTCTAAGTCAATAAGACTTTATGTAATCATCGAAACGGACGTAATAAGGTAGGTAACACATATATTATTTACATAAAAATTTTATTTGACTATAGCTTTTAACAGTTTCACATCCTGTAAAGTGCCCAGTCAGTTTCTCTTATGTGATGTTACCGTGAAAAAAATGGTCACGACAGCTCCACATCTGAATCAGAAATGACAGCCACCCAATATGTGCGACTAACTAAAGAAGTCACATTTTGGTCAGGCTGCAACGGTGACACATGTGACGACGAAGCTAACGAAAAAGAAAGGCTACCCCGGTGCTTTACGAATATCTTTTTTACAGACCGCCGGAGTCACGTGATGCTGGAATGCACCAATGCAGGTGGACGAAAAGAGCATCACGTCACTCTAGCGGTCTGTAAAAAAAGATAAATGGAATGCACCGCGGTAGCCTGTCTTTTTCGTTAGCCTCGTGTGACGATATGTGACGTCATTACAACTTTACACAGACCAACTGTGCTATATTAGAATATTAATTAAACTCATTGCTTTGCTTTTCACAAAAATTCTACATATACCATAAAAAGAAATAACATACAAAATTACATAACCGTGAAAACAAAAACGATATCTTCAACTATAAACGAAATTTAAATAAGTATTTTAATAAATCCTTTATAATTCCATGATCATGATTGTGATAAATGCTGAATTGAAAGTTGATTGAATTAAAGTTAAATGCACTGATACTGATATCTATGCATGTTTATAATATACGCATCGGGAATTTATTTGGAAATAATATAAATGATAAAACATGGTTATTGGGAGATCACTTGAAACTTGTGATTATCTTTATTACATCATACTACTTTGAAATTTTACTCGGTTACTGTTTATAAAATCAGATGGCTAAAAGTATCTTATTTTAATTCATCTACACTGATGTTACGCATTATGCATGAAATTTCGCTGTTTTGTACCTATTTTCTCTTTACCTTGGGGTTGGATTGTTTTTTGTTGACCGCAGAAGCTGTATTAGGTTTCCAAGATAATTTAGCCGATGACACAGAAAGAGATGTTTTTAGAAAGACCGTTTTTTGAATATCACTCTTTTTTATACAAAAATCTTCTAAAATACAGATGTAAATACTTAAAGTGATAAAAACAGAACACAAAAAGTCTCATAAAACCTTTTTAATATGATGATAGACATTTTTCAAACGCACAAACGGCACCATTTTCAAGATCTACATGATAAATAAATTATTCTCGCAAAATATTTTGAAAATAAACTTTAAAAACTTAAGTCATATGTATAATAAAAGCTGGTGCTTAAAAATAGTCAACTGTAAACGTGAAAAGTAATATTTTCTTATTGCTTTTCTAAAATTGAAAAACACCTCTTGCCAAATTTTAGATAATTCAAAAGAGGCTGATTCATTGCATATGTTCTCGTTACGCATGTAGATTTATATTGATTCACGGATAATAAGAGGGAAATAAAGTCTTAATGGATAATTTATTTTACTACTCTTAAAATCAATTTTTAAAGTCCCAGTCCTATGTAGTCTTGCCAAAGCTGTAGTTCTTCTGTCATATTTGATATCTGCCATCTGCTCTTTTAATCTTGTTTTAGACTTTCTAGTTTTCATTCCTATATAAATGTTTTTCAATTTAAAACTAGTCGGATGTGTCAATCCCAAAACTTTCTTCTATCTCACAAAGGTTTCGCATTACACTAAAAAGAATCAGCACCAATTTATATCAATGTCTAACTGAATATAAAATTTTATTTAATTCTGTGCATTATTTCTTGAGATATGACTATCGCTAAAATCGTGTAAATCCTTCAAAATGCTGCATAGCAGCGCCACCTGCTGGGTGATTTTTACCAAAAACTAATCAGCACCAATTTATATCAGAGACTAAATGAATATAAAGTTTTATTTAATTCCGAGCATTAGTTCTTGAGATAGAGCTATTGAGGAAATCGCAAAAAATGCTGCATAGCAGCGCCACCTGTCAGGCGATTTTTACCCAAAACTAATCAGCACCCATTTATATCAGGGACTAACTGAAACTAAAGTTTTATTAAATTCCGAGCATTAGTTCTTGAGATAGAGCTCCCACAAAATTTTTGTCACGTACAGACAGACAGACAGAGTCACAGTCACAGACAGACATTTTCTAAAAATAGTCAAATCGTGTTCATAGGACCTTCTAAAACGTATAAATCCGTCGAAAACCGGAATTCGAAAATTTTCATGAATCCAATACTTTCTTCTTGTAAGGATAGAAGAAAGTAAAAAGCAATAAGGAAACATTAATTTTCACGTTTACAGTTGACCATTTTTAAGCACCTGCTTTTATTACACATATGATCCCGAAATTTATGTTTTTCAATTTTATTTTCAATTTTTTTTCAGAAACCTACCCAGAAGGTTATTTTTATTCCAAATGCTGTAAAAGCCTACCTGACTTTCTTAAAAAGAAAGAAAAAAAAGAAAAAAGAAAAAGAAAGAAATACTGGTATTCAAAAAGCGGATCATTTAGGAGCCCTGTATGAGGAAAAAATTTGTTGTTAGCAGTCATTGTTACCCTAATTAATGGATGAATCTATCTTAATTTGCGTTACACATCTACGCAAGCTATCGTAAGATGATTGTATATTTTTAGACATAATTTTATGGCATAAAAAAATAAGTTCGACTAACCAAATAATTTGAAGGCGGAATTCTTGGCAGTCACAAGTGACTATACTATTTGAATGATTATATTCAAATGATTATATATACATTTTTAAAAGTCTGTAATGAATGTAGCCGGCATTCTGAACACTGGTAAACGTGTCCAGAAAGTAGAAAAAAAAGGGGGAGGGTGTTATAATTTTTGACACAATGCAACTGACTGAATTCGAACGCTCGACCTCACGTTTTGGAGCTGAATAAGTTACCTGTGCGCAACTAATACTTGATTACATCACCGCAATATTTATCAATTATACTCTGTCACATTTTCGTGTGGGAATTTTTCTTATAGAATTGATTAGAATACATTTTTTAGAAAGTCTGTAAGGAATGCAGCAGACATTCTGAACACTGGTAAACGTGTCCAGAAAGTAGAAAAAAAAGGGAGGGTGTTATAAATTTTTGACACAATGCAACTGACTGAATTCGAACGCTCGACGACACGTTTTGGAGCTGAAAAAGTTACCTGTGCGCAACTAATACTTGATTACATCACCGCAATAGTTATCAATTATGCTCTGTCACATTCTCGTGGGAATTTTTCTTATAGAATTGATCGCAAAAGGGTTTAAAGGTGGTTTAAAAAGGGATTAAATAATTTGTCGGCCGATTTGTACAAAAATATATGCAGTTTTTGCGATAGTGGCCTATAACATATTCGTCAAATGGTAGCGCATGAAAGTACTGCTTGAGAGTCACCGTATTCACACACTAACACACACAGAAATCATGATAGCAATGCTTTCCTTACACCATATGTTCGTAAAAAAAAAAAAAAAAATTAAAATTAAAATTCGGTTTAAATATTAAAATAAATAGAAGTTTTTGAAATTTAACAACTACAACAATCGTTCGAAATTGTGTTTCAAAGAAGTTTTAGTAATGATTCTTACTTAATTACAATTAGCAAAAATTAATTCCATTCAATGCTAAAAGTATATTTGGACAAAAATGTAAAAGTTAAAAGATATTTTTAGAAATTAATTATGTTTGCTACCAAAAAAAGCAATACAGGAACAGTAAAAAAACACTTTAAATCGTGCAAGAAATTTGCATTTTTCACAAAATTTTCGCCACTATATGAATAAAATGTCTTAATTATTCTAAAAATTATTCTTCAATAATAACTAATTCCACCTTTTTGCACAAACAAAATACAAAAGACTTTTATTTTTATCGCCGCTTACATAGAAACGGAACTAAAATTTCTCCTTACAGGCAAAGCAGCTGTGTTTCAACATCCCCTTCTATAAAAGTACCGCTATCACTCTTTAAATCCAGAATATATCTTTAAAAATTGATTTTGAAGTCTTCAGGATAATGTAGAGAAGAATTTACTATTATGTCGAAAAAATATTTATCCAGGGGTGGTATTTTTCAAGTGTATGAAGGAAATTTCAAAATCCAATTACCTGAGTTATCCTTTAGGATAAACTCTTCGTGATGTTATATGCCTCTGTATGAAATCATCTTTGAAATTAGGGATTCATTGAAGAATGATAAAACAAAAAGACGTTACTGTTATAAAGTTTTATCTCCGGTCGCTGTAAAAAAGACTTTCAAATAAATAAAAACAAAAATCCGAACATATTGTATCTTTATGATTTACAAATAAATTCAAATAATGAGCTAACGTCAACAAAAGTCAATTATTTCAGTATTTGTTAAATATCCGTGGAGATATGTTTGCGTTAATTAAAGAGGCTGATGCATTGCATTTTAAATCTTTTATTTACAGCAGGACTATCATAAATGAAAATAAGAAACACAGTGAGTATAAAGAGAAAATCACTCCTATTTATAACATTTAGACAGGATTAGAACAGGTTATTTAATAAGAAATAATAAGATTATTTAATAAGAAAGCCAATAGAAATTTTTGATGAGAGAACCAATCAAGATTTAATAAAATAATGAATTAAAAGATGTAATGTGCGATTACACATTTCTAACAGTATTTGAAACCTATTGTCTGAGCTTCAACATATTTTTAAATGAACGATTCTTTAGGCCATATGGATTAGTTTAAGATCGCATGTATGAAATTTGATTTTTTGTGTATTTTAAGCCCGTTTAACTTGAGTCGGTTACGAGTCAGGACTGGCAAATATTAGGTAACTTTCATTACAAAAAGTAAAAAGCTACTATTGTATTTGATTCGGTCTACGCATCTGCAGTAATTGATTCTCTGGAGGACATTCTTAAGACAAAACTTACATCAATACCGTAAAGAAGATTTACAAGAAAGCAACAACCACCATCCGTTTCGACAAAGGAAAAGCAAAAATCAAGCTTGGAAGAGGTGTAAGACAAGGAGACACCAATCCGCCTAAGCTTTTTACTGCTGTCTTAGAAAATATTTTCAAGAAGCTGGATTGGTGAAAATAAAGGGATTGGAATAAATGGAGAATATTTAAGCCATCTCCGGTTTGCTGATGACATTTTAATTTTCAGTAATAGCCCTAAATAATTGGAAAATATGCTAAAAGATTTGTCAGAATCAAACGTGGGATTAAAAATAAGTTTGGAAAAGACTAAGGTGATGTTCAATTCATTTGCATCAAAAAAGAAAATCGTCTGCAACAACATTGAGATTTTAAAGAAGTGCAAAGTTATGTGTATCTTAGACAGGAAATGTCATCGGATAACAGTATCACGAACGAAATCCATAGAAGAATAAGAAATGGATGGAGTGCTTTTGGGAAGATCAATATTAATCTCAAGAGTAACATGCTTCTTTGTTTGAAAAGATAGGTGTTTAATCAATGGAGAATATTTAAGCCATCTCCGGTTTGCTGATGACATTTTAATTTTCAGTAATAGCCCTAAATAATTGGAAAATATGCTAAAAGATTTGTCAGAATCAAACGTGGGATTAAAAATAAGTTTGGAAAAGACTAAGGTGAAGTTCAATTCATTTGCATCAAAAAGAAAATCGTCTGCATCAACATTGAGATTTTAAAGAAGTGCAAAGTTATGTGTATCTTGGACAGGAAATGTCATCGGACAACAGTATCACGAACGAAATCAATAGAAGAATAAGAAATGGATGGAGTGCTTTTGAGAAGATCAATATTATTCTCAAGAGTAACATGCTTCTTTGTTTGAAAATATAGGTGTTTAATCAATGTGTTTTGCCTGCACTAACTTATGGAGCAGAAACATGGACGCTAACAATGCAGATGGTACAAAGATTACAAATAACACAGCGAAGTATGGAAAGATGTATGCTAGGCATAATTAGAAGAGACAGAAAGAGAATAACCTGGATAAGAAGTCAGACGAAAGTTTTTGACATCATAGGGAGAAATTAAACGGCTAAAATATGAAAATGGACTTGACAATAGATGGAGCACAAACACCCTACAGTGGTATACCAGAGATGTAAAACGACCAAGAGGCCGACCTCAAGTCAGGTGGAGTGACGAAATTGGAAAAGTGGCTGGTGTTAATTGGATTACTAAAGCACTAGACAGGAAATAATGGAAAATCTGGGGGAGACCTGCATCCAGCAGTGGATTGAAAACGGTTGTTGATGTTGTTGATGATATATATATATATATATATACATCTGACATTTGTCATGCTGTAACTCAATTATTTATGAACCAATATGAATGTGACTGATCGTGTGTACAGTATATACCAAGGTCTCAACTGAGTTCGTTGGCCAGCTTCTTCCGCCATCTTGTTTCAAAATGACGGCCAGTTAAAATTAAAAAATTTTTAAAAACTCCAAAAGACGTACAAAAAAAAATTATAAATTGAAAGAGTTGTTTCCATTAAGTGTTAGATTGAGATACAAGGATTCTGGAGCATTTTATGTTTTGGCTGTATCTGAAAAAAATGGCTGAGATACAGACAGCTGTTTGAAATTCTATAGGTTCGCTGATATTTTGAAACAATCTGATTTTTTTTATCCTGTAACTCTCATGCTGAAATTCGCATTCAAATTCATCATTAGCGAAAACCGGGATTGAATCTTCTATAATCGGGTTCCAAGCATTTTAGCTTCGGCTATTTGAGTAAAATGAGTTGAATTTTTAAAAACATGGAATATGGAAGCTACTTTTTCCTCCCGGCACAGGACATTTTTTAAATATTCAACCGTTACCACAATTTACGAAAAAGATTTCTTTCACGTATTTCTCTTGAAAATATCCTGGTATAAGTGTATGTCAGAAATTGTTCATCAAAAAGTGGTACGAATAGAATAAAAAATAGTTCACTGGGATGTATATGTCCCAACACGTAGTCAAAAGCCTAACTGACCATCAAATTATAACTTTTTTTTTTATGCCAGACAAGTTCTTAAGTGTCTCTTTCACTCACGCGAAAACACCCGCTCTCTAATGTTAATCCTATGAGGGAAATATTTTAAGATATCTCGTTCACATTCCAATATTACTTACCCATCATACGCAGTATAGGGTAAGTCTTGTAATCGTTTTGAAAATCGAAAAAAAAAATGACGGGTTAAAACGTTTCAAACACTGGAGATTCTGAAAAACATATTTTTAGAAAATAAAATTTGCCATCCGTCTGTGTGTCTGCGTGTCTGTGTGTCTGTGTGTCTGTAAACGCTCTATCTTCCGAACAAATTGAGATAGAGACTTGAAATTTATTACGTACTTAGTATGTAATAATGGGAAGAAGCTTATTAAATTTCAGTAACCTCGATTATCCGGAACTATTTTTTTCGGACTCTCGAAATACTTGTTCTGGTAACAGGTAAAAATTTTCGAAATTGTTTATTTTGAGGAGTGAATATAAAAGACAATAAAAAATCCTAAATTTTGAAAAAGTAAAAAAGAGCCTGCATAGAGATCGACCTCAGCTATCCAATGAAAAAAAAATCATTTAAAAATATTGAAATGCGAACGAAATATCTTAAAAACTTTCATACACAGGATTAACATTCGCGAGCGGGTGTTTTCGCGCGAGTGAAGTAGCCTCTTAAACGAAAGCTGTGGGAAATAAGTTTAGTATTACCAAATGTCTTTTTTTTATCTTCATCTCCATAGGTTTTGGATCCCGATTCGCAAAAATTTAGTATTTGACTCCAATTAATACCTACTAGAATAGAGTAAAAATAGCAAATTAACTACATCTGTTGGATATAAAGCTTGTTAATTTATCACAATCAACTTATCTCAATGTCATATTTCCACCAATGCCCTAGTACTATTAAAAAATAAAAGATGATAGACAGTCATATATCACAGATTTTTTTTTTTCAATCTGCAGATTGCTGTCTGAAGACTACATTCTCACTCTTTTGTGACGAGCATCCTTTACAAAAATTTTAATATTTATCACCAGTTTTTCAAAAGAGAAAAATCATGGGATTGTATTTGTCGATTTCTGACCTAGTGATTTTCTTTTTAGCTTTGCATTTATGTAGTGTAAGTTATTCATGCCATTTCTGGATGGCAGCATATGTTCTCTTGTCCATGTCATTTTTTGCTCTTTTCTCCAAGATGATGTATGGTGGCTTGCTTATCCATGCTTATCTGATTCCGGTTGCATTTTGACAATATTTTTCTACACGGTGAGTTGTTCACTATATTTGTAAGTTTATTACCTCCTTTTCTTGAGTTTTCAATTATTTCTTGGTTATTTCAATTTACTTCAATCATTGGTTTTCCGATATGTTATAAGGAGTTTAATATTTTCATTTTTAGGTTCAATGCTGTCAATATTCGACGAAATAAAAATCTTTACTATGAATTATTCTTATGAAGCTCCCCTGAAGAATTCAAAAGATATTCATAGTTCCTCATTTTTGCATCTTCAAATTACTATATTTTATTTTTGTATCGTATTTTCCGTTATATATATATATATATATATATTGATATCACATGTGCAAAAATCAAAGGAAAAGACGATATATATATATACACAGGGTGATTATAAAAAAACTATGACGATATATGAGCCCATAACTGCCATACCGTTCACACACTGTAAGAAAAACCACTGTAGATTTAACAGCACAATGTGCTGGCAATTCGGACGCCAGCAGTTTGTGCTGTTAATTTTACGCAACTGCTGTTATTTTTCAGCAGCACATTGTAGTGTTAATTTGACAGTAGTTTGTGCAGTTAATTTTATGCAACTGCTGTTTTTTCAACAGCGCATTGTGAGGTTAAATTTACAGTAGTTTGTACTGTTAAGTTAACGCAACTGCTGTTATTTCTGCAACGCTGTTATGTTTGAAATAGGCTTACAGTACCCCATCTTACTAAATCTATAAAATGCGGTTTCCTAGTTCAAGGGCAGAAAAAATAAAACATGTTATTAAAAGAAGAGAACAAACTTTTGAAGTACATACTACATTTTACGTGTTTGTTAAAGTTTTACTTACTTTTCTAAAGACAGAAACAGAGTTAGTTGCATATCACTTCAAACAAGACACAGAGTTCAGAGGTAGAAACAAGCGGGAAGAAATGGCGGTTATGTGTTACAGTTAACTTCCTTTCTGCTAACCAAAGAAAGCTAACAGTACATTCAACTGCAATCGAATGTGAGTGCGAAATGAACAGCAGTTTGTGTTGTAGAAATGTCGTTTTTGTACAGTGCAGAAACTGAATGACATACTGGCCTAAAGTATTTTGAGGTATGCGCTCAAGAATCACGTGAAAAACAAAAGTTAAATTCTAACAGTTACGGTTACAGTGACAAAATTTCGAAAATTTCAAATGACAACACCTACTTTTTTTTATTGGAATCTGATCTTCGCAGTGAAAAACCATAAAAAGCGTTGGAACGGTACATGTAGCACGAAAATCGCCGGCGCTAGACAGACTAAGAAGAAAACTGAAAACAACCAATAAAAGACAGAGAAGCAACAGAAAGTAAAACATTTTATTGCTCTGTGCTACCCACATGTAAAGTGTCGTCGTGTGTAAAATGGAAAATGTATAAACACAATAAAATGTTTTGTTTTCGGTTGCTTCTCTGTCCTTATTGGTTGTTTTCACTATTCTTCTTTAGCGCCCGCGATTTTCGTGCTACAGGTACCGTTCCAACGCTTTTTATGGTTTTTCACTATGAAGATCACATTCCAATAAAAGAACGTAGGTGTTGCCATTTGAAATTTTCGAAATTTTGTCACTGTAACCGTAACTGTTAGAATTTAACTGTTGTTTTTCACACGATTCTTGAGCGCATACCTCAAAATACTTTAGGCCAGAATTTCATTCAGTTTCTGTGAACGGTATGACAGTTAGGGGCTCATATATCGGGATAGTTTTTTTATAATCACCCTGTATATATATTCTACTGACGTGTTCATATTGTCCAGATATGCATATCACTATGTAACAGCTAAAAATTAACACGATTTTAAAATTCAAGATAACAAATTTACATAAATGAATTTCATTCTATTGAAACAATGTACAACTTCTAAAAACTCGTATACTAGTATAAATGATGAAGTGTGGTTCTTCTTCTTCTTCTTCTTCTTCTTTTTTTTTTTTTACATCAACTGCAAATAGTGAAAATTAAAGAATAAAAATCTGTCCTATATGTTAGTAAGTGGATGAAAAACAATTTTTTTCTGCATTTTTTTTTTCTTTTTTTTAAAGAAACAGTATTTTATAAAACTGAAAAGGAATAATCCATAAAGCAGGTTTAACTTATAATATAATCCGCTACTGACAACAAAAAAGTTATCTCTCTTCTATGTGTAACGTAAATGCAGACATTGATTTTTAAATCTTGTGACAGAAAACAATGAAAGAAAAATGTTTATATTTTGTAGGAAATTTCTAAACTTTTGAAGAAATTGAAAACTCAATTACCAAAGTTATCCTACACTCAGAAAAACACATAAGGTCGTGCAACGGATTTTATCCTGATATGGAGATTTACAGTAGGTTATATAGTGACATGATATAAGATGTTATAAAATGAAAATTCAGCGTTACATGTTTGTTTACTCTATCGCATCCTCTTCTATGATGGATCAAGGAATACATAATAAGAACAGTTGTTTCGGATGTATAACATGTAAAAGTTTATAAACTTTCTATATAAATAATAATAATAATTGATATCCTAATTAGTTTTCTTAAAATTCGCACACATTAGTATAAATGAATTTCAAATTTGTTCATTTTCATTTGCAAATCGAGAACAGGTGTTCTTTTCGTTAGCCATTTTGATAAAAGAGTTGGCATTTTCGATGCGACGTTTATTGAGATTTTAATTAATATATTGGATAATTATCAAAATATTAAAATTCTCAGACTAAGGTATATCAGATTAGGCTTTGCACTACCTAAATATAAATTTTCAGATTTCTAAGAGCACTAGATTTCGCTGGCCTAGAATAGGTTATAGAATAGGCTATACAAACATTTTTTGAAGAAACATGTTTTTTTATCTAGTTTTAGGCTAAAAATGTTAGTGAAGACGAAGAATAAATCTTATCAAATTCACGAAATTAGGTAAACTATATTCATCCAGCAACGCGCATTCTTATACATTACCGGGTGCGCCATAAGTTCGTTAAAACTATAAAAATTCATTAAAAAGTAACCCATAAAAGATATATAGATTAAAAAAGGGCTAATAAATGGACATAGACATTTACAGTTTTAACGTTTTGGGTCTTATTACTTATTTCATAATACTGTATTGAGAATTAAAACAAACATTTTTGTGTAGAAACATGTTTTTTTTTTTTACTTAGTTTTAGGCTAAGAATGTTAGTGATGGCGAAGAATAAAGCTTTTCAAATTCACAAAATTAGAAAAACTATATTCATCCACCAACGCGCATTCTTATACATTACCGGGTGCGCCATAAGTTCGTTAAAACTTAAAAAATTCATTAAAAAGTAACCCATAAAAGATAAATAAATTAAACAAGTTGGAAATTGTACGTCAAACGTTACAAACGAGGTACGTTCGTACACACGTTTTAGAATTAAATTCATGATATCCCGTGCGTAGAATGGGTTAAACAGCTAGTTAAGTATATATTTTATGACACTGTTCATACAAATATCTTAACTAGTTATATAAATATTCAGATATATATGTATCAGCTAGTTATATAAATATTCAGATATATATGTATCAGCTAGTTATATAAATATTCAGATCTTGATGATTTTTAATTCTGGGAAATGAATTATATCGTCTGCAGATTAATTTCTGTCATAAAATAAGAATCTCGGTCGCTTGACGATTAAACTTCGGAAGCTCCTATAACAAAAAAGCACCGATTTAAAAAAAAAAATCAAATTTCTTAATAAATATTTTTATTAATATCTCCTAAAGTTTTGATTCGATTTTAATAATATTTGAAATGTCTCGACAAAATTCTGCAAAGATAATATATTGTAAATTGCAAACCATTTGGTTGGGTAGTTTTTGCGTTGTTATATGCGGACAGACAGACAGACGGACGGACAGACAGACGGACAGACAGACAGACAGACGGACGGACAGACGGACGGACCAAACGACGACTATAGGTGCTACGTATTTATATAATTACGAACGCACCTAAAAAGGGCTAATAAATGGACATAGACATTTACAGTTTTAATGTTTAGGGTCTTATTACTTATTTCATAATACTGTATTGAGAATAAAAACAAACATTTTTGTGTAGAAACATGTTTTTTTTTTTTTTTTTTTTTTTTTTTTTTTTTTTTTTAACTTAGTTTTTTATGCTAAGAATGTTAGTGATGGCGAAGAATAAATCTTTTCAAATTCACAAAATTGGAAAAAGTATATTCATCCACCAACGCGCATTCTTATACATTACCGGGTGCGCCATAAGTTCGTTAAAAGTTTAAAAATTTCATTAAAAAGTAACCCATAAAAGATAATTAAATTAAACAAGTTGGAAATTGTACGTCAAACGTTACAAACGAAGTGCGTTCGTACTATAGCTAGTTATATAAATATTCAGATCTTGATGATTTTTAATTCTGTGAAATGAATTATATCGTCTGCAGATTAATTTCTGTAATAAAATAAGTATCTCGATCGCTTGACGATGAAACTTCAAAAGCTCCTATAAAAAGAAAGCACCGATTTTTTTTAAAAAAATCAAATTTCTTAATAAATGTTTTTATTAATATTTTCTAAAGGTTTGATTCGATTTTTAAAAAAAATTGAAATGTCTCGACAAATTTCTGCAAAGATAATATATCTTAAATTTCAAACAATTCGGTTGGGTAGTTTTTGCGTTGTTATATGCGGACGGACGGATAGACGGACGGATCAGACGACGACAATAGGTGCTACGTATTTATATAATTACGAACGCACCTAAAAAGGGCTAATTAATGGACATAGACATTTACAGTTTTAATGTTTTGGGTCTTATTACTTATTTCATAATTCTGTATTGAGAATAAAAATAAACATTTTTCTGTAGAAACATGTTTTTTTTTTTTTTTTTTTTTTTTTTTTTTATACTTAGTTTTATGCTAAGAATGTTAGTGATGGCGAAGAATAAATCTTTTCAAATTCACAAAATTGGAAAAAGTATATTCATCCACCAACGCGCATTCTTGTACATTACCGGGCGCGCCATAAATTCGTTAAAACTTAAAAAATTCCTTAAAAAGTAACCCATAAAAGATAAATAAATTAAAAAAGGGCTAATAAATGGACATAGACATTTACAGTTTTAATGTTTTGGGTCTTATTACTTATTTCATAATACTGTATTGAGAATGAAAGCAAACATTTTTGTGTCGAAACATGTTTTTTTTTTCTTAGTTTTATGGTAAGAATGTAGCGAAGAATAAATCTTTTCAAATTCACGAAATTGGGTAAACTATATTCATTCACCAACCCGCATTCTTATACATTACCGGGTGCGCCATAAGTTCGTTAAAACTTTAAAATTTCATTAAAAAGTAACCCATAAAAGATAATTAAATTAAAAAAGGGCTAATTAATATGGACATAGACATTTACAGTTTTAATGTTTTGGGTCTTATTACTTATTTCATAATACTGTATTGAGAATAAAAACAAACATTTTTGTGTAGAAACATGTTTTTCTTTTACTTAGTTTTAGGCTAAGAATGTTAGTGATGGCGAAGAATAAATCTTTTCAAATTCACAAAATTGGAAAAACTATATCCATCTACCAATGCGCATTTTTATATATTACCGGGTGCGTCATAAGCTCATTAAAAATTTAAAAACTCATTAAAAAGAACGAAATGATGCTAAAAAATTGCGGTTGGCAGGAATGGGATTACAGGGAAATCGGATTATTTTTAATAACAAAAAAAAAAAAAAAAAAAAAAAAAAAAAAAAAAAAAAAATTGAAAAATTACTGATAGATGGCGCTGCACGCATAATATGAAGCGGATTTATGCAAATCAGGCTGTCAAAAAAACTCCTTGATGCACACAGATTCTTCATTTGATGTCAACAATATGCTATCGTTACCAGTTCAAGGGCTGTTGGTTAAACACTTTTACAAGAACAGGTAATCAGCAGCTGGCACACTAAGAAAATTCCGCACGGCAAAATGACTGAAGACAAGAAAAGAGCCTTGTTCATGTGCTGGGATACTGGAGCTTGTCAGATGCTTCGCAGAAATGGGTCTTTTACTATAAAAGTAATTTCCATACAGCTGCTGCATATTATGCATGCCAGCGCCATCTATCTGTAATTTTTTAAACACAACTTTTGTTATTGTTAAAAAAATCCGATCTCCCTCTAATTCCATTCCTGCAAACCGCAATTTTTTAGCATCATTTGTTACTTTTTAATGATTTTTTTTAATATTATTTTTTTATAATGCACCCTGCATATCGCACTGATTTTTACATCTTCTATAAATAATATGAAATTATCCAGAACTGCATATTCATGTATGATAGGGAATAAATGTGATATTTTAAAAGTCAAGATATCAACTTTTCATAAATGAACCTCATTTAGTTGTAACAATGAACAAAATGTAAAAACTCGCAACCTAGAATAATTGAAGAAATATCGCTCTTCCTTTTTATATCATTCGCAAAGACTGACTATCAAAAAGAAAAAAAAATCCTATGTTTTCAGTAAATAAAAAGCGATATTTTTTTTTTTTTTAAGAATACGTTATAAAACTAAAAAGGAATAATCCATAAAGTAGGCTTAACTTATAATATCATCCACCAGTCTACTGACAACAAGAAATTTATCTCTCTTCTTACATGTAACGTAAATTTAGAAATTGATTTTTAAATCTTGTGATAGAAAGCGGATGAAAGAAGAATGTTTATATTTTGTAGGAAATGTCTAAACTTTTGTAGAAAATTCAAAACTCAATTACCAAAGTTATTCTACTCAGAAAAACGCATAAGGCCGTGTAATGGATTTTACCCTGATATAAGAGATTTTCAGTAAGGTTATAGTGATATGCATAGCAGATGTTATAAAAATGAAAATTCAGCATTGGATGTTTATTTACTTTATCGCATCTTTTTAAGCGATGGATGAAAGAACAGGTAATAAGCAAAGTTGTTCCGGATATATAAAATGTAAGAAGTTCACAAGTTTTCTATATAAATAATAATAAACCCATAAATGATTAATAAAGTGTATACATGTTTTAATGTTTTGGATCTTATAACTTATTTTATATACTGTATTATTGAGAATAAAAACAAAGAGTTTTTTCTTTTGTATAAACTTTTTTTTTTCTTTTTACAAAATTGATTAAACTATATTCATATACTAATGTGCATTCTTATGGGATAATCTATAGTATACTTATTTTTATATCATCCATAAATATGAAGATGTTATTCAGAAATGTATATTCTTACATGATAGTGAATGATTAATGATATTTAAAAATTCTAAATATCAAAATTTCATAAATTAATCTTATTTGGTTATATCAAACAAGCAAAATGTAAAAACTCCTATCGCACTTATTTTTTTATATCATCCCCAAAGAGCTAATATCTTTATATATATATACAGTCGAGTCTCTATATAACGAAATCCATTGTTTCAGTGAAAAATTCGTTATATAGAGAAATTCGTTATATAGAGAATGAGTAAAAATTCCTATTTAATGTGTAAATTTTGAACAAAAAATATTTTTGAAGTGTTAAATTAACAATTTGAAATGTTTAACTATAAATATTAACCTAATATTGTATTTCTTAATTACGTATTTAAATAGTTTAAAAAAAGAGAACAGACATTTATTTGAAAGCATAATAAAAATCACATAAGGAAAACTTACAGTAATTTTACACGAAGAAATCTGTAATTTTTCGCTGCTTTGATTTCAAAATTGTTACACTCTCGAAAAAATGTTCACACTTTAGCAAGGAATGAAAAATTGTATCGGGAAAATAATTGTATCGCATCAGGTCATGTGTCATGCCAATGGACCTCGGGAGCTTAAGGATGTTGGAAGGTATGGGGGTAGGGGGGGGGAGATGAATTCGTTGGACATTATAGAACAAGGAAATTCAAGGTAGAAAAGTAAGATTAAAAAAAAAAAAACTTAGCACTGAACGATAAATCAGGAATCAGTGATGGAAAATTAATTCTATGTGATTTGGAAGCTTTTATAAAACTGAATAAATAAAGAACATTTTATGAACAAAATTCGTTATATGGATATAAATAATTTGCTATATGGAGACTGTTTTTAATGAGATCATGGGAAAAGGGGACCGTTCCTACTAAAAATTCGTTATATAGAGAAATTCGATGTATGGAGTTTCGTTATAGAGAGACTCGACTGTATATATATTTATATATTATTTCCTAATATTTTGAATAAATGAAAATAAAAAGGTCTCTGTTTTTATTTTATTTTATATTTTTAAGAAGGAGTACTTTATAAAACTGAATAGTAATAATCCATAAAATAGATTTAACATAAATAACACCATACCCTACTGACAATAAAAAGTTTAGCTCTCTTCTTAGGTATAACGTAAATGTAAAAAATGATTTTTAAATCTTGTGACGGAAAGCAATGAAAGAAGGGTGTTTATATTTTGTAGAAAATGTCTAAAATTTTGAAGAAAATTGAAAACTCAATTATCAAAGTTATCCTACTCAGAAAAACACATAAGGCCGTATAATGGATTTTACCCTGTTATAGAGATTTACAATAGGTTATAGTGATTTGATAGGAGATGTTTTAAAATGAAAATTCAGCATTGGATGTTTATTTACTTTATTTTGCATCTCTTTCAGCGACGGATGAAGGAATATACACAATTATCGCAGTTGTTTTCGATGTATATATAATATGTAAAAGTTCATAAGCTTCCTATATAAAGAATAATGACGACATAAAAGATAAATAAATTAATAAATGATTAAAAATAGATTAATATTGAAATTAACACATGTAATTTTTTTATGAAATTGTAAAATTTTTCAGTTTTGAATACTTAATTACTAAAGTTATTCTACTCTAGCACACAAGGCCGTGTGATAGTAGATTTTACCCTTATATAGAGATTTATGGTAGATTATAGTGACATGATAAGAGATGTTATAAAACGAAAAATCAACGTTGAATTTTGATTGCTTTATAGCATCTTTTTCTACGATGGATGAAAAAATACACAATATATGCAGAGTTGCTCCCTATATATAATATGTAAAGTTCCCAAGCTTCCTTTGGCCCCACCAGTGGCTGAGAGGTTCTGCTCTCGAAGCTGGTAGACGGAAGGTGCTGGGTTCGATCCCAATCGCGCCCGTCGGCCTAATCCTTCGGAGTTTTCGTGGTTTTCTTCGAGCCGTGGATTTATCTATGCGTAAATACGGGTTAGGTTCCCTTAGAAAGACCCCCACGAAGGGCACTCCCCCCGGGCCTATATCTCAAGAGTAGATAATTGGCCGTCAATAATCAACCCAACCCAACACCAAGCTTCCTTTATAAAGAAAATTGAGGGCTTGAAACATAAATAAATAATGAAATTACCGGATAGAATTTTTATGGAATTGTAATTGTTTCAGTTTTTAAAACTCAATTACCGACGTTATCGGACTAAAAAAAACGTATAAAGCCGTGTAATTGATTTTACGTAGCTATAGAGATTTGCATTAAACAATAGTGGCACTAATGCTAATAATGTTTTAATAATGTTAAACTAAAAATTCAGTCTTCGATGTTTGTTTGTTTTATTGCATATTTTTCTGGAAAGACCAAGGTACAGAAAATAAGCACAAGTGTTCCGGTTATATGTAAAGAATGTAGAGGTCACTTTTGGGTAGCTGCAAGAAAAAAATACATCACTCCTAATATCATTCACATAATTTCAATTTTTACGTCACTGAAATGAAAAAAACAAACAAAATAAACATACTTTCGGGTGAAATTTGTTTGAAAACTGAAACTTAATTTAATGACATTTTAAATCATTTTCAAATATGATTAAAAAAAAATCTATTTCGACAATGATCAGTTAATTGCTATAATAATGTAAAGTAACTGGTAGCAGGAATTGCCACATTTGGCAATTGATTGTCAAGAGAAAAGTCAAAAGAAAAAAAAAAGCAGATTAACCATAAGATATCGTACTTTGGCATTAAACTAAAATCTGTCAACTGAAAAGACAGATTTTTATTTTATGTTGAACAAAAATTTAATGTCAAGTTAGATTCAACTGGTTAAACAAAATGCTGTTTCAGAATAGTATTTTACTTTTTTAAACTGCCGATTGTCTAAAACTCTTTTCTGCAATAATTGTGATTTATAGAATTATGTTTTAGCATTTAATTTTTTATACACTGGCCATGAAAGTAAAACAGATGAAGAGGGGAGGACAGGTCGCACTGGACCCATGGGCATTAGAGATGAGTTCTGGCTCTTATTTCAGAGCCCGAGTCCAACGATCTAAAATCCGAGCGTGCACAAGCCCGAAACATTTGGTATCATCAGAACCCGAACCTTACTGTATCGGGTTCGGGTTCTGAGTATACAGTAGATTTAAAACTGTTTCAAGATTATTTTCTTGTTTAAAAATCTCTTCTTACATAGAAATAAGTATTAATTCTAAATATTATCTCATGGCAACCTTTCGTGACCTTCATGGCTCTGAAAAGCTGTTTAAAATAGCAAATTTGTTGTTTTTATCTAGCCACTGGCAGAAATTTTCAAAAGTCACAATTTTTATTCTTTTAAAGTATATGATTGTACAACTATAACAGAAAGACATGATTTCAGTTTTCCAGTAATTCTTTAAAAGGACTTCAAACAAAAAACGATGATAGACAAGGAATATCTTACTGTTTCCTTATTTTACTAACACTGACCGTTTAAGGGCTTCAGAATTAGATAGAAATTTAATCTTATATCTTATCAATAACGATTTAATTCCCTTAACTCCTATTATTTTCATATTATTTCCATATTTCCATGATTTTTAAAGGATTATGAAACACTTTAAGAAGGTTAGAATACATTATTGTTTCTCAAATACAGTTTTTAGGTGCGTTCGTAATTATATAAATACGTAGCACCTATAGTCGTCGTCTGTCCGTCTGCATGTAATATAACAGCACAAAAACTATCCAACCGAATTGTTCGAAATTTACTATATATAATCGATGCAGAATTTTCTCGAGTCATTTCAAAATTTATGAAAATCGAATCAAAACTTAAAAAGATATTAATAAAAATATTTTTTAAGTTATTTGAAATTTTTAAAAATCAGTACTTCCTTGTTATAGCAGCTTCCTAGGATTAATCGTCAAGTGACCGAGATGTATCTCCAAGTTATCTGACATGTATGACGTTATAGTCATTTATGATGTATATGACATTTTATAACCTGTATGACTAAGTTATAGTCTATTTTTCCTTCTGTTAAATGCTATCATACGTAATTAATTTGATGATATCCCATGATAAATAATGATTCTAGGTTGCCATGGTGATTACGTCCTATTTAAGATGGAGCCATATTATTTCCGTAACTTAATTTAAAAACCGAATTTGTATATTAAATTTGTTTAATTATAGCAATCGTCCTACCGACAGTTTTTTGGGTATGATGTTTCCGGAGAAATAGATATTTAATGGAAAAATAGTCTAAATAGGGATTTCAATTTCTGAAATTTTCATAGCTATGGTTAAGTTTCCCTTTGGAATTTTCAATAAACGTCAACAAAAAATAAAATATTGCCAACTTAAAATGTACTTGTTTTATTACGGAAATTAATCATAATAACAGACGATATAATTCATTTCACTGAAAATAGTTATAATACGAACGCACCTCATTTGTCATGTTTGACGTACAATTTCCAATTTGTTTCTTCTTTTATGCAATTTGTGCATAAAATTTTCTCTTTGAGCCCGAAAACTGATATAAAAATCGAGTCCGAGCCCGTTTTGGGCCCGGGGGCGAGCTGAGACCGCACTTCATCGCACTTCATCTGGGCGTATAATATTACATCCCGGCTTTGAAGCTGCCACAGTGATGTAGAAGAAAGTTCACTGGTCAGTGAGTCTCAA
Source organism: Maratus michaelseni (assembly GCA_963931845.1). Taxonomy (NCBI): domain Eukaryota; kingdom Metazoa; phylum Arthropoda; class Arachnida; order Araneae; family Salticidae; genus Maratus; species Maratus michaelseni. The sequence continues at coordinate 89,919,955 of OZ007594.1, read as the reverse complement.
CGTTTCTCGGACACAATCGACAATCGTGGAATAAATAATGAAAATTAAAACTGCGTACTAAATATATATATATATATATATAATTTTAAATACAATTGATACCAATTAAGATATGCTTACTTATGTTTTAAAATTGTTTCGAAAATTTGTTAGGGATCAAGTCAAAATGAAGCCATGTTTCTGATGCAGTTTGGTGCTTCCGTTTATTAACTCGTAGTAAAAAAAATCACATAATAGCAAATTGGTTGTTGTTTTTGTATGGAGGAAGGACAATGTAACATGGAATGATAGAGAAATTTTTTTACAAAGACTTGACTAGTTTGTCAACCACAAAAACAGACTTGACTAGTTTGTCAACCTAATGTTTATACACTCATTTCAAACTCGTCTAAGCTAATATCAGTAAGTTCTGTAATTAGGATTGCCGTAGTTTGTACAAAAACTTCGAATCTGAGCGCTCGTTCTGTGCCTATGTCGCTACTCTTATAAATAAGGTTACTCTAAAGTGAATAGATGTCTCCAATTTGTGGGTTCAGTATTCACGCAAGGTTTCCAGATTGGCCTTTTTATAATTCCGAAATTTCTCATTCATACCAGAAGTTTTCTATAATGTTTTTCTTCTTTATTTAATGACAGACATTTCGTAATTGCATAAAGTAAAAATTCTTCTTTAAAAATATCTGGTGTGATTTCGAAATTTTTGAATTAAAAAGAAAGGCACTAGTAACCCTGTATACATGTTTAGAGTGTCAGCTCAGTATTTTGATTTAAAATACCTACTGAGTTTTAAAAAGTTGAGAATTTTATGAGGTTTAAAAAGTTATGAATTTGTAAAGTTTGAAGCGTAGAAAGTTTTGAAATGTGGTCGTCTTAATGGATCAATATTAATTGAATGCAAATTTGATATAATGTGATCATGTATGAAATATCTTATTTGGGAGTTCTGAACTTTTGATGACCAGATTCCCTGATCATATATAACTGTGCATATGTATGAAATATTTACATTCATTATTGCAAGAATACAAATTTTATTTAGATAAAAAATCATTTTATTTCAAACATTGTTTATCTAAATATTAAAAACAAAATCACAAGTTTAAATTATTGTCATACGCTCAGTGCATCAAATATGCATTAATTTATTGCCTAAAATATATATAAATTAAATATATCCAATTTGTTAAAAACCAAAATTTAAGACAGAAGTGTTGTACAAATATTCCTTTGACTCTTTTTTCAAGTCAGTTTAATAGTTTTAAATGAAAAAGGTTTTTTTTTAAAATCAGTCATTACAAAACATAATTAGAAAATTTCTGCACTTCGTTCATTTTCCCTTTATGATGTCCAGAAAAAGGTTATGTACTAAAAACAACTAAGAGAGACTAAAATATTTTTTTCGCTCCTTCTAAAGCCTGTTAAAAAGTGACGGCAGAGGGAATTTTCTCACCCGTGAACGCAACCGCCTTTATAGCTTCAAGAATTTATAAGGATAAACACATCTTTTCAAAGTCAAAATAATATTAGAAGCAGTATAGCGTGAAGGTAGTATTCTATTTTTTAATTATGGTCTTTCTAACCGCCTGAAAGGCACAGTTAAACAACATGATTATGTTAAAATGTTTGAAATTATAACGTATTCAAAATTTTATATTTTCATTAAACACTTTTGAAATAGTTTATCCGGTATGTGTTGAATTTCTGTTTTACAGGCAAAAAACACGAAAATTGGGTTAAGAAACTATTCCACGCTCCGAATAGAACGCATACATTTTTTTTTTCCACTTGCACTAAGATATTAAAATATTTTTGATTTTCGTACATTTTACGCCTTCAGTAGACTGGAAAGAGAAGAGACAATTAAATAAAAAACAAAAAAGACAAAGTCATTTGTTATAAAGAAAAATATCGATGCTTAATAATGCCAATATAGCGTCAAGTGACTTGGATAAAATCTTTGTTTTTCCCTGTAGCTTTACTCAGTTTAAACTATTCAATAGACTCACGAACTCGTTGTGTTCTTTTATTATGTTATGGCGTCTTTAACAATGTTTTTTACTTTACACCATTTTTTTAAACGAGTAAAATGAATGCATAGAAACATAAAACTTTACTGTGACAAAAATTGTATATTTATTAAAATTTACAGGTATACAAAGTTAAACTGAAAAAGTTGTCGAAAATCTAGTCGGTTTTTAGCCTAAACTAGTGAATCCTAACACGTTTGTCAAACACTATACGTTTTTATTCACAACTAAATCTACAATATCTTCACGTCGAAAGCTAAAGAAAGCGAAATTGCGAAATAATAGACTTTTCTATGTATATAGAGTTAGATCAACATATATATTATAAAGCAAAAACAAGTTTGACACTAATGCTGATGTCATAACGATGGTGGCAACGACCTGCTCTATCGCTTTTGCTTTTATCTCTATATATTTGCTTCTAAATATCGCATAATTTCAATTTTTACACCATCGAATAGAGCAAAAATTTACTTTCAAGTAAAATCTGTTTGAAAACTGTAACTCAATTCACAGATTTTTTTTTAAAATAATTTTAAAATAATTTTTAATCATGTTTATTTTTAATTTATCTCAACAATAAATATCTGTATCTGGAATAATGTAAAGTAGTATTTGGAGTAATAAATAAATATGCAAAACTAAGGAGAAATTAGCAGAGTTAACATAATTGGCAACTGATTTTATATGCCTGGCAAGAGCGCCTATTCAACCTTCCTTAAAAAACAACAGCAATAAAAAATCGTTTGAAAATAGAAAATGGCGCAATTAATAGACACAGTCTGTTTATAACATTTACACACGTAGTTTATAAAAAAAAGATATATATATATATATATCTTTATATATATATTTTTTTTCATATATATATATATATACATTAATAATGTTCATGGACATATAATCACTGGAAATCTTAATATTGCGAATGATTTTAAACTGAAAAAACTAATGAATTATGGTACTAAATATAGACTTCCTTCTAAATTTAACGTAAATTCTATTATAAAACAGTTTACATACGATATAGATATTTTTATTTATAAAATTTCAATCTCATATAGTAAACCTATTGAATATTTTAATCAATGTAAAATACTAGTTATTGAAAAATTAACGAAGGCTTTAAAACATAATATTTCGCATTTGATTAATATTAACACAAAACATTTGTTCCAGCAAATTACAAAAAAACTATTAAGTAAAAAACTACTAAATTACAAAAAAACTATGTAATCACATACATTGGCACATCTCCTAATAATTATGCAATCGTATGTAAATCTTATTATCACCGACTACTTACATCCTGTACTTCTACTAATAAATCTTTTCAAAAGACAAATGAAAATGTAATTGTAAACAATCGTAAAATTCATAGTTATTATAAACTATTAAATATTTCCTCTACTAACTTTAATTATCCTTATTTAGTTCTTATACCCAAATTTCATAAAAAACCAATTAAATTTAGGACTGTAACTATTGGGTGCAATATATATAATAATATAGCCAATAAACTTCTATTAAAAATTCTCAATCAAACTTATACACTGACAACATCCACTGATAATACACATTATATAAAAAATAGCTATTAACTCGTCAATATTTTGAAAAATCTTAAATGTGTTAACAATATAATGACATATGATTTCAAAGATCTTTTTAATAATATATATTTATTAGATCTACATAATATTATAAATGCATTATTTAATAAGTATCATCATACACTGAATTTACCAATTCATATAGATATTACTTATAATAAAACTCTAACAAATTCATTATATATAATAATTTTATAATGCATGATAACACATTATATTTACAAGAAGTCGGTATACCACAAGGTGGATGTACATCTAGTATACTTTCTGACTTATATCACTATGAACGTACTTTTATTAACAGTAATATACATTTATATCGTTATATTGATGCCATAATTTTAATTGCCACTGATCATACTAATATTTCTATATTTCCAGTAGATTATCCTACTAATTTAGAATTAACGGAAAACCTCCCGTCTAACAATACTATTAACTTTTTAGATCTTAAAATTACACTTAACACTAGAACGACGATGAGGACCCTACAAAAGAAAAAAATGTCCATTCGAACCGGATATTTCTTCATACGATAAGTTAAATGTACAAATCGCACAAAAATAAGTTGAATAAGATAAATAAATAAGTTAAAAATCCTAAATAAAAATTCTGGTGTGAAATATTTTTATGAAACTTGTGTAAAATTTCCCGTCGTTCTAGTGTTAAAGAAAACAAAACAATAATTGATCTATATGACAAACGTAAAGAATTTAAATTTAAAGTTAATACATTCACTAATTTTAAATCTTGTCTTCATAATTCTGTATATCGTAATATATTCCTTAATCATATATATATATAGAATTAAGAGTTTATTTTTTTTTCTCTACTAATTAACAACAATATTAAAAAACTAATCTATGATGCATTACAACATGGTTTTCCAAAAAATTTCATATATTCTTTAATATATAATTAGTACTTAAATGATCTTAAAAACCAAATTAACACATGCTTAAAAAAATTTGTAAAACAAAAATATAAAAAATTAGAAAATAATTAAAAAAAAATTATAATAGGACGGATGGGTGGGTAGATGTCAGATTACGGAGGTGTGGCGGAGTTGTCTAAAAAAAGGGGGGGGGGGCATTTTGATTTACAAATACGTTTGCTAATACACCTTTTATAATGGACTATGATTTGATACTTTTATATGCAAATTAATGTAGTTATATATACATATTCATTAATTCATTTTAATGCATTCATATTCATTAATATTTAATAATGTTATCGATTAATTGTATTTAGATTAATGCCCACTTTGGACAATATCATATTAAATTCTAATAATATCATATTAAATTCTAATACAATGTATACTTTCTTAAATGCTAATATAATACGTGTATTAATTTTTATTAAATGTTCTACCCTCTCCACTTAAAGAATGTGCAATTAATTTTTAACAATGTTTGTAGAAACATTAAATGTAACTAATTAATTTCAATATTTAATTAATATTAATTTAAATCCTTAGCATCTTAGTTCTTATAATTTTTTATTTAAATTTGATTATAAATTAATTTACGCGATTTTGCATTTCTGGCAAAGCTATTTAAATGTGGCTATGTCATTGCTTGGTACAAATATTTATCTGAAGCATTAATCAATAATTATTAATTTCACCATTTTACATATCATTTTTTACATAGAATTTTTCCTTAATACATCCATTACTTTTTTTATGTAATTGAATAATTTATCAATATAATTTTATTTATTATTTAATTATATTTATTTATTATTTAACTATCAGTTATCATTCATTAGACAGTATTTGTTTTAATCTTTAACTAATAATAGTAATCAAATGCTTTTATTAAATCATAGAATATTCACTAATTTTCCCATAGATGGCAGCACCTTATTAATTCATTTGAAAACATGTTTGGTGTTCGATTTTAAATTTTCTACAGAGGGAGCTGATTCTATATCGGTTTGTGTTTGGCTTTGCTGGTACTTTACTATTCCTTGGTCAATCATCTTATAAAACTTATTTTGGCAACAAGTAATGATTTTCTCCAATTTATTGCCTGTGTTATGTGTTGACTCCTGTTTGGACCATGTATTCTATATGGGAACTGTTGTTTTCTTTTCCCTATATCCTTTATAATCTTGTTGTATTTTGAACTTTATGATTATAATTCAAAGTTTTTTCTCTTTTTTTATGTGTAAGGTTTCTTTCCTTTTTAATATTGTTTTTATTTTTTGAACTTTTATGATTTTTTCACAGTTTATTTCTCTATTTTGGTGTGGTAGTCCCGAAATCTTATTCTTTAGCAATGTTATGGCTAATATGATGATGAAACCACACATTTTATTTGTGGTAATTTAGGCATTTGGGACCTGAAGATTCTGTCTAAATTCCACAAATTTCATTTTTTCAATTTTTAATTTAATTTCTTCTACTTCTTCTTCCTTTTTTTTTTTTTTTTTTTTTTTTTTTCACTGTGTATATGGAATCTATATTCCGAGTGTTGGGGGAACACTATTGTTGTCAATTAATTATTGCATTCTAATTCTTAATCTCATAGTTTTTGTTGGTGTTTCGGTAATGTTTCATTAATGGTTATATAATGAAATTTTTTAATTTTCCAATAATATAATATATATATATTAAATACATTTAAGTTAAAATTATAGTAACTGAATTAATAGATTTTATATTATTTATATTATTTATATGTATATTTTAAATTTTAACTTAGAAATAGTTGAAATCTCTGTGGTTAAATTAATAACTGCAACTGTTACTAACAGTTTCTGATATGGAGGATGCTACTTAACTGTAAATTTCACCTGTTCTATTGAATTCACTTTTACCATGTGCTTTTCAAATTTTGATTCGGAATATGGATAAATAATTGATGTAGTAATGTATGGATTTTCTTTATCTTCGTTTTTATTTATTTGTTTATACATTTATTTATGTTCTCCCCTCTTTATCAAATTGTTGGTATGATTTGTAGTGTTCCATTTTCAATGGTATCCTTGTGTTTCAATTTTGTTCCAATGATTGTTTGGACAAGGATTTGACACAATTTTTGGCATTAAGCTGGTGTCAATTACAGAAAACAATCATTCTTTGCTTATAATGTGGTTTCCCTGCCCTTGAAAAAGTGAATTATATTATAAGCCTCCATTTGTGTTTATACTTTTGTTTCACTTTTTGAATAAATAATACTTCATATATTAGGGCTATGTTTTATAATTTGTAATTTGACAGAGCTATATGGTAAAGTAATCTAATGTATTAGGATTTTCAATTAAAAACGATTTTTTATGTATGGTATGTTAATCGGGTAATAGAAAGTGACCACCCCCAAAAATAAATAAATAAATAAAAAATAAATAAATAAATAAATAAATTAAATAAATAAAATAATAAAATAAAATAATAAAATAAAAAATAAATAAAAATAAATAAATAAATATAAATAAATAAATAAAAATTAAAATAAATAAATAAATAAAATAAATATAAATAAATATAAATAAATAAATAAATAAAAAAGCATTAGTGAGAATTTAAATAACCTATACGTTACTAAGAACAAGCCGAAAAGATTTTTGGAAAACTGCATAGTCTATTGGAGTCTATTATGGAGTACATTGGTGTCTATTATGTTATTAACTAAATTATAGCGAACATAATTCAGAATAATGCTGAGAAACACGCATAGGTGTGCATGTCAACATGTTCTTATCTTTACCCAAAGAATGCTGTTACGCGATCGAAATCGTTAAAAAAAGTGAGAGATCTGTTGAACAGAATGAGCTATCCGACTCAACAATTAACCGAATAATGCAACGATTTCATATTAATCATACAATAACCTGACATGCTGAAATGCAGTCTTCGTGAAGATGATTAAGCATGCACATGATGCACATGCATTTTTATAAGCTGCAGCAACAAATTTGAACATGTTTTGTTTAGTTTAGAACAAATAAATGCGTTTTTGGAATTTAATTGTTACTTCTTTCAAAATTTCATTAGCTTTCTTTTATTATTATTATTTATGCTCGTTTGCTTGAGGAGGAGGCGCCCTGTGTCTTCTGTAACCCGGTTAGACTGGGTTCCTCTGGTATTGTATAAATTTCATTTAGAGAATCCAAAATATTATTTCAAACCGCAAATATTTATTCTAATCAAGAATATTGATCACGCTATTCGTGTTCAAAGAATTCGTGTCAGGCATTTTTAATCTATATTTTTTTCTTCATTTTTCAGTAAACTGTTGTTATAACACGATAAAGCAATCGATCACTAATTATGTTTACAGATCGATTTAAAAGAAAATTCTACTCCTGTTTATTTGCAACCAAAAAGCAAAGAGAAACGAATTCCAGAATAAAAATATAATATATAATTTAAAAATTTTCAGATTATAATTGCTGGTTAAAAATTGCATTTAAAAACTACGTTATGTAAAGTGAAATTCAAAATTTCGAACCTCTGGGAAGTGGATTGTTACATATTGCGATTCCTAAACAATAATTCATTCAAAAATCAATAGTTTTCATTCGATTAAAAATCAGTTATAATTTATCAATCTCAGTTGCACAGGGCCCTAACTAAACCTGCGGAGGACCCTGAGATAAAGATTCCGTTTGCGGGGACCCATGACATTTTTGTAGCCGTAATTGTCTCTAGTATTAAGAAAAGTGCCTATTTTTTGGCTTTGGGTGGCGCTTTTAAAAGTGGGTGCCAAGGCCAGCTTGCGATAATCAACTCGTGCAGTTGCATCCCTACATTAAAAAGAAATTAAAGTACGAACCATATTGAGCAATCCCAAACATTTATTTCGAAGTTCGTGGAAATCCACTATATCTTGTGGACCTCTGAGAGGCCTGCTAATTCCTCCATAATTTGTAAGGGAATCGAAACTTCAGCCCATATATGGAGAATAAGGGAAGACAAATGCCTCTCCCTGGAATTTAAAATTTAATTAGCCAAATTTTCTTTTGCCCTGGTGATTTTGAAAAAAAATTAATAAAAGAGTATTCTTCTCAAGCGACTTAAAATAATTAGACATTAAGAGAAAAAGTCACTGACGGAGAGGTGTCCTCCCCTCCCCGCGAACTTCCATGTGGGAGATCATTTATTTTTCTTTTATTCTTTTTTACGATCATGTGTTGATAAACTATCTTAAACACAGGGTCGGACTGGGCAAGGGGAAAGGGCGCAGACCTTGGATTTTCAGAGGGCGCAAAAATTTTAACTGTGCATGACTTGACAAAGTTTAACATATTAGAATAGCACCAAGTAAGAAAAGGTCTTAATATTATATTCCTGAGTTTAGATAGACGACTTTGCTATATTCCTCGTGCATGTTTGAAGTTCCATTAAATTTGCACAATGCTACACAGTTTTTTTAAACTATGTCATGCAATATTCAAAAACTCTAGAAAGTTGGATACAGATTACCTTGTATCCTATTTTATTCTTTTGTCAATAGATACCTTAGAACTGTCATGGTATAAAAGTGATCACTCCTTAGTAATTATCCTGCGAATACGGTATAAAAAAATACATAGTTACCAATTTATTGGGAATAATTTCTACTATTAAATTCTATTCGAAAATTTTGTTTCGGGGTTGTCTACATATTAAACTAGTCGTTGGGGGCCACCGTAATACTTACCAATCACGGATATGCATAATAAAAAATATGAAAATAAAACATGTGTGAACTATTTATAAAATGCATTGCAATTCGAATAAAATCGTGGTTTGAAGACGTCGTAAACTTTAAATGGCCTATTACTGAATTGCGTAAAAAAACATCCTTACAACTCCAAAATTGATAATTATATTAAATAACAGTTTACTGCGACGGATTAAGCGTCTCATTTCCAATTAAAATATATCTTTGAATTGAAATTTGAATGAAATACAGGGTCACGAAAAATCGAAGAGTGTGGAAAATAGGATTACCAATATCTCGGCAACTCATTATCCGATCGACTTCATTCTTTATGCAAAATTTATGTTTTTTTATTGTCTTTTATATTCACTGCTTAAAATAAACTATTTCGAAAATTTTTATATACCTTTTATCAGAACGAATATTTCGAGAGTCCGAAAAAAATAGTTCCGGATAATCAAGGTTACTGAAATTCAGTAAGCTTCTTCCCATTACATACTAAGTACATGCCGAGTTTCAAGTCTCTATCTAAATTTGTTCGGGAGATCGAGCGTTTACATACAGACACACACACAGACAGACGGATGGCAATTTTTTTCTTCTAAAAATATGTTTTTCGGAATCTCCAGTGTCTGAAACGTGTAAATCGTCAAAAAAAATTTCGATTTTCAAAACGATTACAAGACTTACCCTATACTACGTATGATGGGTAAGTAAAAATGCACGAACGTTGATTTTTAGGGTTTCGTTCATCTCACGAAACCCTATTACTCCCGCTCCGTTGTCTGTCCGTCACAGAGCCATTCTTAGAAACTATGTAACTTAAAGAGTTGAAACTTTATGTATATATAGATGAATACCAGCTATGAAGCTCAAAATATTAAAATTTGAAAAAATAGTATTATTTTAATAGAGATAAAAAACCAAAATTCTAACAACCTTTTCCTATTAAATTTAAACATTTTTCGTTATAGCAGTTGCCAACAAATAAAAATCCACACTGAAATTCTTTCTACAATAATTAATTTTCTATTGAACGATTTCCACGTGAAATATGAAAATGAAATAAAAAGTTTCACCAATTGAAATAAAGATTAATATGAAATAAAACGGGGTTTCAAAGATTTCTCAATAATACAAGGAGTATGAGTATATGTATGTATACAAAGCAGATTAATATCACGTCATTAGAGAATTAAATGAAAATTTGACGTCATATTGGAAGTTTAACGAATTTTTCAAATGTTTGAGAATAATATAAAGCGAGTATATGAATAATAGAGAATAGTAAATATATGAGTTTGTGAAATATATTGAATCATGATAAAAATCCGATTATGGAAATATTCGTATATTTTAACATTTTGAAGGTGTAAAACATGTTTAATTTTGAAATTATTTTTTTTAAATATCGCATTTAGTCCGCATGACAGATATTATTATGACAGAATATAACAGCGGGCTGGTTTAGATATTCTAAAAAACAAAAATATAGACCGGTAAATTTTTACTTTATAAAAAACACGACTTTTTTTTTTTTTTTTGTTGCTAAATGAAATTTATTTGGATTTATTAAAGAAAGGATAAAGTGTTTTGAAAGGAATATTAAACGAAACCTTTGAGTGATCTTCGATCACACTTACTCACTTGTTCAAATTGTAACTCCTATGTTTGAGTTCCCTGGATCAAGATAGCATGGGAATATACTTATCTTAATTCTTCATAGAGTTATAAAAGAAAATGTGTTAGGGATTTATCTAAAAACTTCGGAAATAAAATTTAAATCTTGAAAGAAAAAGTACTGAACACTCATTTAGTCATCAGTAAAATTATACAGGAACTTTAATTTTATAAAAAAGACTTTCTTTATATAAAAGTAACTACTATAAAATGTTTCTGGTAAATCTCTATGTGTTATTTTCTGTAGATTCTTTGAAAATAGAAAGCGATCCCCTTAGACTGTAAGAAAGTTCTCTGCATTTCGAAAACTAATTATTCAAATGAGCTGTACACTTACACGCAGTCTTTTTTTAATACAAAAATTAATGTAGGTGTTCATTCATAATTTTTATATGAATGTATTAATAACTTTCATAATTAAAAATATATCTTTGGATACAAACAAACCTGGAATATGTTTGGGTCTATTAGGTGTATTTCACTAAAAAAAATTAATAAAAATTCAATCGGATGATTTTTATAAGATTGGCAAATGTATTTAACATTAGCATCCTCAAACTTTAAACTCTTCTATCTCTACGAAAATTTAGCATAAAGTATTTAAACTATACCTTTTCGCGGGCTGTCTCGATCCAAGGAACTCAAATAGGGTCTCAAAAATAGGTGTTATTATTTGAAAATTCAAAGTTGGTATAATTTTCAATATGTAGACGACTCTTCTTGTAATACACTTAATCCATAGTTTTAATTAGTAGACATTATTTCCAATAGATTAGTACCTATAGATTTTTTTTACAATTAGTTTTAGAAAAATTGGTAGGGAATGATCACGTTTTTTTTTTTTTTTTTTTTTTTTTTTTTTTTTTTTTTTCTCCCAGGACTCTAAATTAACACACTTGATCTATCCAGAGCTGTGTCCATTAACGCAAAATAAATAAATAAATAACAATAAAATGTTTTATTTTTTTAGCAATTTCAGACATTACAAGTTTGACGATATTTATGATTTATACAATTATTTTTTTCTCTCAAGCAACACAGAATTGTTGAATATCATTACTCCATTGTTTTCTAGCTTTGTTGGCCAATGATTGAGTTTGGCTGCTTCCAATAGCTGAGCCAACGGTTAGTTGATCGGCGGCTTAAAGATATGAGTTCCCATTTGACTAACAGTTATGTTTGCTGGCAAAACTATGCTAATAATAATATATTAAAATATGCAAATAATAGATTCTATTTTAATTAGAAACTTCAACTAATTTGTGATTTTTTTAGGCAAAAATTAATTACGCTTCAAGAATTACCTGTTAAAAGTGCTTCTAATTTGGTTTCCGTGGTTTCAGAAATGTTTCCTCATTTTGCATTTGTATTTAAACAAATATCTCTAAAACTATTAGGCAAATAAATTTTACTTTTACGACTACTAAAATACAAGAATATCAGTACTAAGAGCCTCCAACCTCTATTTATATATAAAAAAAAATATTTATTTGACATAGTATGAATTAGTTATCAAGTCAGTTATAAACATGGTATAGATACAATTTCTGATATAATCTGACAGCAAATGCTGTTTATTTACTACAGCTTTTTTTTTTTCTTTAGTAAAATAACATCTTTAAATATAGTCTCTGACTGTGTCTGCCTCATCACACATACAAAATAAAGATTCAGTATGCAAAATTCGTTCAAAAAATATTTCTATCGAGAATAAAAATGTACTTTCAATATAGAAATAGAAATTTTGAAACTAAAACTCATGCTTGATTTTTTTGTTCTTTTGAAAAAGTACCACATATTATAGCAGTATTTGAATGTCCAAATAATATAGGTGTATTTGAATGGGGAAATAACACTTGCTTGTGAAAATATTACACTTGTAGCATTTGGTATAAGGATATGCAGGAGGAGGAAGAGGCATTTCGTGTGCTTAAAAATGACTTTATGCTGAATTGATATCGCACTATAAAAAGGTTTACGCTAAACAATTGAGTAAATTTACTTTTCTCAGCACACTCTTCCCATAATTTGCAAATTTCTTATCATAGTTAGAGATCAAGGGAATTTAAGTTTTCATAATTGAAAGATATCCTCCGGGGATTATAATCCTGCAAGCGACAGGATTTTGCTGCCAGTGTTTTATAATTCAAAAACCTACAAAAATTTCTGAATAGTAATCACCGCTTTATTTAACGATAAATTTTTCCGTGATTAAATAAAACAATATTTTTACTTAAAACCCATACCAGAATTTCAAAATAGTTATTTAATTACGGAAAGGTTGTCATTTAAATAAAGCTAACCGACAATTTTGGTGGGTATTTTGAATGAAAAAACGCTAGCCGCGCGATCCCAGCTTGCAGAATTGCAATCCCGAAGTGTCATCGATGTTGTATTTATTCAGGCCCTGACTATCGCACGGGCACCCAGGCCCATGCCCTGGGCACGAAATTTCTGTGGGGCACAAAATTTTTCAGAATTTCATCTAAATTTCTATTTAAAAAAATCATAACTGTGCAAACGTTTTTATTTCTTTAGGACTTTTGTTTACATTCAGCATCAGTTTGGTTTTATCATTTAATATTAATAACATCATTACTAAGTAGGCTTCTTGTCATTATTTTCTAGTAATTGATGTACTGTATTTATCAAGTCATTCAATTATCATGTTGCACATTTATTCAAAAAGTGACACAACTGAAATAAATATGATATTTGAGATATTAGTAGATGGAGAATGACAGTTCTACCTCAGCAGCAGGCGGAGGCGGAGGTGCGGAGGAATTTTTTTTCTCCCCCTGCCTCCCCCCTACCCCATACCTCCCCCTTACCCCTACCTCCCCCCTACCCCTACCTCCCCATCACCTCCCTACCCATGCCCCACCCCCATTTTTTTTTAATTAAAAATTTTTTTTAATTGTTTTATAGTACGAGCTATCGGTGATGCTAGAGTATGACCAATATCCCCCCCCCTACCCCTTGCCCCCCCCTCAATTTTTTTTTTTTTTTTTTTTTTTTAATTTAGGAGAGAGAAAGTTTAAAGTGGTGTCGCCCTCTATCGGTAAGTATGAAAATTATGGAATTTAAAATGACTGCTTCTGAATTTTAAGTTATAGCATAGTATAAAATAAAATATTCTAAAGTATCTCATCATACTGCTTACAATGGAAATTTAAGTTATAGCATGGTGTAAAATAAAGTAACTTACCACTGCTTACAATGGAAATATATAGTTATAGAATAGCACTTAATAAATAATTTTAAAATGTGTTACCATAGTGCTCGCAAAGGAATATGAAATAGAAATTTAAGTTCTAACATAACGCTAAATAAATAATTTTAAAGTTTCTTAGCAAACTGCTTACAATGGAAATATTTAGTTATAGCGTAGCACTTAAACAACATTTTAAAGTGACACATGTAAATAATTATAGTTATAAACCGACATATAGGCAGATAGGCAGGCACACAGACAAGCAGGCAGGCAGGTAGGCAGAGAGACACACAGTGAACTATTTGTTACGTACACAAGCATGCATATACGAAGTGAACTAATTGTAATAAAATACAAGACGTGCATACGTTTTAAAACATTTTTTTTTCTTCACAGAAATTAAGAAAATATTAAATTTCGACTACAACTTTCACTTTGAAATAGCGTACTCCCTTGTTAAAAATTATTAGCTTTTAACAAACATGTAAATGAAGCGGGGTTCGAACCTCGAACTTGACAAAATGATCTCATGATGTGTTGATTTGCAGTAGGTTTAAACGAACACACCATGAGACCATGTTTATTAGACGCGATTTAAGATATATAAGAAAAGGTGTCACGTGACTGAACATATTGGATTATTACTATACAGTACTAATGATATTATAAAATTTGTAAAATAATTTAAGCTTTACGATAAACTTTAATGTTTAAACTTACAAACACATTGGAATGTATTTATAACATATAAAATAACTTATAAAAGGTTGGTTGGTTTGTTGGTTTTATAAACTTGCAAAGCAAAGCGTATCTTACCAATTTGCATACAAGAGATTTTGTAACAAATTATATAATACAGCAAATTTTAACTTACCAAGTGAGGTTTAAGGATACTGTAATAGAATTTTTAATTGTATACTTTAAAAAAGAAAGTTTAACTTACCATTATGTTTATGCTCGGATTCGAACTGTCAATCTTTTGGCTAGCTTTCCAATGCGCTCCCAATTACGCTACGATGGCTCCGTACAATTAATATAAATAATGAAACCTAACACAATGTTACTTTTTTTCCTAAGATTTTCAAGTTAATAAAACAGGATATGACGACATTTATAGAATAACATCCTGTTTTACAACGATAAGAATAGCAATATAAGAAGCTTATACACCATAATGAATTTACTGTTTAAAGTTTTGACTTAAACGATTATTCTTCTAATTACTTAAAACCTTGCTGTATATTTGCTTGATCACCTATCTGTTTACCCTGCTTTTTGGATACTTCTAAACCTGAAAATGACTACTTCGCTTAACACATCTTACTATGAAATTTCAGAAATCAGCGAATTTAGAAGAATATTTCAGTATTTTGACGTTTTTACCCCATACCATTGGGACTTAGGGGAGGATACGATTGTCGAAGTGCAAATGAATAAGGAGTGTGAGTTAAACGTTCACATTCAAAAATATAAAGAATTTGAGAACAGTGGTAAAATGTACCCTACAAATGAAGGAATTACAATATCGTGCGCAACCTTTGATAAATTTGAAACGAGAATGACAAAATTTAAATTTGACTCTGCAGAAAAAGAAACATTCGTATCTAACAACGACTTACTAACGATTTATGTGGATAAGGAATCATGCATACTGCAAAAACTATTGAAACCGGATTGTTTACTACTTACAAAATAACAATTTCTCAAACTAGAGAAAAACTGTATTGAAATTAGCGAATGTCTTATTCAAACTTTTTTAACAAAACTTTTACCTGTTTATGTTTTAAAAAACGTAAAAATATGTAAATGTTCTCACTTTACAGAGGAAGAGGCGATGGACTATTTTTTAGAATGCTTCGATCATGAATTAGAGAGATCAGTATATCGCACGTTTGACTGTTATTTATGTTCAATCGGCCAACCAGTAGAAATGGATCATGAATGTATGAGATATAATTTAAGAAAACAGTTTAACTGGTGCGCAGACAGTGTTTTGTTAAATTTCAACATTAAGGAATTTGTGAAAAACCTGCTAGAGAAATGTACATGTAATTATACTTATTTATTTTTTGAATCTATGAATGTAGACTTTTATAATAAGCATTTGAGCAATGTATTTATAAATTAACGTAGAAATGTTTTATATTTAATAAATATTTGTTTAGTTTTTCATCATGTGTCTGTTTTTTATTTATGTATAAGGAATAAATAAGTTTAGTTTTCGGAAAGTTTTACAATTTTTATTCAGAAAATGTAGAAACTTGTTTTATTTTTCTACAAAAATTAAGGATTTTATACTATTTCATTAAACATGTGTACCATTATTATAATATAACTTACATATTGTATACAAAATACTACCCTTTACTTGATAAATTATTTAAGATTTCAAACCAAAACTGAGCGAATATTATAACGATTATCGAGTTTGAAAATAGATCTGTTGTCTACCAGAGCAAAAACAGGAAACTACTTATTTGCGGATAACATCCCCGTTTTCTTACTGATAACGTTACTTCTTGTATAGTTTAAGGTATAAAAATTCTTTCACTAAATTGAATATTATGTTTTATTTTTCGTGATATGTAACTTAATTAGCAATACCATATAATGAACGAGTATTTTCACACATTTAAATTTGCATTTTAAGCCATGATGAATACATAATAAAATATTACTTGTTTACTTTTACATAAAATATGGAAAATAAATTTGTACTTAACTTATTAAATCACCCACTGTATAATAAAAGATACTTTGCTAAATTACTTATGTTAACATACAGACTAATTTCTGTATAAGATATATATCACGTGACGCTATTTTTAATTATTTTAAGCATGCGCGCCCTCTACAATTAAATAAATATTCATGAAAAGTTTTATTTGAAATAATATTCATACTGTTTCTATGCCGTTAAGACGTTCTAATTTTTTCTCCGTTTAAGTGATCTGCGATTTTAATTGATTTAAATTAAATAAGTACAATGCAAGACATGGTGTTAGACGAACCAACCAAGATAACAAAAGCCTTGACATCGGAGTTTAAGGAGCAAATCGAGTCTACTATTTTAATGAAACCTGTTTTGAATAAGGAACCGATGACCTCTTCATCAGATCAAGTCGATATAAAGTTACCTTTTACATGTGATACGTGTAAAAAAGTATTTACTAAAAAATATATGTTATTAAGACATATGAACTTACATTTAGAAAAAAAACCTCCTAAGTGTGATAATCTGTTTACTACAAAGAGTGCTTTACGGGATGATTTGCTAATTCATCCCAAGACATCTGTCACATATAAATGTGAGAAATGCAGTAAGACTTTTTCGCGAAAAAATGTGTTAGTTAGACACATGAAATTTCACTTAGAAAAGAAACCTTTTAATTGTAAAATGTGTTCGAAATCTTTTGTGCAGAAAAGCGACTTACAAAAGCATAACTTAGTACATTCTAAACAAGGAGTTGTGCATAAATGTAATCAATGTGATAAAAAGTTTTTACGGGAAAAAATTTTAATAAATCATACTATGATTCATAATACCCCTCAGCAAAAGCAAAGGAATATTGAACCGTTTACCAGACACTATAAATGTGTCGATTGTTCTGAAAAATTTAATCACAGATTTGACTTAGTGAAGCATAGAAAAATTCATCTCTCGCCCAAAGAACATATATCTGAACAGCGTACTGAACTTTTAAACCATTTACAGAATTTATTACTACGTATAGACACTTTACAAAATGCTATAAAAAATGAAACTATTCCTTTTTGAAATATTGACTTTACCAATTTATTTGAACTATACATATTCTTGTATATACTAATGTATGTGTTTAAATAATTAAATAAATAATAGATAAGTGAAAAAGCTTTTGTGTTTTATTTTTCAATATGATTATATTATATCACTATTATGTGAATGAATGGACTTGTAAATTTATACACTATGTATAAAAGTAAATTTCCTGAACTTTTACAAGAAGTAAAAATTTAATACAAGTTACTTAAATTATACATTTAATAAATTTTTTTAATATATTATTGATTCACATATGATATTTAAATTAATATGCTATTAAACATATAATTTTGTATAATCTATATTATTAATTTTCTTTAACACATATTACTTTTTTACAATAAATCGATTTAACTAATTATACATTTGTATAACTAAACAAACTTATTTTACTAAATATACGTATCGATAATTAATTTTTATTACTTACATACACATGATTATACTTTTTATCGTACGCGATTAACTATTTATACATTTAATAAGCGTTGCCATACCCGCTTTTATAAATAATTAGATATTATAAAGCATACGGATTTCACATAAACAAGCAATATACATTTTCGTTAAATGAACAACTTGAATCTTTAATCTATAACGTCATATTTACTTTTAAACTTGCTTTTAACTGTAACCATCACTCTTTTTTAACCTATGTTAGTAACTGTTTAGATGTAATATAATCAGTTTACTGTTGACTTTTGTCGTGACTGAACATTTTGCTGTTTGTTATTTAAAAATGGCTTATGAATTAGATAGGATTAAACAGTCGTGTGAAGAAATGGCTTCTTCAACAAAGTTTCAACGTTTAGATAAACCTATGGAAAATTCTGATTTTTATAAACATGAATTTTTACCCAAATCTAATATACAGGAGAACTATGAAACACTATCACCTACCATGGACTTGTATGCTGCAGAGCCTAAGATTGCCAAGGATTCTACAACCCCAATATTTACTAACTGTGATAATGACGAAACGTCTTTCCCTGACACCTGCTGTGAGTCTACCCCTGCTACAGGCTTTTTGGATACAATGTTTAAGGATCTAGATTTAAAAAATTTGGAAACATACCTTACCTCACCGACTACAAGCGATTTAATTTCTTCAAATGAACCATCAACTAGCATTACACATAGTAGTGAACAATTATATAACATATCCCCTCCCATCACATGTGTGAATAACATTTCCAAAACCAAACATGGTAAATCTCGCATTGTTGTCATGTTTCGGATTAAACTTGCTGATTTTATATTTTTAACTTTAAAACGACATTATAAACAGTATTATGTACATATTGAAGAGATCAAACACAATGTATTTACAAATGAAGAAATTTCATCAACAAATAGAATTTTTATGGATATTTCAACATGGTATGAATTCCAATATAAAATTTTTGGATTTAATTTAAAATATAAAAGTTCATCGTTTATTGCTAACAATACAGTATTAGTGTTAAATTATAATAATTCTATTATGCAAATAAAAAATTTAAAGAATTATACACATTGTGTTTTAAACGATTTTCAGTTAGAAAATTTAAAAGAAAAAGCTATTGATTTTAATAGCAAACTTATTAAACACTTGTTTACAGTTCATCTACCACAGTTAATTAAGCAAAAATGCACACTCGTTAATTTACCTTCTGAAATCGAGCGTGTTTTACTAACGAAACTTATCTCTTCTATTGAGGATAATGTACTGACAATATTAAATCAAATTTATGAATGTGTAGGATGTATATTTAGAACCAATCCCAAAGTCTACATACATGTTTCACCTTTAATAAACGTGAAAGATTTAATCACTTAGGGGATATGATTTTAATGCTTGTATATTTTGATTATGTTATTTCAAGGTTTTTAAACGGAGGTGAATGTATCAGTGAAAACTTTTTACGTAACATTAATGTGGAATTTATTCGAAATGTATTATTTAAATCCTAAAAATAAAATATTTTGCTTTAAATCTGTGTGTTTATTTAAACAAAATGTGTGTGTTTATTAATATTGTTTAACTTGCAATTTAAGATTAATAATTTCTGTTATATGTTTATAACAGAAACATGATAACATAGTATGTATACTAAATGTTAGTAACATGTTAGTAAATGTATTTTTGAACTATTATAAAAGTTTTTAAAATTTTACAAGATAGCAAAATTATTTTTCATTTTAAAAAGTTTTAAAACTTAATAAAAGTATTTCATACTTTATCAATGCTGATTCGTCTTGTATGTTAATATTATATAATGGTAACATACTATATAGTTGTTATGTTACTACATATACTTATAAAAATAATTTAAACATGTTATATTATTGTAAAAGTTTTTAAAAAAATTACAAACTAACTTAATTAAATTAAAAAATTATAAATAAACAAAATAATTATTTTTTTAATTAAAATAAATTAACAAAAATGAAAAGTTATCAAAATTATTTTATAAATGTTTTAAAATACTGAATTTTAATAAATTGTGTCTATGTATACATATATATATATATATATATATATATATATATATATATGTATGTATGTACCTATATACATGTGGAACTTTAGTTAAGTATTAGAAATTCTCAAACTTTGTCATTAGAAATCCTATATTCTGATAATTAATAACAATTAGCTTTAAATTAAAGAAATAGATTAATTTATACTTACAAATATAACCCACTTATAATAGCACGTCCATCTTACATAGTTACTTCAGACATTATGCTTGTTACTATCCTAGCAACAGGATGTTTTTGTCATACCACGTGATTTCCTTTAAAGTCACGTGATCATGAAGATAAGAATTAAACACAACGTGTTTGACATTTTCACTTCTGCTATAGAAGAGGCTTGTTTGGTAAGTTATAATGTCCTGTATTCTTTATTTTACACTTTATTTTACAATTTATTAAGAAGATCTAATTTAAATAACGTTTATATTGCAAACGTAAGGTAAAATACGATAAGGTAAAAGCACTAAATTATTGTTTTAAAAGCATTTTATTTTGTAATTCTATCGACATTAAGATGATGTAATACATTTAAAATCTTACTATTGGGTTTTATTTTAGCATAAACATTATTTATTCAACTGGCTATTGCTTTTAGAAGTAACTTAATTTTCTTACACAAGCGGAAAATAATATTTCTTCATTAATATATCATGTTTACAAAATTTTTAAGTTATATATAATATAACTTGTAAATACATAGTATATTTTTATACTATAAGTATCTATAAGTATATGTATACTTACATGTTATTTAAGTATATATGTATACTTATGGATTTGGTATATAAATATACTATGTATTTACAAGTTATATTATATATAACTTAAAAATTTCGTAAACATGATATATTAATGAAGAAATATTATTTTCCGCTTGTGTAAGAAAATTAAGTTACTTCTAAAAGCAATAGCCAGTTGAATAAATAATGTTTATGCTAAAATAAAACCCAATAGTAAGATTTTAAATGTATTACATCATCTTATTGTCGATAGAATTACAAAATAAAATGCTTTTAAAACAATAATTTAGTGCTTTTACCTTATCGTATTTTACCTTACGTTTGCAATATAAACGTTATTTAAATTAGATCTTCTTAATAAATTGTAAAATAAAGTGTAAAATAAAGAATACAGGACATTATAACTTACCAAACAAGCCTCTTCTATAGCAGAAGTGAAAATGTCAAACACGTTGTGTTTAATTCTTATCTTCATGATCACGTGACTTTAAAGGAAATCACGTGGTATGACAAAAACATCCTGTTGCTAGGATAGTAACAAGCATAATGTCTGAAGTAACTATGTAAGATGGACGTGCTATTATAAGTGGGTTATATTTGTAAGTATAAATTAATCTATTTCTTTAATTTAAAGCTAATTGTTATTAATTATCAGAATATAGGATTTCTAATGACAAAGTTTGAGAATTTCTATTACTTAACTAAAGTTCCACATGTATATAGGTACATACATACATATACATATATATATATATATATATATATATATATATATATATATATATATATATATATATATATATATATGTATACATAGACACAATTTATTAAAATTCAGTATTTTAAAACATTTATAAAATAATTTTGATAACTTTTCATTTTTGTTAATTTATTTTAATTAAAAAAATAATTATTTTGTTTATTTATAATTTTTTAATTTAATTAAGTTAGTTGGTAATTTTTTTAAAAACTTTTACAATAATATAACATGTTTAAATTATTTTTATAAGTATATGTAGTAACATAACAACTATATAGTATGTTACCATTATATAATATTAACATACAAGACGAATCAGCATTGATAAAGTATGAAATACTTTTATTAAGTTTTAAAACTTTTTTAAATGAAAAATAATTTTGCTATCTTGTAAAATTTTAAAAACTTTTATAATAGTTCAAAAATACATTTACTAACATGTTACTAACATTTAGTATACATACTATGTTATCATGTTTCTGTTATAAACATATAACAGAAATTATTAATCTTAAATTGCAAGTTAAACAATATTAATAAACACACACATTTTCTTTAAATAAACACACAGATTTAAAGCAAGATATTTTATTTTTAGGATTTAAATAATACATTTCGAATAAATTCCACATTACTGTTACGTAAAAAGTTTTCACTGATACATTCAACTCCGTTTAAAAACCTTGAAATAACATAATCAAAATTTACAAGCATTAAAATCATATCCCCTAAGTGATTAAATCTTTCACGTTTATTAAAGGTGAAACATGTATGTAGACTTTGGGATTGGTGTCTAAATATACATCCTACACATTCATAAATTTGATTTAATATTGTCAGTACATTATCCTCAATAGAAGAGATAAGTTTCGTTAGTAAAACACGCTCGATTTCAGAAGGTAAATTAACGAGTGTGCATTTTTGCTTAATTAACTGTGGTAGATGAACTGTAAACAAGTGTTTAATAAGTTTGCTATTAAAATCAATAGCTTTTTCTTTTAAATTTTCTAACTGAAAATCGTTTAAAACACAATGTGTATAATTCTTTAAATTTTTTATTTGCATAATAGAATTATTATAATTTAACACTAATACTGTATTGTTAGCAATAAACGATGAACTTTTATATTTTAAATTAAATCCAAAAATTTTATATTGGAATTCATACCATGTTGAAATATCCATAAAAATTCTATTTGTTGATGAAATTTCTTCATTTGTAAATACATTGTGTTTGATCTCTTCAATATGTACATATTACTGTTCATAATGTCGTTTTAAAGTTAAAAATATAAAATCAGCAAGTTTAATCCGAAACATGACAAAAATGCGAGATTTACCATGTTTGGTTTTGGAAATGTTATTCACACATGTGATGGGAGGGGATATGTTATATAATTGTTCACTACTATGTGTAATGCTAGTTGATGGTTCATTTGAAGAAATTAAATCGCTTGTAGTCGGTGAGGTAAGGTATGTTTCCAAATTTTTTAAATCTAGATCCTTAAACATTGTATCCAAAAAGCCTGTAGCAGGGGTAGACTCACAGCAGGTGTCAGGGAAAGACGTTTCGTCATTATCACAGTTAGTAAATATTGGGGTTGTAGAATCCTTGGCAATCTTAGGCTCTGCAGCATACAAGTCCATGGTAGGTGATAGTGTTTCATAGTTCTCCTGTATATTAGATTTGGGTAAAAATTCATGTTTATGAAAATCAGAATTTTCCATAGGTTTATCTAAACGTTGAAACTTTGTTGAAGAAGCCATTTCTTCACACGACTGTTTAATCCTATCTAATTCATAAGCCATTTTTAAATAACAAACAGCAAAATGTTCAGTCACGACAAAAGTCAACAGTAAACTGATTATATTACATCTAAACAGTTACTAACATAGGTTAAAAAAGAGTGATGGTTACAGTTAAAAGCAAGTTTAAAAGTAAATATGACGTTATAGATTAAAGATTCAAGTTGTTCATTTAACGAAAATGTATATTGCTTGTTTATGTGAAATCCGTATGCTTTATAATATCTAATTATTTATAAAAGCGGGTATGGCAACGCTTATTAAATGTATAAATAGTTAATCGCGTACGATAAAAAGTATAATCATGTGTATGTAAGTAATAAAAATTAATTATCGATACGTATATTTAATAAAATAAGTTTGTTTAGTTATACAAATGTATAATTAGTTAAATCGATTTATTGTAAAAAAGTAATATGTGTTAAAGAAAATTAATAATATAGATTATACAAAATTATATGTTTAATAGCATATTAATTTAAATATCATATGTGAATAAATAATATATTAAAAAAATTTATTAAATATATAATTTAAGTAACTTGTATTAAATTTTTACTTCTTGTAAAAGTTCAGGAAATTTACTTTTATACATAGTGTATAAATTTACAAGTCCATTCATTCACATAATAGTGATATAATATAATCATATTGAAAAATAAAACACAAAAGCTTTTTCACTTATCTATTATTTATTTAATTATTTAAACACATACATTAGTATATACAAGAATATGTATAGTTCAAATAAATTGGTAAAGTCAATATTTCAAAAAGGAATAGTTTCATTTTTTATAGCATTTTGTAAAGTGTCTATACGTAGTAATAAATTCTGTAAATGGTTTAAAAGTTCAGTACGCTGTTCAGATATATGTTCTTTGGGCGAGAGATGAATTTTTCTATGCTTCACTAAGTCAAATCTGTGATTAAATTTTTCAGAACAATCGATACATTTATAGTGTCTGGTAAACGGTTCAATATTCCTTTGCTTTTGCTGAGGGGTGTTATGAATCATAGTATGATTTATTAAATTTTTTTCCCGTAAAAACTTTTTATCACATTGATTACATTTATGCACAACTCCTTGTTTAGAATGTACTAAGTTATGCTTTTGTAAGTCGTTTTCTGCACAAAAGATTTCGAACACATTTTACAATTAAAAGGTTTCTTTTCTAAGTGAAATTTCATGTGTCTAACTAACACATTTTTTCGCGAAAAAGTCTTACTGCATTTCTCACATTTATATGTGACAGATGTCTTGGGATGAATTAGCATATCATCCCGTAAAGCACTCTTTGTAGTAAACAGATTATCACACTTAGGAGGTTTTTTTTCTAAATGTAAGTTCATATGTCTTAATAACATATATTTTTTAGTAAATACTTTTTTACACGTATCACATGTAAAAGGTAACTTTTGATCGACTTGATCTGATGAAGAGGTCATCGGTTCCTTATTCAAAACAGGTTCCATTAAAATAGTAGACTCGATTTGCTCCTTAAACTCCGATGTCAAGGCTTTTGTTATCTTGGTTGGTTCGTCTAACACCATGTCTTGCATTGTACTTATTTAATTTAAATCAATTAAAATCACAGATCACTTAAACGGAGAAAAAATTAGAACGTCTTAACGGCATAGAAACAGTATGAATATTATTTGAAATAAAACTTTTCATGAATATTTATTTAATTGTAGAGGGCGCGCATGCTTAAAATAATTAAAAATAGTGTCACGTGATATATATCTTATACAGAAATTAATCTGTATGTTAACATAAGTAATTTAGCAAAGTATCTTTTATTATACAGTGGGTGATTTAATAAGTTAAGTACAAATTTATTTTCCATATTTTATGTAAAAGTAAACAAGTAATGTTTTATTATGTATTCATCAAGGCTTAAAATGCAAATTTAAATGTGTGAAAATACTCGTTCATTATATGGTATTGCTAATTAAGTTACATATCACGAAAAATAAAACATAATATTCAATTTAGTGAAAGAATTTTTATACCTTAAACTATACAAGAAGTAACGTTATCAGTAAGAAAACGGGGATGTTATCCGCAAATAAGTAGTTTCCTGTTTTTGCTCTGGTAGACAACAGATCTATTTTCGAACTCGATAATCGTTATAATATTCGCTCAGTTTTGGTTTGAAATCTTAAATAATTTATCAAGTAAAGGGTAGTATTTTGTATACAATATGTAAGTTATATTATAATAATGGTACACATGTTTAATGAAATAGTATAAAATCCTTAATTTTTGTAGAAAAATAAAACAAGTTTCTACATTTTCTGAATAAAAATTGTAAAACTTTCCGAAAACTAAACTTATTTATTCCTTATACATAAATAAAAAACAGACACATGATGAAAAACTAAACAAATATTTATTAAATATAAAACATTTCTACGTTAATTTATAAATACATTGCTCAAATGCTTATTATAAAAGTCTACATTCATAGATTCAAAAAATAAATAAGTATAATTACATGTACATTTCTCTAGCAGGTTTTTCACAAATTCCTTAATGTTGAAATTTAACAAAGCACTGTCTGCGCACCAGTTAAACTGTTTTCTTAAATTATATCTCATACATTCATGATCCATTTCTACTGGTTGGCTGATTGAACATAAATAACAGTCAAACGTGCGATATACTGATCTCTCTAATTCATGATCGAAGCATTCTAAAAAATAGTCCATCGCCTCTTCCTCTGTAAAGTGAGAACATTTACATATTTTTACGTTTTTTAAAACATAAACAGGTAAAAGTTTTGTTAAAAAAGTTTGAATAAGACATTCGCTAATTTCAATACAGTTTTTCTCTAGTTTGAGAAATTGTTATTTTGTAAGTAGTAAACAATCCGGTTTCAATAGTTTTTGCAGTATGCATGATTCCTTATCCACATAAATCGTTAGTAAGTCGTTGTTAGATACGAATGTTTCTTTTTCTGCAGAGTCAAATTTAAATTTTGTCATTCTCGTTTCAAATTTATCAAAGGTTGCGCACGATATTGTAATTCCTTCATTTGTAGGGTACATTTTACCACTGTTCTCAAATTCTTTATATTTTTGAATGTAAACGTTTAACTCACAGTCCTTATTCATTTGCACTTCGACAATCGTATTCTCCCCTAAGTCCCAATGGTATGGGGTAAAAACGTTAAAATACTGAAATATTCTACTAAATTCGCTGATTTCTGAAATTTCATAGTAAGATGTGTTAAGCGAAGTAGTCATTTTCAGGTTTAGAAGTATACAAAAAGCAGGGTAAACAGATAGGTGATCAAGCAAATATACAGCAAGGTTTTAAGTAATTAGAAGAATAATCGTTTAAGTCAAAACTTTAAACAGTAAATTCATTATGGTGTATAAGCTTCTTATATTGCTATTCTTATCGTTGTAAAACAGGATGTTATTCTATAAATGTCGTCATATCCTGTTTTATTAACTTGAAAATCTTAGGAAAAAAAGTAACATTGTGTTAGGTTTCATTATTTATATTAATTGTACGGAGCCATCGTAGCGTAATTGGGAGCGCATTGGAAAGCTAGCCAAAAGATTGACAGTTCGAATCCGAGCATAAACATAATGGTAAGTTAAACTTTCTTTTTTAAAGTATACAATTAAAAATTCTATTACAGTATCCTTAAACCTCACTTGGTAAGTTAAAATTTGCTGTATTATATAATTTGTTACAAAATCTCTTGTATGCAAATTGGTAAGATACGCTTTGCTTTGCAAGTTTATAAAACCAACAAACCAACCAACCTTTTATAAGTTATTTTATATGTTATAAATACATTCCAATGTGTTTGTAAGTTTAAACATTAAAGTTTATCGTAAAGCTTAAATTATTTTACAAATTTTATAATATCATTAGTACTGTATAGTAATAATCCAATATGTTCAGTCACGTGACACCTTTTCTTATATATCTTAAATCGCGTCTAATAAACATGGTCTCATGGTGTGTTCGTTTAAACCTACTGCAAATCAACACATCATGAGATCATTTTGTCAAGTTCGAGGTTCGAACCCCGCTTCATTTACATGTTTGTTAAAAGCTAATAATTTTTAACAAGGGAGTACGCTATTTCAAAGTGAAAGTTGTAGTCGAAATTTAATATTTTCTTAATTTCTGTGAAGAAAAAAAAATGTTTTAAAACGTATGCACGTCTTGTATTTTATTACAATTAGTTCACTTCGTATATGCATGCTTGTGTACGTAACAAATAGTTCACTGTGTGTCTCTCTGCCTACCTGCCTGCCTGCTTGTCTGTGTGCCTGCCTATCTGCCTATATGTCGGTTTATAACTATAATTATTTACATGTGTCACTTTAAAATGTTGTTTAAGTGCTACGCTATAACTAAATATTTCCATTGTAAGCAGTTTGCTAAGAAACTTTAAAATTATTTATTTAGCGTTATGTTAGAACTTAAATTTCTATTTCATATTCCTTTGCGAGCACTATGGTAACACATTTTAAAATTATTTATTAAGTGCTATTCTATAACTATATATTTCCATTGTAAGCAGTGGTAAGTTACTTTATTTTACACCATGCTATAACTTAAATTTCCATTGTAAGCAGTATGATGAGATACTTTAGAATATTTTATTTTATACTATGCTATAACTTAAAATTCAGAAGCAGTCATTTTAAATTCCATAATTTTCATACTTACCGATAGAGGGCGACACCACTTTAAACTTTCTCTCTCCTAAATTAAAAAAAAAAAAAAAAAAAAAAATGGGGGGGGGCAAGGGTTAGGGGGGGATATTGGTCATACTCTAGCATCACCGATAGCTCGTACTATAAAACAATTTAAAAAAAATTTTAATTAAAAAAAAATGGGGGGGCATGGGTAGGGAGGTGATGGGGAGGTAGGGGTAAGGGGGAGGTAGAGGTAAAGGGGAGGTATGGGGTAGGGGGGGAGGCAGGGGGAGAAAAAAATTCCTCCGCACCTCCGCCTCCGCCTGCTGCTGAGGTAGAACTGTCATTCTCCATCTACTGATATTAATACAATGAAATGACAAAAAATATATATCTGTCTATGGCTAAAATCTCAATATATCTCTCAATCTATGGCACATTTTAATAAATAATAGGAAAAAAAAATTTCATTCCTAGAACTGTTTTTCAATTTTCCGGAAAACTTAATTTTTTTATTTGACACTTTTCAAATAAGTGTTTAACATGTTAAAAAAAAAAAAACTAGTATTACTAGATTAACTAATCTAGGGGGGAAGGGGGGGGACGAAAAATTGAAAGTGCCCTGGGCACAAAAACTTCCTAGTCGGGCCCTGTATTTATTCCTCGAAAAAGTTATGTTTTCCAGCCGTCAACATAATCAATACAAAACGTTTTTGCCTTTTTATAAAATTGTTTTTCGAAAAGCCATGGTTTCAATTATAGGTCCATTCATGGACAGCTTTAAAAGGGCGCAAGGTCCCCTGGGTACTACAATGGAGTGTACGCAAAATTTAAATAAAATATTTGAAAAATATATTATTAATATTGTATTATTATATTGATAAAATATTAGATAAAATATTTGATCTGAGATTAGGACCTAAAAAATATCATCCTAAGAACCGATGAAAGAAAATCTCTCTCAGGGCGCGGGAATAGCACATGGGCGTGAGCTTTAGTAGCCATGGCGCGCCAGGGCTATTAAAACTTTTCCTAGGTGCCCGTTTTCTATCCTCAATCGTATGCAAACGCGTCCGCTTTGGTTTCCGATTCTGAAAATTCTTTCGATATATCTTCAATTTCTTTATCATAATAAAAATACCTCTGTTTTGCTATCTATCTATTAGTTGATGATTACCCCTCAGCAAATTCTCGAAATTTAGTACACTAATCAGAATATATGTCATGTGTGTGGGAAAATATTGGTGCGCCTTAAGGGCGCGAAATTTTCCCTGGCTGAGGGCGCACCGGCCCTCGGGCCGATGGGCCGGCGGGCCAGTCCGAGCCTGCT
This sequence comes from Maratus michaelseni, assembly GCA_963931845.1. NCBI lineage: Eukaryota > Metazoa > Arthropoda > Arachnida > Araneae > Salticidae > Maratus > Maratus michaelseni. Next base: position 89,890,135 of record OZ007594.1, on the reverse strand, counting down.
TAAACAGGGGGTTCATGCTACGGAGCCCTTTTGAGAAAAAAAAATAATTAACTGGTCCAATTCTTCATTTTGGAAAAAGTCGGTAGAAGCGTGTACATTTGAATTTTTAATGTTTGTTATTTGTTACATTTCTGTATTTTTATTTTACAGTTATAATTATTTATTATTATTATTATTATTATTATTATTATTATTATTATTATTATTATTATTATTATTTTATATGTGTAAAAATTGTCTTTCATAGGGTGTTGGGACAAAAAAGTAAAAATGTTAGTTTAGCTTATTTCATGTTTATATTCTCCATTTAAAAAAAATGCGACCTTGACTGCGGACTATGGGCACATCTGTTCCAAAATATTGGACCTCCCTATTATGTTCTACGAGAGTCTGTGCTGTCCTAGAACCCGTAAAATTAAGTAACCAGTTGTGAATGTTTCTGAATTTATACAATATTATTTTTTGACTCGTTTAAAAGTTGTGATTAAAACACATAGAATAACTATCCACCCGTAAAAGAACGATTAAAGTGTATTTTTGTACTCACGTTTAAAACTAAAAATTAAATAATAATAATAATAATAATAATAATAATAATAATAAAATTGGTGGACGCTTTGTAACTACGCCTTCTCAAAAATAGTTAATAAAGTGTTTATTTAATTTTAAAATTCTTATTTATATTTTACATTACTTTAATTTTTATATTACAAAGAAACGTTGGTAATACAAATTTTCTTTGCATCAAATTTTATTTAAGCATATATTTCTTTCCCAGTGAAATATTAATCATTCATGCACAATGTTACATATTTATACGCTGCTCAAAAAAATTAGGGGAGCAAACAAATAAAAGAAGAGAACCGTGCGAGACAGTCATGCATGGGTATAAAATGGAGAGTACACGTGTATCAATACGCAATACAAAAAAAAGACGTAAAAAAAATTGTAAGGGATCTTTAATTCTTTGAAAGGATGGAAAGAAAAAATGGTTTAGGGCAACAATTTGGTTACATGTAAATTCCAGAAAAAAAAAGTATTGTTTAGTAATGATGCAAGTTGTTTAATACGGCGTGTGGTCCCCTCGAACATCTAAGACTGCTGTACACCTGTTTTCCATGGATGTGATGAGGTTATCGGATAAGACTTTGAGGAAAACTCTTCAAGAATTGCAATCTTCTTGTCCCAGACAATAAAAGAAAGCCTTCGTCTCGCTGCAATGCATCGTCCGAGTGTGTCCTAAACATGCTCGATCTGATCCAGGTCAGGAAAGCATGCTGGCAATTCCATACGCTGTATTGTTTCAGTTTCAACCATGTTCTCCAACAGACGAGCTGTATCCGATCAGGCATTATCATGCTTGAAAATAAAGGAATCACCATGGGTGAAGCGTAAGGTATGACATGAGGTCTCAGTATCTCGTCTGTATACCTTTGGCCGTCAAAGTGTCATTCCATCTGATATGCAGGTCCGTACATCCACCTATGCTGATTCCAGCTCATACCATCAACCCACTTTGTCTTTAATGTGATCTTTCACGAACAAATGTGGGGTTATTTCGAGTAACCATTTCCCTCCATACAAAAACACGTCGAGTGTCATACTCCAGACTGAATAGGGACTCGTCCGTAAGCAGCAGTTGACTCCAATTTGTTGCCTTCAATCTTGATGTTCAGCAGCTCAACTTCTTCGGGCCGCACAGTGGCTTGTGGTCAACGGAATACAGATCATTGGCGTAAGTGCATAGAGACCTCCCTGATGAAGCATATTTCATACTGTTTGACTGGACACCCTTCGTCGTTTTGCCAAGAGCTACCGTTTTTGCTACTGAGTATCATCCCCTTTTCTATCTCGACGAGCTGTTAACAGGATGTATCGGTCATCAGTTGCTGTGGTGCACGTGGTCGACCTTGCCGCGGTCGACATCTAACATTTACTGTTTCTTGGAATAGATTCCACAGCCTTGCAAGGACATTTCTTGCAACTCCAACAGCATCCACTGCACTTCGTTGTTTTAGCCCGTATTCAAGTCTATCTTTAATACGCCAAGTCATGGATTCGGTAAATCAATTTGTTGTGACATTTTCAAATCACCCTTTCTCAAAGCAAAAGCTGAGCAATTAAATTTCGTAACTGAGACATTGAAACAGATATTTCTGCAAAATCCTGATTTCTTCACTTATCTCCTTTTTCTGGTTTTTGACGTCATGAACTTTGATTTGTATATGAAGTTTCATTTTTCTATTTTCTGCTATGCTTTAAATTGTGGATATTTTAATTTAAGTTACTTATTGGTGTAAGTATTTGCGTAATTTCGTTAAAACCATGTGCTACCCTAATTGTTTTGAGCAGTGTACAATTGTTGAAAATTAGAGAATGATATATTAATTATCTGAATTAAAACACAGGGATTAACTTTCTAATATTAAAATAATCAATAAATTTATATATTGTATTTTGTGTTATAATCTCATAATTATATATATATTATAAATTTTTTTATCATTATATATATATATATATATATATATATATATATATATAAACATTTGAATTAAAAAAAAAAAAACAAGCTTTAGCAACAAAATTGACCAAGTCTCCAATTTTGTAAAGATAGGTAAATATAAGGTATACAGAATACTATAAAGTTAATAAATAATTAACCAATTCAAACATTAAAACCGAAGCTCCAGTTCAGAGACGCGTAGCCAAATATACATAATAGTGTTAAAGAAATCAGAAAATAAATATTTAAAATGATAAAAGATGCCAGCAGAATAAAATGAATAACTATATTAAAATCATTAAAATTACAGACATTACATTACAATTACATAAAACATTAAAAAACATATTTAAATTGAACGTTTCGGATTTACATAAAATCCCTCATCAGCAAAATTTTTAACGTAAGTCACAATAAGTTCTAAAGCATCAACACACAGAAAATATATTGCATAAAAATGTCGAGGCCAAAGTTACAGTTATATTAACACTGAGTATTCATTCGGAATTGAACCTGCTTCGTTAAGAGGTAAATCTGTAATTCTAGTATACCATGCTTTTAAGAAAGTACGAGTTCCTTAGTTGCTGCACCTCGATCTAATGATAAAAGATTTAGCAAAATCTGGAAAATGGTCAGTTTTTAATGCACGAAATACTATCTTGGAATTAAAATTTTTATTTTGAAATGCATACCTGTGCTCCTTGAGACTTATCTCAAGTGTTCGACCTGCATTGCATTGTTGGCTAGGGATACCACATCTTTAAACTGGGAACTGGGATACTTATGTTTGAAGTTGCCTAAAAAATTATTTAAAGGTTTCTGTGAGATGAAAGCAGTATGGATACCGAGCGGTTTCAAGAGATGCGAAATCTTTTCTGAAATACATTTGTAATATATATGGAATTGCTTCGAACTGGTTAATCTTAGTACGTTGGAAAGGTGGAGGGGTATTCATGCGTGCTTGTAAATGTTCCGAGATTACACGATTACAAAATCTTGTCGGGTAGCCATCCCATTTTAGATGCAACAAAATTCTCTCTTTTTCAATATTAAAAAGTTCTTCAGTGCTACAGTAGCGCAAAGCTCTAGTGAGTAAGGTTTTAACCTTCTTACCCTGAATGGGTCGAATCGACGCATTTCTATAATTTATTTAATTTGATTCAAACCAGAAATTTTTTCGTAAAGTAAGTTAAATAAGAGCCACAGAGAACCAAGTTAAATAAATCTGTTAAATATTTTAAAGTAAAAATTCTGGTATGAATTGTTTTTAACAAGGTTGAGTAAAATTTCAACAGGGTAGGAAGCTTAATAACTGCGAACTTATCAAGACCTTACTCACTAGAACTTTGTGCTACTGTAGCACTAAGGAGCTTTTTAATATTGAAAAAAAAGAGAAATTTGTTGGAGCTAAAATTGAATGGCTACCCGGCAAGATTTTGTAATCGTTAAATCTCGGAACATCTACAAGCACGCATGAATACCCCTCCACCTTTCCAACGTATTAAGATTAACCTGTCCGCAGCAATTCCATATTACAAATGTATTTCAGAAAAGATTTCGCATCTCTTGAAACCGCTCGGTATCCATACTGCTTTCATCTCACAGAAACCTTTAAATAGTTTTTTAGGCAACTTCAAACATAAGTATCCCAGTTCCCAGTTTAAAGATGTGGTATCCCTAGCCAACAATGCAATGCAGGTTGAACACTTGAGATAAGTCTCAAGGAGCACAGATATGCATTTCAAAATAAAAATTTTAATTCCAAGATAGTATTTCGTGCATTAAAAACTGACCATTTTCCAGATTTTGCTAAATCTTTTATCATTAAATCGAGGTGCAGCAACTAAGGAACTCGTACTTTCTTAAAAGCATGGTATACTAGAATTACAGATTTACCTCTTAACGAAGCAGGTTCAATTCCGAATGAATACCCAGTGTTAATATAACTGTAACTTTGGCCTCGACATTTTGATGCAATATATTTTCTGTGTGTTGATGTTTTAGAACTTATTGTGACTTACGTTAAAAATTTTGCTGATGAGGGATTTTATGTAAATCCGAAACGTTCAATTTAAATATGTTTCTTAATGCTTTATGTAATTGTAATGTAATGTCTGTAATTTTAATGATTTTAATACAGTTATAAATATGTTAAGACGTAATATTTTTGTTTAAATAAAAACAAATGAGAATAAAATTAAATTTAGATATAAACTGATATAAAATGGAATTGGAAAGGAAAAAATAAGATTCTAAGATAACTTCAATGGAAATTAGGTTAACAGCCGAATACCGCAATCATTAAAATAAATAAACACAAAATATTTGTTCATCGTGAGTCATAGAAATATTAAACCATGGAGGTAATCATTCGCCAAGCAAGATCTGCATGGTGAATTTTGAAGCGCTGTCTGGTGTCGAAAAAAAATTCGCATATGTAAACGTGGCATACGTAATAGGAGAAAAGGCATACTCATTTCAGACGATATAACTCATTTCACTAAAATAATAACAATGATTTTTTTTTTTTTTTTTACATTGTGAAACTAGTTATAGTACAAACGCAGCTCCTTTGTCATGTTTAACGTACAATTTCCAACTTGTTTTATGTAAGCTTTGTTATAATTTGCACATGTAATAAAAAGTTTATCACATATTATCTAAATGACATTAATAACGTATTTATTTTTTAAACGACTCGTTCATTTCTATATACTCATAACGATCACATAATATTTAAATAAATACATATGTTATATTAGAAAAGAAAAAAAAAGTTGATAGCACTTACTTTCTGTGCCTCAAATTTCATTTAAGTGGCAATTGCTTATTCAGTAAAAATACCGACCATTAATATACATGTTTATGTTTTTATTCAATTGTTTAAAATTAGAGAATGATATATTAACGACCTGAATTGTATAACTAATCTTTTCACATCCGTAATAAATAAGAGAATAATTTATCGATGTTTTTTTCAAAGAATATTTAAAAAATATACATTTCCCTGCTAAATTACACCCATAAGAGTTTATCAGTGAGAAAATATATTAGATTTTTCTCGTGAACATATTATTTTACATTTGTTGGCAAGTGTTAGTAAAAAAGAAACCAGTATTGTAAAAAAAGGGGTCAAAGTCGCCTCAAGCACAAGAAACCATTTCTCTCCACTAATGGCGTCCATGATGAATATAACTCTTTTCTAATAATTGCAGTTATTATAATGAAGGTTTTTAAGTAGCAAATGGCTACCTGGCAAAACCTTATCGCATCTTTTCCATTATTTGCTAATAATCCTTGACACGAAAATTTTGATTGAATATTTTTTGCTCCTCCTTTGGTGGATTTTGAAGACAGAAAATTTCCCTTTCTCCAGGGAAAAAACGAGAAAGATCTTTATCTCAAATCCCTGTTTCCATATATCTTGGTAAACGATGAGTGTAAATAATTGTGCTCCATGGTGCCCTGTATGTTAATGGTTTACTTTAGGATTGCCTTGAAACATTCTTACATTATTTGCTGAGATAAGATTCTGGTTTTTATTGTTGGATCATTGAAGGCATAAATTTAAATAAGGTTGTGGTAAGATAGTTTTCTAATAAATTATTTTATCGTTTTACAATATTTAACTTTTCAGGCTGATTTTATTAATTCGATAATTTTGAGACAAAGACAAGATTCCATTTACTCCACGGTTAATTCAACTCTTTTCAAGTATATGCATTTATATATAATGAAGGCTTTTAAAAGCGAACGGCGGCAACCCGAAATCTTATCGCATCTTTTACATTATTTGCTAATAATCCTGACACGGAATTTTTGATTGAATATTTTTTGCTCCTCCTTTGGTGGATTTTGAAGACAGAAATTTTCCCTTTCTTCAGCGAAAAAAATTAGATAGATCTTTATCTCAAATCCCTGTTTCCATATATCTTGCTAAACGATGAGTCTAAATAATTGTGCTCCATAATGTCCTGGATGTTAATGGTTTACTTTAGAATTGCCTTGAAACATTCTTACATTATTTGCTGAGATAAGATTCTAGTTTTTATTGTTGGATCATTGAAGGCATAAATTTAAATAAGATTGTGATAAGATAGTTTTCTAATGAAATTATTGTATTGTTTTACAATATTTAACTTTTCAGGCTGAATTTATTAATTCGCTAATTTTGAGACAATGACAAGATTCCATTTACTCCACGGTTAATTCAACTCTTTTCAAGTATATACATTTATATATAATGAAGGCTTTTAAAAGCGAACGGCGGCAACCCGAAATCTTATCGCATCTTTTACATTATTTGCTAATAATCCTGACACGGAATTTTTGATTGAATATTTTTTGCTCCTCCTTTGGTGGATTTTGAAGACAGAAATTTTCCCTTTCTCCAGGGAAAAAACGAGATAGATCTTTATCTCAAATTCCTGTTTCCATATAACTTGGTAAACGATGAATCTAAATAATTGTGCTCCATAATGTCCTGTATGTTAATGTTTACTTTAGGATTGCCTTGAAACATTCTTACATTATTTGCTGAGATAAGATTCTGGTTTTTATTGTTGGATCATTGAAGACATAAATTTAAATAAGACTAGTTGACTTGTCCGGCGTTGCCCGGGCCCGTGATAATAAATTTAAATAAACCACAAATTTGTATTATATTATATCTTTAACCCGATTTTGTATGAATTTATATTTTTATTTGAAATATTCACGAAAAAAAAATTTATAGTTAGTGATAAAAGTGCTCGTAAGAAGACATTTTCTTGTTTTTTTTTTTTTTTTTTTTTTTTCTTCGCTTAGGGTCGGTTCATAGTTAAATAAAAAAAAAAAAATAGTTTTTGTTATCTAAACCCTTTGAAATTTTTAATTATCAAACCATGGTTATGTAGAAAATTTATTTTGGTCACACAAAATATAGCAAAAATTGTAGATCACTTCAATTTATTTAATCGATAATAATTACATGCATTTTTTTTAATTTAAATATTTTTAATAAAAATATATTTTTTTTATTTATACTATATTTTTAATACAAATTTAATTTGTAAAAATATTGTTGGGTGTTAAACTTTACTTAATTCAAAAACATTTGAATAAAAACAAATACAAATTATATACGTAACTTTGTTTCTGAAAATGTGATAGTATTTTAAATGAATTACAGCGAAAAGTAATGCAGAAATCATTCTGTCGGAAGCAAGATTCGAACCCACTTTCTCTGCTGAGAGCTAGGGCTTAAACGAACACTTTAAACCGCTCGGCTAGGCTGACCGCGTTCAAGTGTACCTTAAGACTGAACTTATTTTAAATTTAATGCCATGCATCCGCAAAAACATCGAATTTGCGCTGAAAATTGTAGTTTGTCTCTTTAATGTATAAGGATTGTGATAAGATAGTTTTCTAATGAAATTATTTTATTGTTTCAGAATATTTAACTTTTCTGGCTGAATTTATTAATTCGATAAATTTGTGACAATGACAAGATTCCATTTACTCCACGGTTAGTTCAACTCTTTTCAAGTATATTCATTTATATATAAAGAAGGCTTTAAAAAGCAAATGGCTGCCACGAAAAATCTTATCACATCTTTTTGATTATCTGCTAATAATCCTTGACACGAAAATTCTGATTGAATATTTTTTGCTCCTCTTTTGCTGAATTCTGAAGACAGAAGTTTCCCCTTTTATCAGGGAAAAACCGAGATAGATCCTTATCTTAAATCTTCGTTTCTATATATTGTGCTAAATAATGAGTTCATATAAATGTATTTCATGATGGTGCATATATTAAGGGTTCCACATGTTCTTTTTAGGAATGCTTTGAAACATTTGTATGTTATTTCCTGAAATGATATTCAACTATTTCTTATTGAATATCATTTGCTTCTTAAATACTATAGTGACCATATTATTTTAATGATTTTTTTTTAAATTTAATAATGAAATTATTTTTTTTATGCATTTTTTTTTCGACTGAAATTGCTAGTTAAATAATTTTGTGCCAACGAAAAGATTCATTTTCCTAATTGAATAGCTCCGTGGTAGATGCAACTCTTTTCCAATAATTGCAATTATTACAATAAAGGTTTTAAGTAGCATATTACGCTGGCGGCTTTATTTGGGGCATTAAATGCATAACTGCTAAATTTATTATTTTCCTACCACTATTATTAAGAAGGAATACTTTATTTTATTTACTGCCATTAAACAAGGAAAATATTTCTTCTAAAAAATAATGGTATGAAAATAATATGTGCTTCAGGCATGCATTTAGTGCCCCACAAAAAGATAGTCACGTGCCGCCACTGGCCTAAGACACACTAGCGAAATCTTATGTAAGTCTTCGGCGATTTTTTTTTCATTCTCTGCTAATAATCTTTGACACAAAAATTTTATTTGAATATTTTTTGCTCCTCATTTGGTGGATTTTGAGATAGAATTTTCCCCTTTCGTTGGGTAAAACCAAGATAGGTTTTTATGTATCAAATCTCTGTTCTCGTGATAAAATTTTATTGGCGAATACTGTTGCATTTGTAAACTGCACTCCATGGTGTGCTGGAAGAAGGTTAGCTTGTATAAAAATACGTTGAAACATTTGTATATTATGTTAGTTTTTACTACTAGATCACCGATGGTAATCAATGAATAAGATTATGATTAAATATTTGTTTGATAAAATGATTTATTATTATTATTATTCTATATTTTAGAGTTATAAACAGATATTATTAATTAAAACTGATTGAGACAATGATAAGCTTCCACTTTTCTCCCTCTAATGGCGTTCTCGATATATACAACTCATTTTTTAACACTGTCCAACCTAGTTCAAAAGTCTTTATGACTTCGGTTTGTCTGGCCATCTAGCCGTCCGTCCGTGCTCTAACTCCCGTACCTGTCCTGATATTTTGTATGTTATTGACGTATACTAGCATGATCCCTATTGAAAATGAAGTGCGTAGCATTTCTAGTTTATTTACAAGGACAGTCAAAAGTATTCTGTTACATTCCAATCAATAGGAAAAAATCGTTTCAAGTGGATTTTAATGATGTTACGCCATTTGAAACATGACGAAATTGATACACAATTAAGAAGAGTAAAAGTCTTTTTGTAAAATATGGAGCGCAAAGCATTTATTATTCATTTACAGTCTCACACAAAAGACTTCTGTTACATAATGTTCTACGAGGGGAAAGTCGTTTTCAGTGTAATTTAATGATGTTTCACTATTTCAAACATAATGAAACTTTTATATGCATTACAGAGGTTCACTATAAATTGTTCACTGGAAAGTGAGGTGTGCATTGATTTTAACGTTCATTTACAGGGGCACGCACAAGAGATCTGTTATAGTCTTAGTGCGATAATTGCAGTCTATATGTGATAAGTGCATTTTCAACTATGGTTTGCGTTTATAAGTTTAACTACATTTTTGCATATTACGTGATGTGTATAAGTTCTGTTGATCATATACACGAAAGAATTCCTAATATTATTGACTATGTGAATTTCTTAAGCGTATTTTTAATTGTGTTAAGCATTTTCCAGCTAAATAATATTTAGTTGGCTAATAGAATTTGTGGAATATAAATAAATTTATATACATAGGGCTACGTAAAGAACAAGGTTTGTAATTTCTGGAAGTGAGTTTAAAATTGCCTTGTGCATTTTTTACTCGAATTAAATTTTAGCTTAATATGCTGTGTGTACAAAAGTCTTTAGACAGCATACGAGGCTGTGCAAAAGATTTCGAGTGTCTTTCCATCGATTGGTGAAAATTGTTAAATGTAAATTTTCTAACTGAACTAAATTTTATCATGCTATATAGTATATATTCAAATCTATAGAACATATACAGGGCTGCACCTTATAATTCGACTACTTTTTTTCGCTATGGAAGGTAATTGTTAAAACTGTATTTTTAAATGTGTTATATGTTTCCTAAACTGTTTACTACATATCTTTTCTCACCTTATTTAACGGTGAAGTTTCGTTACAGTTTTTAAATGCGTTAGAAAGTGTTTCATAATCTATGCTTGACGCAGGATTTTTCGTTCTTGTTGTAATTGCCATTATTATAATGAAAATCTTATGCAGCAAATGCCCAATCTCGTAAAATCTTATCGCAGTGGTAGTGGAATCTTTTCCATCACCTGCTAATAATCCTTGGCACGAAAATGTGGATCGAATAATTTTTGTTCCTCTTTTAGGAGGAAATGACGATAGATTTTTTTTAATTTTTTTCTTTGGGAGAAAACTGAGATAGATCTTTAACTCCAATTTCTGTTCCTATGTGTCTTCATGTTGAGTGCTGATTTTGAATAAATCGATTTCATGATTATCCGGATATTAAGGACACTTTTAAGAGCTCTTTGAAATATTTGTATAATATTCATTGACACAAGTTCAAGATTAAGATACCATAATTACAATGGGGTCTCGTACCTTTTAAACTAATTAAAAATCAACAAAAACATTCAAGGTTTGAATTAGTGTATCTTCAAAACCTTTTTATGTATAAGCATGAAATTTTGACTAGTGATTAAACATATTGTTTTTTTTTTTTTAATATACTAACATTAGAAAATGACTAGTCTTTTACACAGTTTGTGTACTGTTAAAATTAAAATAGCTCTTTTTTTTTTTTTACTTCATAAGTCATTGCGTGCATGATATCTTGAGAATGTATGTATGTATTTTTAAGAAATTTGATGTATATAATAAGCAAATATGTATTTTTAAAATGATCTACTCTTAGGTCAAACTTATTTCCTTAACCATGTAAAATAATAATTTTGTAAAAAGGAATCAAAATTTTATCCTTTCCAATGAATAAAAATAATAATAAGTAAAAATCTCATGACTGCAAATACTTAAAAGTAGATCATTTTAAACACACATATGAGCTTATTGTCTATAACATATTTCATAATCCATGCATATGTTCTCGAGATATCATGCGCGCAATGATTTACGGAGTAAGAAAAAAGAGTTATTTTAATTTCAATAATGCACAAATTCTGTAAAAAGCTAGTCAGTTTCTAATGGTAGCATATTAAGAAATACAATATGTTTAATCAAAAGTCAAAATGTCATGTTTATACATGAAACGGTTTTTATGATACACTAATTCAAACATTGGATATTTTTGTTGATTTTTGTCGCGTTTAAAAGGTACAAGACCCCTTAAGAAAATATTAATTTAGACACAATTAAATAGAATAACCCAATATGAGTGAAAAATTGACCTGGGCCAGCACAAAAACCTGGGACGCTTCGCGTAACGTGATGCTGCTCTGACCACAGAGCCACCGTGGTCGATATCCTAGCCAGGCAATCTCTCACATTTATACATGTTGGGAAGAATAAAGGCCGGTAAATCATGCAGCTTCAGATGTTAACAACGATGCTTACAAAGATGTATGCAACGATGTATTAATAATTATCCATCGGTCAGAAATTACATACTAAAGCACATAAACAATACGTTTGATAACTTTTATTTACTATTTAAGAACATAATAAATCAGACACAATTAAATACAATAACCCAATATGAGTGAAAAATTGACCTGGGCCAGGACAAGAACCTGGGACGTCTAACGTAACGTGATGCTGCTCTGACCACTGAGCCACTCTGGTCGATATCTTAGCCAGGCAATACATTTATACATGTTGGAAAGAGTCATCGGCCGGTAAATCATGCAGCTTCAGATGACAATAGTAACGATGAATTAATAATTATTCATCATTCATTAATAGTGGTAATAAGTTTGCCTGCACTCTAAATAAGAAAGAGTGACTATTCACTCCGGAGGAGTGGATATTCACTCTATCGCAGAGTCAAAATTTGCCCAACCTCTTTAGAGTGACTATTCACTCTAGGCAAAAGTGAAATTTTTCACTCTCTGAAAGAGTGAATACTCACTCCGGAGAAGTGAATATTCACTCTAAACAGGGGTGGATACTCACTCTTTCAGAGGAGTGACTATCCACTCTTGCAAAAAGAGTGGGTTTTTTCACCCTGATAGGAGTGAATAGTCACTCTTTCACAGGAGTGGCTATCCACTCTTTCATAGGAGTGACTATTCACTCTTGCAAAAGGAGTGGATTTCTCACTCCTGACAGGAGTGAATAGCCACTCTTTCATAGGAGTGAATGTTCACTTTTTATGGAGTGAATTATTTTTTATGTTTCTTTTATGGGCATTTTAAAAGAATCATATATTTTAGAGCATGCAATGAAAATAGACGTGGTAAAGATTGGAATAAAATACTTTATTGGCAATATTTATTTAATTCATAGTTTGTAACAGTAATTGAACTCTTAAGGAAAAATTCAATTAGAGTTACATAATGAATTAAATTAGATTACTGACAGAAATAATCTAAAATATTTTATTCCAAGCTTATCACTATTGTGTTTGCTTTCATTGCATGCCTTATAAAGATATGATAGTTTTAAAATGCCCATAAGGGCAAGTAATTAACCAAAATCTTAATCAGTTAATACTATTTTTTTTTTTTTCAAATACCCATTAAGTTGTATTTAGTATTGTAATAATTCCTGTGATGTACGTTATGGTTTTTTTTTTTTTTCATATGTAATTCAAATTTTAAATCTTTAGATCTCTGTATTAATTGCTAATGAATTTAAATCTAATCAAACATTATTGTTTACTGCATTTTAGTTTTTTTTAAAAGTTTTATTTATAACTATTTAATAGATTGATATTCTATGACTAACAATGTGTGATTTCACTTTAATTTTTGTTTTAAATATAAACTCTTATCTTTTGACCATACTTTTCAGTAAATTAGCACTATTTTGCAAAGTCCTATTATTCTAAAATCATACATATTATTTCTGTTGTCAACATCCCTTTTTCTATGAATTTACAAAACACACAACAACAAATGAGGTATCAAGTCAATAAACTTGTATTAAAATGTAATAAAAATAAGAAATATTTCTAAATATCTCATTACAAAAAAATTGAATTATATATTTTTTAAATAAAAAATATATTTAGCAGGCATTTTCTTTTAATAAAATATTTCTGTGTGCAAATATTATAGTACATTAAAGAAAGAAAAAGTATTAAGGTGGAATTTAGAACAGTGATGTAGCCCAACCATAAATCTTCTTGCATTATAAAAATTCTTACTCATATTTGTACACATTTGTGATACTTACCATTTAATGTATTAAATGAGCACACATGAAAGATATTTGCCAAAAAAGAGGGCAATTGCTCTCTAAATATAAGGCGAATTTATAATTATTTTTTAATATTATTAATTTTGCAACGTTTTGTACTGAAAGTTATTCTTGGCATTTTTTTAAAACCTAAATCATGTTATAACAAAAATGCATAAAGTGAGATAGAGGGAGATACGTGTATTCAACAATGCTTGGTTTTCACTTGAAAGTTCAGCTACAATTTCTAAAATAAAAATGAATTTCTCCAATTTTCTAAGAATATAAAAATATAGAATTAAAAATATCCAATTATAGACTTTATAAATACATTTTCAAAGACAACTTTACAAACAAGCATATGTACAGTCAGTAGCGTAGCTAAGGGGGGGCAAGGGGGGCATCCGCCCCGGGCGCCGCTGTCAAGGGGCGCCAGATTGAGAAAAAAAATTAACAGAAATTATCTCATATATTTCGACAATAAATAAAAATTGCTTTTGTGTGTGTGCGTGTAAATATTTTCTTTAGTAAAATATTTTATTATGTACAAATAATGAAAGAAAAAACTTCTGTGAATAAGGTTTCTAGGAATAGTTCAACAGACTTTGTACCTTACAGGATTACGTACCTGAAAGGAGGCACAAAATGATTAAACGTTGGGGGCGCCCAACTGATAGACGCTTAACCGAAATTATCCCACATATTTCGACAATAAATATTTGTGTGTGTGCGTGAATGTTTTCTTTAGTAAAATATTTTATTACGACCAAATAATGAAAGAAAGAGCTTCTGTGAATGTTTCTAAGGATTTCTCAACTGAATTTGTACCTTACTTGATTACGTACCTGAAAGGAGGCACAAAATGATTAAACGTTGGGGGCGCCCAACTGATAGACGCTTAACCGAAATTATCCCACATATTTCGACAATAAATATTTGTGTGTGTGCGTGAATGTTTTCTTTAGTAAAATATTTTATTATATACGACCAAATAATGAAAGAAAGAGCTTCTGTGAATGTTTCTAAGGATTTCTCAACTGAATTCGTACCTTACTTGATTACGTACCTGAAAGGAGGCACAAAATGATTAAACGTTGGGGGCGCCCAACTGATAGACGCTTAACCGAAATTATCCCACATATTTCGACAATAAATATTTGTGTGTGTGCGTGAATGTTTTCTTTAGTAAAATATTTTATTACGACCAAATAATGACAGAAAGAGCTTCTGTGAATGTTTCTAAGGATTTCTCAACTGAATTTGTACCTTACTTGATTACGTACCTGAAAGGAGGCACAAAATGATTAAACGTTGGGGGCGCCCAACTGATAGACGCTTAACCGAAATTATCCCACATATTTCGACAATAAATATTTGTGTGTGTGCGTGAATGTTTTCTTTAGTAAAATATTTTACTATATACGACCAAATAATGAAAGAAAGAGCTTCTGTGAATGTTTCTAAGGATTTCTCAACTGAATTCGTACCTTACTTGATTACGTACCTGAAAGGAGGCACAAAATGATTAAACGTTGGGGGCGCCCAACTGATAGACGCTTAACCGAAATTATCCCACATATTTCGACAATAAATATTTGTGTGTGTGCGTGAATGTTTTCTTTAGTAAAATATTTTATTACGACCAAATAATGAAAGAAAGAGCTTCTGTGAATGTTTCTAAGGATTTCTCAACTGAATTTGTACCTTACTTGATTACGTACCTGAAAGGAGGCACAAAATGATTAAACGTTGGGGGCGCCCAACTGATAGACGCTTAACCGAAATTATCCCACATATTTCGACAATAAATATTTGTGTGTGTGCGTGAATGTTTTCTTTAGTAAAATATTTTATTATATACGACCAAATAATGAAAGAAAGAGCTTCTGTGAATGTTTCTAAGGATTTCTCAACTGAATTTGTACCTTACTTGATTACGTACCTGAAAGGAAGCACAAAATGATTATATGTTGAGGGCCACGGAGTTTTTCTCTGAACTCTGTAGTCGGGGGCGTCCAATTGAGAGGAGCTTTAAACAGAAATTATCTCACATATTTTGACAATGTGTGTGAATGCTTTGAATAAATTTGGTGAAGGATGAGGGGGGGGGGGGGGTTGCTCCTAGAAAAACGGGCAGACTATATACCAAACTTTTGGTGGTTTACTATACTGGAAATCAAATTCCTCGCTCGCTCGTTGTATCCGGGATTTATTATAAGTATGATATGCTATTGCAGAGATCATCTGCATACATTTTATGACTAAGCCACAATATTATAATTTTCGGAGACACAGCGGAAGTTATGCCGCTATTTTTAAACAACAAGCCTATAAAGTTTGTAAATAGTTTTTAGATTGTTTTTCAAAACAGGATTAACCATCATGATTAAAAGAAAGAAAAATAGGCAGAAAATAACAAATTTTATCTGAATGGGCAAAGATATGTATCTTGGTAAAGAGTGTTAAAATCAATGTAAAGAGTTTACGGTATTTAAAATTTGCAAACAAGGTGCACCGTTGTAAATGTTTAAGAAGCAATTTTTATTGATATTAGTAAATTGTTTTATGAAAATTTTATGATTTGAAAGAAAGCAAAATCGTAATTCTTCAGATAAAATAAATTTTGTTTTAAAAGTATTTAATTGAAAAATTTTTAAAGAAAAATTTAAAACCACACCTTTCCTACAATTTTTAACTTTATGCAACATTTTTTTTTCATACTTTCTTTACAAATCTGCTCTATAACTGCAAGAACCACATTTTCAAAAAGTTAATTAGTTAAAATGTCATGACACATTTTAAAATACAATAAAAAAGACTTTTTACTTAACATTTTTGCTTTTAGAAAATAATTTATTTATATTGCTGAGAATCCTATTTTAAATTTTATGAAATGCACCTTATGTATTGTTCAAAAGATTAAAAAAAAAGGAAAGAAAGAACATAAAACAATGAGTCAATTGAAAAACATTTTCTATTTTTTTACGTAGGACATATGGAACTCCGTGGAAATCAAAAAGAGTGTACACACCTTGTAAATGAAACAAGGCAGCATATTTTTTTTCCTTAATCGGGTTTAATTCATAAGTTTTAGCAAACGTGGTTTCTTGTAAATTGACTTTCATTGTTGTAATCATTTGTGTTGCAACTCTCATGCGCTTAAAACTACATAGTCATATATGCTAACGTCAAATTCTCGTCAAGCTTGACGGTATTTGGCTAAAGATCTTGTCGATAAATGTAGATCACCATAAATGAAGTCAACTTGGCGACAGCTAAATAAGTTTTTGCATTTCATATACAAATTCAGTATTGACGAAAACTATGAATCTTCTGTAATCGGGTTGCACGCATTTTAGTTTCGTGTGTTTGAGTAAAATTAGCCAAAATCTTAAAAACAAGGAAGAGGGAAGCTACATTTTCCTCATGGTACAAGCCGGAAGTATATTTTTTTCCTCTTAAGGAAAAATAATATCCTTATTTTTTAGGTAGCTTTCAATACAAAAAAGTATAAAGCTACCTATTGCAGCCGTTCGGAGGAAAGCAGTTCCGAAAAATTTCGATATATTTTCACTGATCTTGACCCCCACACTCCAAAACCACCCTCCGTTCAAATGTTGATATATATATATATATATATATATATATATATATATATCTGACCTATGTCATACGATAACGCCCGTATTTATGAATCGATTTTGATGAAACTAATTGTGTGTATTAAGGTCACTAATGTCTCGACCGAGTTCGTTGGCCAGCTTGGTCCGCCATTTTGTTTCAAGATGGCGGTCATTTAAAAATTTAAAACTAAAATAAATATAGAAAAAAAATAAAAATTCAAATTTATTTTTTAATTACGTATGGACCCTATTCTCCGTTTGGGTTCGAGGCTACGATTTCCGAAATGTTTCCCCAAAGCACGTGACTCAACATCACGAAAATCTGGTCCGTTGCTGCTCTATGGCATGCAGGCTTGAGTTGCAAACGAGTCGTTGCATAATTAAGGACAACAATATCGGCAATGTTTCCCCAAAGCACGTGACTTTGACGTCAGTGGGAATAGGGTCCATTAGGCCTTGATACAAGGATTCCAGAGCATTTTTTGGTTTACCTCTATCTTAAAAAATGGCTGAGATAGAGCAGTTTGAAATTCTAGGGTGGCTGACATTTTGAAACAAAACAGCACATTAACGCGATTACTCGCAAATTATTTTCTTTCATTGTTGTAATAATTTTCCCAATCATACGCATAAAACTATATATTCATATCCGTTAGCGCCAAATTCTCGCCAAAATTGGTGACATTTGGTGAAATATCGCCAAATTTGGGACCAAAATAAGTCTTCATAAATGAAGCCAATTTGGCTATTGCTCAATAATTTGGAGAATTTCTTATTCAAATTCAGTATTAACGAATCTTTTGTAAACGTTTCTTTGCATTTTAGCTTGCTGTTTTCGTGTAACATTAGCTAAAATTTTAAAACGAAGATATAGGAAAGCTACCTTTTCCTCCCGGTACAGGCCGGAAGGACTTTTTTAATTTAGAGGAGGGGGAGGGGGAGGGGGGCGCAGAATTTCTTCTTGCCCCGGGCGCCAAAAAACGTAGCTACGCCACTGTGTACAGTACACCCTATTCATATTTCAAGGACATGTTTCTTTCTTTCATTTTTCTTGGCGAAGACAAGGATTAAAAAAAAAAAAAGAAAAAAAAATATTAGTTAATAATATTGATCTCAATATTTGACAAACAAGTTACTTTTGTCTAAAATATTTTGCATATAGGAAAAATAACAGTTGCAAGGTGATATAACCATTATGAATAAATATGGGAGGTAACTTAAAATGATTTAACAAACACTAGGTTTTCTAAAGAGAAAATTTTCACTATGAAATAGGTTGACTACAAATTGTAATCAACAATGTTGAAAACTTGCCGATTTTACTCGTACATGGAAGCCAATATATATATATATATATATATATATATAATTATAATATCTATGAATTTCAAAAAACATATCAAGTTCTATTCTACTTAAATCTCCAAAGAGATAATCAATGATACTGTGTATACAGAATACCACATAGCTAATAATTAACATGTGCAAACATAATATTACCATAGCTGATGCTTCAATGGTAATTGGCCAAATTTTACTCATACCAAAAGAATATTGAAAAAAGAAATAGAGAGAAAGGGGAAAAAAAAAAATTATAAATTGGAGTTGCAATTAAGTAAACACAAATGGATTAACAAATTAAATATGAACCATACACAATGGAAAATTGGACCACATGAGAATTAAATATGAATTGGACATGGAAAAACACATGCACATGTACTCATCAGCCTGGATGCACCCACATGTGTTTTAAATAATAATTCAGTGTTTCATAATTCTACTGGCATAATGCTAAGATCAGTAGAATCATCCAGGTACACTGAATTATTACCAGACAACAATTGGAAATATTAAAATTTGGAAATATTTAAATAGGAAATAAAAAACCATTAAGAAAATACAATATATTTCACTCACATCGATTATCCAAAAAACTGTAATTAACACCTCACTAAATTACCACGAGATAACAGTTTTGAAATAATAAAATTGGAAATATGAACGCGTAAAGTGTAGATAAAATATTTTACTCACAATAATTATACAGAATCCTTAAAATGTCACAACGTCTGCATAATATTCACATCCACATGGCAATGCATCATACATGTTGACTAAGTCGAGTTGAGAGAAATGATTTGTAAGACAAGTTGAGAGCACACTTTTTTTAAACCACAACCCCATAAATGACACCCAATCACAAAATGATTCAAAAACACTCAAAATAATTCTGGTTTTAATACACTTATAACAAATTTATATCCGTGAATATATATTACTCCATCCAATTTTAATTCCTGAAAGTAAAATTAATATACAATCAATAGCTCCCTCTATAGTTAAATTAAATATAATATTAACATATATATATATATATATATATATATTTTCATGTTCTTTACCGATCTTTTTTTCATGTAATTTATGCTGTTTGTTTTTGACATTCTAATTTTTTTTTTTTTTTTTTCCATTTAGAAAATATTTTTTTTTTTTTTTTTTTTTTTTTTTTTTTTTTTTTTTTTTTTTTTGAGGATTTCAATCATTTTTCCAAAAAATAAAATAAGAAGTAGCATATTTTAAAGTTTTTCTTTTCTTTTCCTCTGTGAACTTATAAATCAAAACAGGATTTACAATCTTAATTTAAAATAGAAACTCCTTTTAAGAAGGGAAAAAAAAAATCAGAAAAATTATTAACCACTGATTATCAGAAAATGGATTTTTTAAAGGTAAATTTATAATGGATTCTAAATTAAGATATAAATTAAATACTATGAGAATTATTTCAGCTAAGTGAAAAAAAAAAAAAATTAACATATTGCATATTAAATCAAATTTAAAAATAGAATTTTTTTTTCTCTGGTATTTAAAGATTTAAATTTCTTTTAAGGATCACTTGAAAATAAAATTCAAACACAAGTGAAATGACACAAATAACATGTAAATAAAGTTTATTTTGCAATCAATTTTTAATATTATATAACAAAAATTACAGAAGTCTTTTTCTTGCAAGTCAATACTATACTTTTCTTTGTTGCAGCCCCTAGAAAAAATAAAATTAAATAATTAAACAAAATTAAATTGCAATTAAACAAAACTGAAATGCAATTAAACAAAACTCTTGTTTTCAAACATATCCCCCCCCCTTCCCCCTTGAAAGAGAACATGAGTCCTGAACTCGGGTTGAGCAGCTCTGGGACAATTTTTCTTGGCGTCAATTCATCATAGCTAAAATGTTTTTGAAGGCGATGATGATAAAAGTAAAGTTAATTTAGTTAAATTATTTAAGGATTTTTTTTTTCTCAAATATAGAATTTTAAATAACATTTTAGATATATTTGTCCTTTAGCAGCTTTATACTAAAATACCAATCATTAAAATAGAGAGGATTTTTTTTTTATATGCAGTTTTTGGGGCCTAGAAATATTTATCCATGACAAATTGATGCAACACGGGGTTGAGGCCTGCCTCATCTCTGTCTTTTAAAACAGGCATGAGAATAGCTAAAATGCTTAAAAGAAGAAAATATTTCTTTTGCTTTTCCTATCCTTCCCTTCCCTAATGAATATCCTTTTGCTGCTGGGAAAGGAGATGCAGAAATTTCATGAATGAAATTTATACAATTATTTATTGTTACTACAAAGCAAAAAATGAGGCAAAATTTTTCTTTACTACAAAAATATAAAGTGAAGATTAAATTTTGAGTGTTACAGATGTCAAACTTTGTGGGCTCATGGAAGGGGGTCGAAATTGTAAAGATATTTACATACTATTACAACAAAGAAACCCCAGAAATCTGTTTTTGTAGCAGGATAAATTGCAGTTCTGTAGCTCAGTTTAACAGTTTTGTAGCAGGACAAACTTATCAAATAGAGTTTTCCATTTTTCCATAAAAACAAAGGATATTTTAGAAAATATTACCAGAGATGACATTTTTAACTTAATTTTGGAATGCTACAGACCTGGAAAGGTTTTTATGATTCAAAAATCACTTATAACTCAAGGTGAGATAAATTTATCAAAAAAGGAAAAATACTGTTCATTTCCAAATTACTTCAGTAGTTATGCCTTACCAAATACTTTTACGTCTAAAAAAGTCTGCAAATATGTCAGAATGCTTCGAATTGTTGAGCGGTTAAAAATATTTTCTTTGAGAATAGCCATAAATGCAGAAAATCTTTTGCAATAATATTATTTTTCATAGATTGTACAATAGCTGTGTTTTGGAATAATCATCCTCTTTGAATTAAGATATGTAATAAATATTTAAAAACTGAAATTTAAGATACTGAACCTGTATCAGAACCCATTATTCTGATAAATTTTAGACTTTCATGATGTTGCCCATCTTAGCTACCTAGTCTGTTGCCAAGCTTATTAAACAAGCTTTCTCCAGCTACCGTTAGTTGATGCACACCATGTCCTTTTTTTTTCATCTGTTTAACCATCCTTCGCTTGCAGTAAAATTGGGATCGCCTTTAGGTAACTGTTTGTTTAAATTTAGGGCTTTTCATTGAATGACTGGTCCTGAAAATGGTAGGCCATATTCTCTTTCAACGCAAAACCAAAGAAATAAAGCTTTGTCCAGCATTTCAAGTTTACCCGTTTTAGCTTTTTTTGATCATCCAAACTGTCACTCAAATTCAACTTAAAGCAAAAATCCTCACTATTTTTTCTCAGTCAGACACTGTTCATGTTCCTATTACAAGATCAAAGGCAATTTTTTTTAATGGTTCACCTTTATCAATTCTATCAAACGCTTCCAATTTCTTTTGCATAGTCACAACAATATTTTTTCATTTAGTCACCATTACTAACTCAGTTCACTGATATTTTGCAATAAGAGAGCTCTTTCTACCAAAGTCTCAACACATGCATGCGCATTAGAGATTGGCAACGTCTTTCCTTTTAGGGAATCGTTCCAGCCGGAATCGTTCACCGAAAGGAACGAGTTCTTTGGAGTGATTCCTTTGGAATCGTTTCGAAAAAAAAAAAGAACGATTCCGAGAAAAAGGAACAATTCAAAAAAAAAAAAAAAAAAAAAAAAAAAAAAAAAAAAGGTTTTCGAGAAAAAGAAACATTTTTTAGATAAAAATAACAATTTCAAGATAAAAGGGATAATTTTGAGAAAAAAGGAACAAATCCGGAAGTATTAGAACGAACATGAAATCCATAATACACTGCTCAAAACAATTAAAGGATATTGCAGTTTTAGGTGGATTTTGTATCTGGGAAACTTTTTAGCTGATTGATACATGGTCGACAGACATAGTAGGTTATATGAGAATAAATTACACATGTTTGGCAGAAAAAAATGCATTTTATTGCGCATTTGTGTACAAAAGGAAAAAAACACAATTTGTGCATATGAGAAAAAAAGAATCAGAAAAGGTGTTTTCTTCAAAGAAAATCATTTTCAGTAGGGGGTATGGTTTCCACGGGCGGCCAGCAACGTTGAACACCTTTGAGGCATGGACTCAATGAGGCTATTAATGACGAGTTGGGGTATTCTGCCCCACTCTTCCAGAAGAGCTCTTTCCAGTTCTTGGAGAGTTTGTGGGGGTTGTTGGCGGCCAGAAACTCGTCTTCCTAGAGCGTCCCAAACGTGCTCGATTGGATTCATGCCTGGAGAACACGCTGGCCATTCCATTCGAACGGTTCCTTCCTCGAAAAGGAAATCCTCCACCAGGTTTGCACGATGTGGCCTGCAGTTATCGTCCATTAAAATGAAGTTATCTCCGATTGCTGCAGCGTAAGGGACTACAATAGGTCTGAGGATCTCATCCCTATATCGGCGACCAGTCAGAGCTCCATCTCGAATGATGTAGAGGTCAGTGCGCCCATCAATGGAGATGCCACCATACACCAACACTCCTCCACCGCCAAATCTGACACTTTCGTGCACGAACGCAGGATTATTCCTACTGCCACAGTCCCTCCAGATGAAAATACGCCTATTATCCGGATGCACAGAAAAACGGGACTCGTCAGAAAACAGAATATTGCTCCATTCATTTCTCCTCCAGTTGACATGCTTGGTTGCCCACTCCCTGCGGTCGCGACGATGCCTTGATGTTAATCTAACACATACCATCGGTCGGCGAGCATACAGACCTACAGCATAGAGCCGGTTTCGGACAGTCTGAGTTGAAATCGTGGTGCCTGTAGCCGAGCGAAGGTGTTGTTGGAGAAGAGTAGCGTTCATGTTTCGGTGTCTCCGAGCTGTTAACGCTAAATACCGATCTTCATTGGGCGTTGTTGCCCGTCTACGACCTTTCCCTGGTCTTTGGCCTGCACATCCACTCTCCAAAAAACGGTTCCAGATCCTGGAAATGACACTTTGTGACACTCCAATGGCTTGCGCTACTTCGTCTTGAGTTTGGCCTCCTTCTAACCTACCAACAATTCTCCAAGCTTCTGAATCTGTCAAATGACTTCGCTGAGACATCGTGGGGGGGGGGAAATGGGAAGGCTTTTTGTGAAAACAGAAAAAAACCCATAACTTCTTAATTATGATACGTATCGAATCCATTTAAAGTTATTATTAATTCTAGGTAAAGGGCCAAAAATTTATGTATGACAGATTTTTGATATCATTAAAAAAGGCCCCAAAGGGGGAAAAAAGGGAGGTTTCAGAAGAAAAAAAATTAACTTCGTCAATTCACAAGATATCAAATCTGCTTAAATTTATTATAAATCCTCTTAATATTAACTAAAACTTTTATATTGACAAGTTTTTTATAGGACCAACACTTATAGCAAAAAACAAATAATAATAACAAAAAAAAAATCCCTGCCGGCTCCGCCAGCAAACAAGTTAGGTTTCGAAGTGGGCAC
This sequence comes from Maratus michaelseni, assembly GCA_963931845.1. Lineage (NCBI taxonomy): Eukaryota > Metazoa > Arthropoda > Arachnida > Araneae > Salticidae > Maratus > Maratus michaelseni. Next base: position 89,865,963 of record OZ007594.1, on the reverse strand, counting down.
TTCCAACAGCCGCATCATGGCAAAAAGGTCATTTCTTCCGCAATTCCCAGCAAACGCAGGTGATAAGTACATAGCTAAATAATAGACAATATTTTAACTGAAGTACAATAATATACTTCTATTTATCTTAAGATAAGTTTAAGAGAAAGTAATACACAGTTGTAGTTTATTAATCAATCCCCCCCCCCCTCCCGCACTTCTCTCTCTCTTTTATTATTTTTTTATCACATACACATTAGAAGGATTTTTTGGCCAGAAACTCAGCTTTAATAGAATCAAAATCTGCTATTTTAAAATAAAATAGCGTATTTTAATTTATTAAAACTGGCCAGTCTACAAGAACAAGGACAGATTCCGAGGACTCGATCTTTTCGGAGTCTACATTCAGGACCGATTCCGAGGAATCTATCCTTTTTGGAATCAGAAAATTTCGATTGATTCCTAGGAATCGTTCCTTTTCGGAATCGCTACATTTTTGACTAATTCCGAGGAATCGGTCCTTTTCGGAGTCGATTCCGAGGACTCTGTCCTTTTCAGAGTCGGTATATTTTGGACCAATTCCTAAGAATCGTTCCTTTTCGGAATCGCTACATTTTGGACTAATTCCGAGGAATCGGTCATTTTCGGAGTCGATTCCGAGGACTTGGTCCTTTTTGGAGTCGGTACATTCTGGACCAATTCCGAGGAATCAGTCCTTTCTGGATTCGATATGTTTTGGACCAAATCTGAGGAATCGTTCCAAAAAGGACAGATTCCTTTTTAAAGACTGGAATCGTTCCTTCAATTTCACTGCCGGAGTCGTTCCTTTGGAATCGTTCCTTGACAAATGACACATCTCTAATGCGCATGCAGAACTCTACCGAAATCTTGGCACATGCATGCACATACAGAATTCGGCTCTTTCACAAATTGAGATGGATAAGGAGAGAAAAAGAATTATGATGTTGCTTGACCTTGTCTAGAGAGAAAAGTGATTGTGTGTGGTATCTTTCACAAAATTCAGAGAAAGAATAGAGAGGCAGTGAATCGTAAAATTGACTTGCAATATGAAGTCTGTTATCGCTCAAATCCGCCGCAGAATTCACGGAGCACGATGTTTAGCATGTTGGTCCTTTGCTACGTCCCTTTTATACCGGGACTCTTGCAGAAGCCAGGTAGAAAGGGAAAAAAATGTGAAAATTGAAACCGGACAAATTTAAAAGGGAAATTTATTAAATTAAAGACACCGAATTGCGGGAAGGGTTGGGCTCGGGGCTCTGAAGCTATCAAAAGATCCTTGCGGCTTTCGAGCTCTATGTTCTATGTGGCCCAAGGGCTGACTTCATTGGTCGGAGAGAGGCTGCACGTGAAACAAGGACTGGATTCATTGGATGGGGAGAGGTTTTCAAAGAAAGCCACCAGCTGTTTGGGCCGACTGTAGGGTTGCATTTTCAGCATCACACCAAACATAATCATATCATCTATATTTATTCTCTGAACACTGTGGGTATTTCTGCTGATCAGGGCAGCTTCGTTAAGCAGCATTTCCTGTTAAGAAGCTTTGAATACCAATTGTCACTGGTGATAAGAAACGTAACAATAGTCTGTGGCTGTTTCGAGGAATAAAACTTGGAAAGCCCTAAGGTTGTGTTTAGTGTGCAAACTTGCAAGCTGTCCTCAGTTGGCATAAATCCTTTCCCTTCCCATTCTTCTCGAATCAATTTGTGGTCATGTACAAAATAAAGGGGTGGTGTAAACAGCTGTCCCCTCCTATTAACTGCTATTGCTTTGACCTCTGAATTTTAGACATTCTGTGAAAGTCATAAAACATCAAAGATTCTGAAAATTGCAAACGAAAACATGCTAGTTAAGTTTACAGGGGTTGATCCAGGAAAAATTAGGGACCCCTTCATAAAAATCCATTTAATAAAACAAGCCCCTTCACAAAATCCCATGCCATAAAAACATTCAGGGTTCATACAGAGTTGGGAAGAAAAAATCCAAGGAGTCCAAAAAATGGTTAAGGATTTGCTATTTTTTGTTGTTGTTGCTTTTATGTGCTGCATCGTTATGTGGTATGCACACTCCAATTTTTAATGCCCAATTTGGAGACAAAAACAAATTTTACTCTATTAGAATCTAATTGTTAGTGCTGGAATTGCAAAGTATTCACAAAATATTGTTTACTGATTTCGTAAGTTTAAATACAAAATAGACAATCAACTTTTTTATGCAGCGACCAATGGTCATATAAACAGAGATTAGTCAAACCCTAAACACTTATTATGTATATCACATACATGATACATTTTAAAGAAAATTTTTAAAAAAATGCTAAACGCAACATACAAGAAAAAATATAACAAGTTTTGAATTTATACTTTTAGAACAGCTGTAATAGATTTCTTTGATGGTGAAACTTTGACGAAATTCACGTGTTTTTTGTGACCTTCTGGGGGAAATTCGCAATCTTCTGGGAGAAATTCATGTTTTTTTGCAGTCTTTTAATAAAATTCACGTTTTATTTCAATCGTTTGACGAAACTGATGTTTTTTTCGCGATCTTTTGATGGAAACTGCGTGTTTTTAGTGATCTTTTGACGAAATTCGCACGTTTTTTGTGATCTTTTGAGAAAATTCGCATATTTTTCGCGATCTTTTGAGAAAATTCGCATGTTTTTCGCGATGTTTTCAGGAAATTCGCGATCTTCTGGGGGAAATTTGAGTCTTTTTTCACGATCTTCTGGGGAGAAATTCGCGTTTTTTCGTGATCTTTTAATGAAATTCACGCTTTATTTTGATCGTTTAACGAAACTGACGTTTTTTCACAATCTTTTGATGGAAATTGAGTGTTTTTCGCGATCCTTTGACGAAATTGCCGTGTTTTTTGCGATCATTTGAGGAAATTCACATGTTTTTTGCGATCTTTCTAGAAAATGCGCGTGTTTTTTGCGTGTATTTCGCGATCTTTTGAGGAAGTTTGCATTTTTTGTGATATTTTGAGGAAATTCGCGTGTTTTTCGCTATATTCTGGGAGAAATTCGCATTTTTTTTTTTTAAACGATCTTCTGGGGATAAGTTCGCGGTTTTTTTTTCACGATCTTCTGTGGGTAAATTCACGTTTTTTCGCAATCTTCTGGGAGACATTCGCGTTTTTTCGTGATCTTTTAATGGAAATCGCGTTTTATTTCGATCGTTTGACGAAACTGACGTTTTTTTGCCTTCTTTTGATGGAAACCGTATTTTTTTCGTGATCTTCTGGAGGAAATTCGTGTTTTTTCGTGATCTTCTGGGGGGAAATTCGCATTTTTGCATGATGCTGTGCTTCAGATAAATGACGTGCATAAAGGATTTACCGTGCATTTTACAAGTACGATTTTTCCCCCTCGGCAGCAACATCGCTTGTGTCCGAAGCCGCAATACAATTTAAGGAGTTTCTAAGGAGTCGTTTGCTTATCTAAGTAGTTCTAAGTACTACTTGGGAATGTTTTCATTTCTAAGGAGTTTCCAAGGAGTCTAAGGAGTCTGTGCGAACCCTGCATTCATTAATTATTTTAATTTTGTTAAGTTTTAAAATGTGTAATTTGTAAATAAAACAAGTTCACCAGAAAGAAAAACTTTAGCAGGACTTAAAGAAGTTATTATTAAATGCTCTGTTTAAGTTTCAGTAGTTGGATTTCATCTTTCGTTGCAAAATGTTATTTTTCATAAAAAATAAATTTCACAAAATAACTTACTATTTACAAAATGGGCCCCAAGGAAAAAAACCTGCATCGACCCCTGATCTATGCACTGTTCCAGCCTTTAGGCAAAGCCCCACTACCTGAAACGCCTTCTTTTTACTCGCAATCATAGCCATTAGAAAGTTTTAGGATAGAAAATATATTTTTAAAATGTAATGTGAATGAGCAAAAAAATACTGTTTTGGAAATTCAAAACTCAAGCAGACTTAGTCCGGGTTATCCAGAGATCAGAGTTAAAAGGGTCCCAGTTAGCAAGGTTCCACTATACAATTAATGATGTTATATAAATAAAAGTATTGTTAATGTTGAATGTTTAACCCTTTCAGGAGCAAACCACTTCTACTGCTAAAATGTGAAATGAGTGAATGAAACTGGAATTACAAGCAAATTAATTTTGAAATAAGAAAAAGCACATATATAATGAATGTAAAATTTTAAACCAAAATTTTGGTGCTATTGTGGCATTTAGGAATATATATTTATATATATATATTAGGAATGCACCGGATATCAAGCTCCTGTCGGATATCCTGCTTACTCAGCACTCAAAACAGATATTCTGTCCGGACGAATACTTCAATATCTGGTTGCCGAATAGCAAAAATTTTTTAATTATATTTTTAACATTGTCAGAAAAAGCTAGTGCGAAATTAATGTGCTATCCTATTAAAACAATGTTAATAGAAAGAAATTCTCATTGTCACAAAAATGAAATTATAGGATTTATATATGAAACTATAATATTTTGAACATGAAAATATAATATTTATAAATAAACAATGACAAAAAAATATATATATATTATGTAGGAACATTAAGTGCTTAGCATTTTCAGTCTGTAATCTGTTATATTTTTTTATCAAATATTTCCTGTATCTGAGAATAAGTGTTCAATCTCAGATGGTCTCCTTTTCTTGTGTTTTCAACAATCCTAAAATAAAAATGATTTTATTCTTTTTTTTTTGTCTATGGATGAAAAACTAGCTGTGGTAAAGTAATACTGACATGAAAAGAATTGTGTCATTTTCTTCAATAGTTAACTGTCCCTTTTGTACTACAAAACAAGATACTTACAATGAGGAGTTTCTCTATTTAAATTCTGTTAGAAAACATTTGTCATGAGTAAAGTAAGTACTAATATGTACGAGTATGTTGGAAAAGAAAAAGTCACTTCAATAGGATGTTTAATATTTATAAATAACAAAGATTTATAAGTATGAAAAACAGAGAAATTACTTAATTGTTTATCTTTTTATGTTCAATGACACAGAATAAATGAAAAAACTACTAATATGTGTATTAGAATAGGCAAAGGCAAAACATGATTAAATATCAATATTTAATTACTACAATGCATTTGTTTTTAAGTAACTTAACTTAAAAAATGAATTTAAATCTATTATTTAACATTTGAATGACATAAATAAAATTATAATAAATTAAAGTTTTTCTTCTTTAAGCAAGCATAAAATAGAAATATTACTACTGAAATTGAAAACAAGAAAGTATTCGGCGGATACCAAATATTGGGTAAAATTTTGTGCCAGATATTTGATACCTGGTATCCGGCAAAAATTCTATCCGTTGCATCCCTATATATATATATATATATATATATATATAGTGATCTCTCACTTATATGTGGTACACAAAAATTACTTTTCAGTATTTTTATTTTTTTTTTTAAATAGAATTTTAGCCTTATTAAATTGCAGAAATTATAAATCGAATTTTACTATTTTAAAATAGTGCTACAAGAAAGTAATTAATGAACATCGCGTATAAGTGAGAGGTCACTGTATATATGTGTATGTGTAATTTTTAGAATTTCTATAAAATTGATATATATATATAACTCTTTCTATCAGTATAATGAAAATGAGATAAGGGAAGAAGGGGGGAAATTGCAACTTACAAGTAAGGAATGAAACTTTTTCTTTATTTTTTTTCTTTCAGTTGGGCTTCATACTGGAGAATGTTGTTCTAGCAAGTCTTTTTTTAATCCACGTTCCTAGTAATGTAAAATGAAAGAATATTTTCAGTTTGTATACTCTTTAAAAACTTTCAACTAATTTATGTAGTAAATAAATGTTATATAATATATATACAAAACTACAAAACATAATGAGAGTGTGATATTCCACACTGAAGTTCCTAAATTTATTTTCATGACTAAATTTGTTAATCGCGTGAAAAAAATCGGGAAATTCTTTAGTCGGTCGCATGAAAAAACCCCCGCGAATTTCGCTAGTAAGCTGCAGGGAAAAAATATGTAAATTTGCCGATTGGTCGCAAGAAAAAACTGCACAATTAGCCAATTGGTAGCAGGAAAAAAATTGCGATATTCTTGAATTGGCTAGCAGGTAAAATTTGAGAAATTTGTCAGTCGATCGTAAGAAAAAAAATCACAAAATTCTTCAATCGTTCACGAGCTGAAACTTGTGAGTTCATCATGGAAAAAAATCGTGCAATTCGTCAATCGATCATCGAACAAACCTGTGAAATTCGCCAGTCGGTCACATGAAATTATCACGAAATTTGCTAGTCAGGGCCGAAAAAAAACTGCACTATTTGTCAATCAATCAGGGGGGGGGGGGGGATTGCAAAATTCTTAACACGTTCTTAGGAAAAAAATCACAAAATTCGCCAGTCGTTCAAGGATTACAATGGAATGTGTAACTGGAAAGTGACTGTGCAGGCGTGGCGATCAATGACAATTTTTTAATTGCCACTTTTACAACTTTAATCACCACATGGCAAGTGGCGACTGCTAATTTTCACCTATATCACATGGGAATTGTAGTTTAACTATAAATAGTAATTGTCAAGTCCTAATTTCTGTGAATTGAACAGATCAACTAATTTTGTGTTTCTATATGTGTTTCCTTGTAATTCGGATTTTATTTTATTCTTTTCAAGTGCACTACAAGATCTTTCCAGTTCTTCTAATCTTATTTTTGTTTACTGCAGACTTTAAAACAATTTGGGAGGATGCAGCGACCGGTGGCCCTTACTGCCCTTTTTTATCTTTTCTGCAGTCAATGGGAAAAAAATCATGATGTACGTCCATCGGTGATAGAAAAAATATTGTGAATTTTGTCAGTCAGTCAAGGCTAAAGAGAAATTGGGAAAATTTTTTCAGTTGGACCAGAGGAAAAAAATCGTGAATTTTGTCAAACTATCGTAAGAAGAAATTCGTCAATCAGCTGCAGAAAAAAATAGAGAAATGTGTCAGTTTCAAGGAAGAAAATCATCTATTGGTCACAGGAAAATATTGCAAAATTTGTTAATAAGTCGGTGAAAAATATCAAGAAATTCATCAATCAGTCATGGAAAATATTTCAAAATTTGTCTGTCAGTTGTAGAAAAAAAAAAAAAAAATTTTTTTTTAGTCTGATGAAGGAAAAAAAAAAAATCATGAATCTTGTCAATCTGTCACAAGAAGCTGTGAAATTCTGCAATCAGTTGCTTGAAAAAAAATTACGAAATTTGTCGTTCTGTTGTGGTAGAAAAAATATAATAATCACAAAATTTGTCGTTTTGTTGTGGTAAAAAAAAAAAAAAAAAAAAAAAAAAAAAAACTAAATGCGTTGTTTGGTAGCGGGAAAATATAGCAAAATTCCTCAGTCGGTCACAGAAGTTGATCGTCGTTTAAAAAAGAAAAATTCTCCTGAAAGTGATAAAATATTTTGGTCAGGAGTCTCTTGCCCAAAAGGGATTTCAAAAATTTCGATGTGAATCCATCCTGAAATTAGAGTCCTGATATGTAATTTTAATTAAATTATTATGCATTATGTAGTTTAATAATAATAATAATTTTTAATATATGTTACTGTAATAATTTATCATTCAGATAATCCAAAAAATCAGCAAATTCAAATAGACTTTGGTCCCAATTTGTTTGAATTGGAGAGGTTTTAGTACATTTCAATTTTGAACAAAGAATTATTTCTTATTGTTATATTTCAATACTGAAATATGATAAAAAAAACCTCTTAATGCACATAAAAATCTTAATTTTAAGTACTACTGCACTGATGATATGTAATCCATAAATATTTAAATTAGCAGCAAGGTCATCTCATACAAACTGCTATTTTATAGCTAGTACACAGGAACACCATATGAATGCATATCTTGTAGTATAATTTTTAATAGCCACCCTTTTTTTTTCTTTTTGAATCAACTCTTTCTTAAAATAAACTATCTTTGGATTGGCATTTTAGTATTGTATCAAATTTGTTAAGATGGCAGAAAAACTAAATATTTATAAACATACGTTCATTAAACCGTGTTTTTGCACAATCGTAAAAAGTTAGTACAATGTTAAAACAAAAATATTTATCAGCATTTTCAATGTTTTAACAGATAATGAAAATACTATAGCCGTACAGAGTACTCAGCCAATTTGCCGAGTACTTGGTACTTATTCAAATTTTAGCCGAGTACTCAGCCAATACCAAGTAGTTTTAGAATTTCCTTTTTTAAGCATTCACAACTGGAATTATATTTAAAAATAAACGCAAAAAGGAAAATATCTATAAAAAATTCTCAAAAAAATATATTTACACAATATTACATCTAGGGGAAACCGGTATACACCGGACCTATGAGCACAGTGGACCACCCCCTAATATTTTATTTATTTACTTTTTTTTAAAGCTTCTCTTCTATCCTAATAGTCAACAGCACTGCACAGATTATTTATAGCCTTCAGAAAATATGTTTAGCTCAGATTGAACTATTTTATCCTGATTGGTTGTTTTGAGCTTCAAAAAGTAAAATTTTTCATCATCATATTTTTATTTTTTTAGTAATTAAAGGTTGTAGATAAATAAGATAAAACAGCTTTTTTGCAAAGCTGAGATAACTTGTTTTTATTTAACTTTAAAGTTAATATGTTTAAAAGAAAGCTATAATAAACAATATTAATATGATTATTTATTGAACTTCAACATGGGGCACAGTGGTCCACAATCCACTCTGATCCTGTATTGCAGAATGTTCAAAATATTTAATTGCTTATTTTCTATAAAGAAATATTGTTTTAAAGTAATTATTTAACTGTAAAATAAAGTAAACAAAGAAAAATAACAATTTATTTAACATAGTAAGAAATATTTTGTTTTGTATTTACTGCCATTGATAAATATAACTGTAGTCTAATTGGCGATGATTCTATTCAAGTAAGATTCATGAGATGCAAATTGAATGGAAATCAGTTTATATTTCCTGAAACTGTAGATGAATCTGTTGTTGATGTCAATGATTTCATAATGTTGCTCCCAGACCCAAAAGTATTTCAGGAAAATTCCAGGCTCAATCTTACTCATAAGTATTTTGGAATTTCATTTGCAAATTTTAACGTGCGCTGATTTTTTGTACTTAAGTAATAACTTCAATTAAATTGTAATTGTTCCTGTATTAATCTGTTATTATTTTCCAAAATATAATTAATTTTTTTGTTCTGTTTTTGTTTCAAAATGTTACTTGTAAATTTATATTACTATATTATTTTGTGGATAAAGGGGAAATAAAAAAGAATTAGATTAATAAAAAATAGATTTATATTGTATTTCAGATAATACCTAATAGCGGTCCACTGTGTCCCGGTGGGTGGACCAGTGTGCCCCACTTCTGGGGCACACTGGTCCACTTTACGGGTGCATATAAAAAATATTTTCTTGAAAAATGTATTAAAAACTGTGTTCTGAGAAAATTATGATGAATGTATAAAGGTTTAAGGAATATTCAAAAATATTTTCATGCAGATCGGTTTGTCTGTTAAGAGAAAAAAAATTTTAACTGAAAAAGTAGTCCACTGTGTACTAGTCTCCCCTACATAAAAATATCATTAAAAAAATAAGAGTAAAAATAAATAATATTCTTCATCTATTATTCCTAAAGCTGTTTTCAATAGTAAAAAATGGTGTTTTTATTAAATGACTAATTTTTAAGGAAGTAAACAAGACTGTTACACATCCAATAAAGTTCTTTAAATCAGTTATAATAAATATATTATTTCATTAAGTGAGTGCTTTTCAAATTAAAAATATTTCACTATTTAAGTTAAAAAATAAATGTCAAAAGTCAATTTAAATAAGACTTGTATGTTGTTTAAATCTAATGACTATTTTTCAACTCTGACTACAAATCACTGTTTTGATATGTATGTTACTTTATTAACAGGGCTGGGGAATTTTCAGTAATCTTACCAGTCAGCATAGAATTGAAAATTGTTATGACAAAATGCACGTCTTCAAAAATAGTCAATTGCTACTGCTACAATGCATTTTCATATTTTTTTTCTATAAAATTAAACAGTCAATTGGAAAGTTACAAAATATAGTGAACTAGTAAAAAAAATAAAGTTTTTGGCATATCTTCTATAGTCTGCAATTTTTCAAAGACTTCCTAAAAATTCACTCGCCCTGTCAGAAAATCCACTCACCAGTAATGAGTAAAAACATGTATTTCCCCACCCCTGTTTATTAAAATTATAAAATTAAATTTTTTAAAAGTTAGTTAAATTACACAATTTATTACTTAATTTTTTTTTTTTTAAACTAAAAATACTTCATTATACAAAAACCAATAAACATAAAAAAAATAAAAGCTGCTGGCATAGCATTTTAAAATTTTAGATAACTTTTTTTGTAATCCCACCCAAGAATCACCGATTCAAGAATGCACAAAATTAAGAGTAATTATAAAAAAGGTGAGGAAAAGTTGATAACAACCATATTAATAAATTTAACAACATAATAAATTAACAACATATTAATAAATTTCATTTTGACAAATACAATTTTACACCCAGTCATCAGTTTTAACATAAAATTTCTTTTAATAATTTAAATAAGCTTCCTCCAACTAATCAACAGTTTAGTTATTGTCTAAAGAGATTTTTTATTTTATTAAGTAAGAACTATTCCCTGCAGTTTTGCTACTTATAGGGCATTGTTTCGAATTATTACATATAACCTACTATCAAGTCTGGTTCTGGTTGCTCTTTGCTCAACCCCCCCCCCCCCCTCTCTGAATACAAAAAGTAATAAAACAATATATAAACAGACGTTAACATACACAGATTGTTTCTCTAACACATTTAAAATCAGTACAATAATAATAATCCCTATCATCAAGCATAATACAAATTTTAAAAGTAGTAAAATACAAAAACAAACAAACTTGGAAACTCTGATTCAATCGGCGCTAAAAATTGTATATACATTTTGGTTTAAGCTTAAGCACATTCATTTTTCATTCGTTGAGATTAAAATGAAAGATCTCAGCCTACACTGAAACTTAAAAGGCAAAATGTTTGTTTACCTTTTAAGTATGTAACCATATAATATATTTTTTTTTTCTATCTTTAAGATTATTTTTCATTTGCTTACTAAAATATGTTATAAATACATGCGTTAATTTAGGAGTAGCAACTAGAAAGAAATGAATTATCCATTATCAGATTTCGCCAAACGTTATCGAAATATAAATATATAAAAGTGGTACATTTATAAGCTTTTACGTAGCCTACGATGATACGACTTTTACGAGTTCAACTTAGGCTTAGAACGTTAGAACTTTCATTTTACTCGCCACGAATGAAAACTAAACTAGTATGCATAAAATAAATATGAGTACGACTTTTATTGAGGTATAGATTATTACTGCAAGCAATAGTACAAAATATTATTAAAATATTTTTTTTAACTTACCTTGAAAATCATCTGAGATCACGACAAGGATCACGATTCACGACATACATCTTCGTCAAAACAAAATACAGCAAAGGCGGCAACCGGCAACATCTACATCTGCGCGCGCAGCTTTTATCTTTTCCGATTCAAGGTACATCTTGCGTGGTTTATCATGTGACATTTCGCAAGTTTGAAGTAAGTTTCAATCGCTCTTGAATTGCCAAGCTTGCGCTGCCGTGTTAAATTCAATAAAAAATCAAACTTGATAGATAGATAGATAAAGTTTTGAACTGGGGAGGAGGGGGGTTGGGGTTCTAGGGATCACGATCGGCGTATATCTGCAAAATTTTTCAGAAATTCCAACATAGGGGAGAATGTAATAGGTAGCATTTCTTACGAAATCTACCTAAAAAAAAATGATAATTTCGTTTCTCTCAATAAATATATAGGGACAAAATTACATAATGCCAGGCTTTCACTCTTCAACGGAGTGAAGCATTTCACTCTTGTCAAAGGAGTGAGACAGTCACTCTCGGCAACGGAGTGACATATTTCACTCTTTTCTAGGGAGTGGAAAATTCCACTCTTTAAAGAGTGCATTTTTATAAAATTCACTCCAAAGAGAGTGAAAATGCCTCTCACTCTTCCAAAGAGTCAACTTCTCACTCCTCCCAATTTTAGAGTGTGACTACCACTATTAAGTCGCCCTGTTTACCCCTGTTAAGGGGACAGTGGACATTTATTTGATCAAAAAGTGACCCAAAATTCGAAATTTATTTTTGTGTGTATTATTATTATTTATTTTGTATTGAACCATTTGAGAAAAACTGCATGCAGCTGCGATGATTCGCAAAGTTACGATTTTTCACCAAGTCGCGATTTTTCGCAAAGTTACAAGCGTTTGAATTATGTACACAATCAATTTTTCGGTGCTTTAGTAAACTTTATACCTGTTTTCCTTAATACAGATTTTGCAAGTTTTTTACATTTTTGAAATGCTCTATGCGTCTTAATATTTGTTCAAAATTCATGAAATTGATAAGGAAGAATCCCGATACTGTTTACAAAGAAACTGTGTAAGCATTTTACAATCAGACTTCGTTAAGATAATTAAATTTGATTTATAACTTATTAAAATGATCAATTTTGATGAAAATCAGAATGGAATTTAGAAATTTTTTTTCAAAAATTAACTATACAAGGGATTAAATAAAAATTATTCATCGGTCAGAAATTACAAATTAAAGCACATAAACAATACGTCTGATAACTTTTATTTACTATTTAAGAACAGAATAAATCAGACACAATTAAATACAATAACCCAACATGGGTGAAAAATTGACCTGGAACAAGAAACGAACTCTTAATAATAATAATAAAAAGAATACATCTACCCAAATTCTGTCACAAATCACTTACTAGTTCTTTATAACTTATAAGAACTAGTAAGTTACTGAAATGTAACTGCATTAAAAACAAAAACAAAAAAAGTTTCAGATTATGAGTAATAATGATTCAAAACCTCTGTCAGATGAAGATTTTGATTGCGCCACCGTTTTATTAAAGGTTTTTAGGAATAAGTGGCAATCCGGCAAAGACTTATCACAATCGTTGAAGAATCTTTACCATTATCTGTTAATACTTGACACGAAAATTTTGATTGAATGCTTGTGTGTGTGTTTTTTTTTTTTTTTCGTGAACGATGATGACAGAAATTTTACCTTTCGTTAGAAAAAAATAAAAGATTTATATCTTAAATATTCTCACTGCTGAGGTTGAATAATTTTGCTCCATGATGTCCTGGAGCCTAGCAGTGAGCTTCAAGGAACTTTCTGGAACATTAGTATAATAGCTGTTGAAATACTATCCAGAAGAAAATGTTATGTAACACAATTTAAATTTTGGAAAAATTGAAGGGAAATCTTTTCGTTGTAAATATAATTGATTAATTTTCTTTATTGGTAGAATATTCTTAGGAGGTACTTAATTCTCTCGGAAGAACTTATTATTCATTAATTTTTTAATAATTATAAAAATATTAATATTATTTTAATTATTATATAAAAAAGCTAAATATTAACAAATAATGCCTCATGCCTTCAAAACTAATTATACAAACTTAATATTTTAGAACGTTCACGAAGGCGAAGGAAGCAATTTGGCATACTTCTACAACTAATTTTGAAATATATTTTTTTTACCTTTTTTAATCACAGAATCTGTGATTAATTAAGACAAAAATAACATTTCAAAATTAGGGGTGGGAGCAAGGGTGCAAAAACTAAGCGCCAATGGGCCGATTGTCACCACTAAATTTTATTAGTAGTGTTTTGTGCCTACATTTCATTAGTATTTTTATTAGGCGGGAATTTTTGGTGGCAATCGGCCCACTGGCACCTAGTTTTTACACCTCTGGGTGGAAGTTTGCCTGATTACCACTATTAAGTCGCCCTGTTTACCCCTGTTAAGGGGACCGTGGATATTTATTTGATCAAAAAGCGACCGAAAGTTCGAAATTTATTTTTGTGTGTGTTATTATTCTTTAGTTTGTATTGAACCAGTTGAGAAAAACTGCATGCAGCTGCACTGATTTTTCGCAAAGTTACAAGCGTTTGAATTATATACAGAATCAATTTTTCGGTGCTTTAGTAAACTTTATACCTGTTTTCCTTAATACAGATTTTACACGTTTTTTTAGATTTTTGAAATGCTCTATATGTCTTAATATTTGTTCAAAATTCATGAAATTGATAAGGAAGAATCCTAATACTGTTTACAAAGAAACTGTGTAAGCATTTTACAATCAGACTTCGTTAAGATAGTTAAATTTGATTTATAACTTATTAAAATGCTCAATTTTGATGAAAATCGGAATGGAATTCCGAAAAAAATTTCTCAAAAATTAACTATACAAGGGATTAAATAACTATGATACACAAATTTGTTTGTAATATAGTTTTAAGTGATCCAAATGCCAAATCGAAGAAATATCATAAAAATTAAGGGGCAAGGAGCACTTTAAAATTTGGTTTTTAATTTTTAAATTAAAAAAAAAATCTTAAAATTATATTAAGCTTAGAAAATGTTTTTAGGGTATTCTATAGACTTATGGTGAAATGTAGTTATGCACAAAATTTCAGATATCTATAATAATAAAAAAAAAAAAATCAATTTTAACATCTACCGTCTTTTCAAGTATGATATATTAACTCATAACAGTTTCATCTATAAAATAAAACCATTTTTAAGAAAAATGTAGAGTAATATTTTCCTTCACTCAGTTCTGTATTAAAATTACGCATAAAATAGTTATGAGAATAATAATATCAATAAAAGAATATATCGGCCCAAATTCTGTCAAAAATCATCGTATAAAAATAACAATGGCGCCAATTGGTTGGAAAATATATCTATTACATAATATGCATGATTACGATCTAGAGGCCATTTAAATATTAAAATTTGAAATAACTTTTAATGTTTCAATAGCATCACACTACTATGACAAAATATTTTAATTTTAAGTAACGTATTAGAATAAGTTATTATTTATGTATTAAAATTTGAGCTAGCTTTTACATTTTCAATAACAATATCCTACTATGACAAGATAATTTCATTCTAAGTTTAAATTTACGAACAGATTCCAAATTTTAGACGAAAAGTTTTGAAATTAAAAGTATTAAAATTTTTAATGGGCCACCATTTATTACAATTGTTTTCAATTCTTTCCCTTCTTCTCAGGAAATTAAATTGTACTATTAATGAGAACTATTCAGCTAGAGTATTTAAAAAAATAATAATAAAACTTTCTTTCAGCACTCTAAATTGGATAGATTTCAATATGTAGCCAAATTACTAATGAAACAGGCCATCTGCTTCTAAATAAAGTGTTGACTTTTTCCTTTTATCCCAGAACATGTGTAAAGCTACTGACACACCACACACAAATGTAATATATAAATACTAAAACAGTTTTTAATTAATACGTTTGAAATGCATACTAAACGCAATATTTTTATTTTAACCATAAATAGAAATTTCAGCTTGTCTAATTCATATTTCCAATAGATAATTTTTTCTTTTTATTTATTTATTAAATTACTGCATCTTTCATAAAACGCTGACAAAGCAAAACTTTTAGCCACTTTTTTTTTTTGCTAAATGGAAGTGAAAAAAAAAAATATATATATAAACATTAAGAGTTAAAAATAATTAAAGACATTCAAATATATTTCTATAACATAACAAATTGCAATTCAATCATTCAGAATCTAAATTAGAATATTTGAAAAGATGTGCATAAGTGAATAACTTATTATGCTACTGTAGTGTAAAAAATGATAGTAATATGAGTTTCAGATGTTAAAAAATGAATAATTTAATGATTGCTCTTAAGGGGACAAATGAACTTTAAAAACTGTTTTTCCATTGTTTGTGTTATCGTAACAAGAAATTTGTCAATAATGTGTTCTCTGCCATAAAGTCAATAAATATTTGAAAAATTAAAAAATCAATTTACTGAAAAAAAAAATAATAATTAAAGCTATTAATTAGTTTTTTTTCTTTTTTTTTCAATGATCCATGCATGTCAACTTTCAAAATATTTTCTCCATTCTTTTATTTATATTATTACTTAAAAAGACGTTATTAAAAAATTGTGAGTGCTTTTTTAATACGCCAGACAGTTAAAAAAAATAACAAACTGAAATGAAGCTGAATTTTCATATCCTTTGAGGCGTAAGTAATTGTGTTTTTAAAATGTTGAATTCACAACAGAATTTTCAAAAATCTTTCTTTTTAAAAAAAGAAATGCAGTTTCTTATTTTTTTTTTTTCATTTTAACTAAAATTACTTAAATAAAAGTTCTGGTACAAATCTTGATTAAAATTAAGTAGTATAAAAACATCCCAAACATCCCACCACACTTTAAGGGATTAGAATTTACATGTTATATACTGTATTACAAAAATTTGATGATCTTTATAAATTAACATTCCGAAACAGATGCACGGATTTGTTGTACTATGTAACAAGATTGTCCTTTAGGCATATTCAAAATTTTGAACAAAAATTTCAAAAAAAGTGTTTAGCATTTTAAAGATACCTGGCAATCCAACCTGGTCCACCCGGGTTAAAGATGGCCGATATATTGCACGGTGTACAAAACGTAGGTGAAAATAGCTTTTAATTGTAAAATCTAACACATGTTTTAAAATTAGTATAATTTCTTAAATGACCTACCATTACACCAAAAAGCATATTTAGTTCTTTCGTATTAACTGCCAATGGTCAATCTTGAAACATTTCTTTATATATAATAATCTTTGTTATTCTGATTATTTCAATATTTAAGGGTGTAGTTCGATTACATATCTGTTAAATTTGAGCTTTTATTATTTATTTGTGAAGCTTTAATTTCGTTTGGCAATCTAATTATGAAATATTACATAGAAACAAATGAATGCCGAATTATTTTACATTGTTTTAAATTCAAACGGGCTAATTTTTCGCAATTGGGTTGCACGAAGATTTAAAAATATTCATACTTGAAAATTATTTTAAAAACTATAAAAATAATCAGTAAATTGAAATGCTGTTTTCATACAAATAGCAATTGAAAATAATTTTTTTTTCTATTTGACGTTTTAAAATTTAAATTGTGCAGCTTTTAGAAGTTTAAAACAATGCGATAAAAGGGAGATTTTTTGGCCAGGTCATTGCCGCTGTCAATATGACGTCAGCGGTAGTCACGGACACGTTTTTGCTTTATAATTCAGAAAGAGACGGCGAACGATTTGGTTCGAAATTTGAAATATTTTAAGATATTTTTTTCATTACTTATCTTTCTGAAGTATGAAAACACACTTTCAAACACATATATGAAAGTATACTTTTATTTATTTTTTTTTTTTTTATTGTAACCTTTTAATAATTCAAAAACAAAAATTCGTAGTTTTAGTCGATTGACGAAGAACTTTAAAAATTGTTTTTCCATTGTTTGTACTATCGCAACAATAAAATTCAATGAAGTGTTCTCTACCATAAAGTCAAAAAATATTTGAAAAATGAAAAAAACAATTTACTGAAAAAAAAGCTATTATTATTATTTCTTAAATTCAGAATCCGAATTAGAATATTTGAAAAGATATAGATGTGTTTTTTTGGTGTGATGTGTTTTTTTTTTTTTCACGTTTCAAACTCCACCCTTTACTCTTAAAAATATACATTGTTCTACTTATTGTTACAATCAATTTTAAGAACATTTTGAACACAGATACGTTTTATTTGTTCAATGCAAGTAGTTCGCGATTACTGATAATAGCTGAATGTAATCAGTTCAGAGAACGTGTTCTAACTACTAACTGCTAAACGATATTAAAAGCACAAATAAATAAAACTTGTGCCAGAGCAATAACAATTTACTTTCCTAGACACCTAATACATTACTACTTTCGTCATCGTGCTGAAATGAAATAACCCATCCCGGACAAGAATTACATTCGCTTTTCTAAAAGACACAAAAAAATAAAATTCGATATATAGCAGTTCGCCGCAGGAGTTAAATGTTACAGAACACCTGGATAAATGTACAGCATTTGTCAAGCAACTTCTGAGAGAGTCATTCTCCAAATCAAAACATATTGCTCTATCTGTATTTTCTTGTTTCTGTTCACAGCCACGGTTACAGAACGCCTAATTTCTTATGTAGGCAGATCGTTTGCTTTAACTGATGTCTTTTCACTATTTGAATTTTGGAGAAAATGAATGTCAGTCAGTTGAAAATATAAAAAAAAACGTACATAAACCAAAACTGACATTTTCTATATTTAATATACTGTAATACAGAAGAAAAAAAAATAGTTTATAAGCGAACTTGACGCCTAACTCTGGAGGTTCTTCAACAATGAAAAACGATAAGCTGTCAAAATGGCAAAATTCTTTACTTTGTGATACAGAACGACGCAGCTTTAGGTATGTTCGCTCGTTATAAAAATCTTTGATAAATGGACTCAGGGTCAGCTATTGCCACCTTCCTCTAATTGTGTTTGTTTAAGCACAGGGGGGGCTGGCGCTATCAGCGCCATCTACTGCACATTCGGCGAAACACCCGTCATAAATCTTATTACGCAAAAGTATAGAAAATCGCACCTGTGTATGTCGTGTTTCTAGAGTACCACGAATTAGGAGCAGGGGTCGGATTTTTAGCAAAAGCTTATTATGTAATTTTGTGGAATCTTTTTCACTTTCTAAGATAAATATTGGTTCTCAATGGTTACTAATTCACCATTACATTTTTGACAAGCTGCTGATCTTAATGAAGAAGAAGTATAAAAAAAAAGCGAGCATAAGAAACTTGATCTAAAACTATTCCTTCCATTGCGTAATTACACATGATAACTTGGTGTACATGTAACATAGGATTATTTCTGTTATTTTTCCCTCTTTGCTTCTCGCTTTCTGATCAGAGATATAAAATCAAGTGAAGTCACGAATGCTGCTAATTTCGATTTATCTGACACCGTGAGTAAATGCCTCACCTATTGGGTGTAAATTGCTGCTGAGATTATTTTCTGTTACTGGCAACAGGGCTATTACTCGACTACTTTATTTTTATCTTTATCTGAGAGAAATATCGAACTACAATCCGCCATTTCTGGTCATTTATTTCATATTTTCTGATATACAAATTGACAAGAAATAAGTTGCATTGGCATTTTAGTTTTTAATTCTTTTAATATTGACAAATTACAATATGAAATCGCTAATATACAAAATATACAACTGTGACTTGGAAAACAAGTTTACGAAGTGGCCTAGTTATATTTTTTGCACAAGCAAAGTCTTTTGATCTAATTTTCAGCAGTAAATTTCAGTTCATCTATTAATGATTTTGCTTATTCTTCTGGGAGGGACTCAGTTTAGGGACTCTAAACTTCTGTGAGGCCAATGATCCTAACACACGAGAGTTATTCTCACAACACTTAGCACAATATTATCGACAGCAAAAGTTGTTTGACCTTGCGGCGAAAGCGAATATTTCTATGTATTTTGCTTATCCAACTTTTCTGCAACCAAATCGGAAGAGTTGTCCATTCATTCACCGCTCAACAAACTGAACCAATAGCAATACAGGCAAAAAAGATATGCGTAACCTTTAATTCAACGCTATAACCTTGGAGACCGCTGACCAGGCCCCTACCTACCGGGATTCGACCCAGTTTGACGGGTTTGAGTGCCTGGAGAGTGGGGCGAAATTCGCCTGATCGCCTCATGGGGCGATTCACAATGACAAGTACCCAGGTCGGCTGACCTATAATGTCCGGATTTTACTGGGTTGATCACTCCTAGGTTTTAGTATTCTGAGAACTGTTGCCGCTCGCCACATACTCGTCATGATAGTTTACGCTATAACCTTACAAAGAGCCCGGAAAATCTAAGTTCAACACCAGCAAATTCAAAAAGGAAGCTGAGAAAACATGCTTGCAAATTGTTTGTTATTTATTCTTCTGCCGTCTGATATAGTTCTTAGAGCAAACACTATTCTCTGAGATAGACTACACCGAACTGAATTGCGATCTAATGAATACGGGGGCCATTTTTAAGCCGTTATGCTGACATATGTAACTTGCATCATTCTTATGTTCTTATAGCCCTGTGATATAGAACAGAAACTTCTTGAAAAGTCTATTTTTTTCATTTCCAAAGTACTCTTGTTATATAGAGAGCGAAATACCGTCGAGGTTGTTTTAACGGAACGTTTGTTTGTTTGATTCTGAAGTCTTCATCAACAGAAGCAAGTTTGGTCTTATAATGAACTCTGACCGATGTTTATCTTTTGCCCCGTTATTTTCATGGGCCAGGAGGCTCTTTCGACCAACTTCGATTATTTCGTCGATCGTGGGCCAGTTCGGTTATGAACATTTTCTCATAAGAGAAAATAAAATTTCTTCACTTTTCTTAAGTGGCTCGCTGCATCATTGAAGTTTTGCATTCGATGTTTCTTTCACTTCGCCGACGTCGTTCAAGGGGACACAGTGCCCCACAAAAGAAGGTCTATTACTCCCCCCCCCCCACACACACACGAGAAAAATTTTCTAGTTACATGCCAACTAATGAACTACATTCTTTAAATTTATATACTGCACCCCCGGAGCAAGTGGCCTGAAAGAAACACTTTTCATTTTTATCAGCATCTGTAAGCTTTTAACACTCTTTTATTTTATGATGTTTGTATCTGAGATCTTTCGGGATTACTTTGGTCTCGCGGTTGATATCTTTTGGGATTTTTTTTCATCGAAATGTTGGAACTGCTTCGAATCGTCTCTCTGGAAGTGTTTGTTACCTGTTTATTATTTACCTCAGCCTGATCTGTCATCATCATGCTAAGAGAACCTTTTTACGGCATTGAAATACAGTGTCTAATATAGTGTGGAAATCAACACCCGAAACCATATCCAGAAAATTACATTTCCACCGGAGGGCGCTATGATCAAGTCTATTGCTACGAATGAATATAAATCTAATGTGTTTTTAGATATTTATGATGCAATTTAAACTACGGAAACTTATTTTTGAAAGATAAATTTTGTGAAAACAGAATTAAATGGATTAATGTTGTAAAACGCGATACATTAGGAATGAATTGTAGAACACTTTATTTTCAGATTGCTCAATTATAAACAATGCGATCCCCGTACACACATTTTTTTTCTTTTTAACATAGAGCTTTATTTATAACAATAATAAGAAACTATTTCCTAAAATTTCATATTATCCCAGGTTTAAACACGAATAAAACCTCCAAGATGATCCTCCCACGCACACAACCTTTTAATTTTTTTATTTTGATTTTAATAAGCTAGTTACATTGAAACTGTCATATACATGTAGTTACTAACTTTTGTATGAATTTATAAGAGTACATATACTTCTAAACACTGTAATTGAAGACTCATCTACCATGAAACTTTCAATACCTTAACGATGTTACATTTTCATTGCAGTATACTATCATTATTGAGTCATAGCTAGAAAAATATTTCCAGAAGGGGAGACGGGGAAGGATTCGATTTTTAAGTTTTAATATAAGTGTGTCTTAGATATAGCTTAGACAATTTTGTTTGCCAGCAAACATATAATCTTTATAACAAGTGCATGATGCGAATTACACAGTGTGACGGTCAAAATTTTAAAAATAAAATAAAAAACTGATTCAAGAAAAATTCAAAATTCTCTGTTTCTCTCTCTCTCACTCTCTTTTTCTTCTTTTTTTGTAGTTTTAAATTTTATATACGATAAATGTTATTAAAATCCAAACCAACATATACAACATTTCGCTACATGTAAACTGCAATTTTCGAATTTCTGAATTTTCTGCAATTCCCTCATTTTCTCTTGGGGAAAATAAATAAATAAATAAATGAAAAAAATCAAACTTTTCGATAAATAAACATAGCTATGGGAAATTTCGTGGAGAATGGGAAAGTGAACCCGTGGCCAGCGCAACCATTGGGGCTGCCCAGGGCCACGCGCCAGTTGGAATCCTTTTATGGGCCCCGCGAACCACTATATGCACTTCGAAATAACGTTAGTGTAAAATAATGATATTATTGCCCTAAATTAGTTTTTAAATGTTTTTTTCACGAAAAGTGGTTAGTTAGTATTAACTGTATTTCTTACAACCAAAGTTGATATAATTGTCGGGGAATGTATCGATGTGAGGATCTTGAAAGTAATCGTAAACTCAAAAAATAAATATTTAAAATATTCTAAAGTATATGGATAGAAGATTTTAAGAAATAAAAAATAATTATTACACATTACATATATGAAATGAACGAATTTGCATGCTATTTTTCATACATTTTGTACTTTACATTATAAATTATTCTATGATATATATACAATTTTTTAAAAAGGATTTTTATTAGTTGAATATTGCATTCAGGGACTCCACTAAGTGATTTGGTAAGGGCACCGCGCGACATTGCGCAGGCCCTGAGTGAACCTCACTACCGTTCACGAGACACATTCTAAATGCATTAAAAACACTAGGGCATCCAACCTGGAATTACCGGGATAGAGTATAGGTGAAAACAATTTTTTTTTTTTTTTTGAAAACTCTAATAGATTTTTTACATTTAATAATTGTTTTTAGATTGTCTCCTAACAACACGAGCACCTAAGAGCATTTATATAAAAGAAATATGTCATTTATATATTCAAATACAAATTTGAATTTTTTTAAAAGCAGTAATTTTGTATTGGCCTCGTGCCAGAAGTTAATAGCCGAAGAAATCGCTAAAAATTTTGTTATCTACAGCATTTTTTTAAAAATTATTATTCTGATAATTTCACCGTTTTTAAAGGCTTATTTCGATTACATATCTGTTAAATTTGTGTATTATTTATACTATTTCACTTATTGCTTAATGAAGATTTAATTTCGTTATCGGATATTAGCTGGAAACAAATGCTGAACTTATTATAATGTTTAAGTGCAAACGTATTACTATTTTGTAATCGTCTGCAAGTGATATAGATTTTTTTTTATTATTATTATTTTTAATATGCTTGAAATTTAATTTAAATGCTATAATAAATGAGTAAATTGCGATACATTTTTTAAACAAATTGCATTTGAAAGTAGATTTTTTTCCCCTACATAACGGTGTAAAAAAATAAAAGTGTGTGATGTTTAGAAATTAAAAAAATTGCAGTAGCAATAAATCGCAAAACCGAAATTTCATCGCCAACTGTTGTCATTCGCAAAATGACGTCAGCTTTACGCAGAGACACGTTTGTTCTTTATAATACAGATATGAAGTGTAACACACTATAAGGCTAAAAAATGGCTTCTATAGACGATTCAGCATTTTGTCAACTTTCTAATTTTGCCTTTTCGGACATAGATCAAAATCGAGGTATACTTTTTCTCTTTTTTTTTTTAACTCTATCATTCCTTAATTAATCAAGCCTTTCAAAAGTCGTGACCAGCCATTTAATACAGTGGCCTGCGTTCTGGGCGCCATCTTATTGTGAGGTAGGAAAGTAATAGTGGGAAATCACACATAATTAGGCACTGTACATGACGGGCAAAGATATTTATATCTATTGCGCCGGTGTCTTTAAATTAGGTATTTCATATTATTCGTGAGAAATGTTACCTTTAGCTCTCTTATTACCAGCGTTGTTTGAGCTATATGATTGATTGCGAATTGTTAAGGCTTTTGATCGATTTTTGTGGATTTTTTATACAAATAACAGCAATGCAAATATATAATTAAGTATTGATTGGCAAAATTTATGCATTTGCTTTATCATAGAAAATTTTATGTTTTTTCTACTTCTGCTGGTTCCAAGACTGTAATAAGACAAGTATAAATGTATTTATAGCTGATTTTACGAGATAGTGATCTTAGATATTTCCAGCTTAGATTTCCAATTAAAGGTGCATGATAAAGTGTGATCGTTTACCTCATGCCTTGATATTAGTAAAAATAAATAAAGTTTTGTCCAAACAAAAGCACGCCTTAAAACAATTTTGTATATTTAATTGCAAATATTACACTGCAAATTCCCAGAACACATTAGGAACACGTTTGAAACGCTTTAATTTAAAAAAAAAAGTGTTCCAGTTACTTTAATTTGTACTGAAATGTGTTCCAAATATGCTCCGCTATAAAGAACGTGTACCGAAAGTGTTCTGCTCAGGATATTTGTTAAATCTAAACTTGGAAACACATTTGAGAACAGATTGGGAGCACATTTGGGCACACTTGTCAAATCACCGCTTTCAAAAAGTGCGCTACAAAGTGTGCTTGAACAACAGAAGCGTTCTCAGAAGTATTCCAAAAAGTGCGTTTCAAAGTGTACTAAAAAAGGTGACAAAATAAGTGTTCTAAAAAATGTTCTGAAAAGTGTATAATGATTTGCAGTTTAGGCTGTATCAAAAGTGTTTTCGTTTTTTTTTTTTTTTTTTTTGTTTCTTTTTTTTAATGCTTTTATACCAAAGCATTGTAGCGTGCACTTTCTTACCCTTATTGTTGAACATAAAATGTTATTTAAGAGAATACATGTCCCTCTATATTCTATAATCATACGGGATTCTTTCTTTCATTTTAAGGTCACATGAAGAGTAATACAAATGTTGAGATTTTACGCATCTTAAGGCGTGACTTTAAACTAGGCCTTAAAACCAATAAAGCTGTCCTCAAAATTCGTGCCATCGGAGGACAGGACAAGAGTATCGTCAGGACAATTCAGAAAAAATCTAAACGTTTTAAGGAAGGAGACCTCAGCCTTGAAATCAGACCCAAAAGTGACAGGTGAATTTTGACCAGTTGAAGAGAAAAAAGAGCAGAATAGATTCTTCACAATAAATTTTGTTGCTAAAAAATAAACAAAACTACACATTAAAAAATTAATAATTGTTGAATGCATAGTTTTGTTAATTTTTAGCATCAAAATTGACTGTGGAGAATTAATTATCCTCTTTCACAAAAAGCTGTTAAAGTTGATGTTTTGAACAGAATTTCCGGGCGCGACAGAACAAGAAAGGAAAAAAAAAACTGAGAGAACAATTGCTTATAACTCAAGATGTAATTTATTTATCGGAAAATGGAAAAACAAAAACAAAAACAAAAAAAAAAAAAAAACTGTTCGATTATAAATTACTTTAATAATCATACCTGCATGTGTTATGGTTTTACGTTTAAAAATGTTTTTGAATGTTTAGCATTGTTTTGAGCAGGGAAATATATTTTATTGAGAACCGCATTAATTGTCATTAACTTTTAATTATGTTATTAACTGTCTCGCAGAGTGCCGCTTTTTTTTTTATTTTTCACAGTTTAACTTATAATATATAGCTTAACAACTGATGCTAGTGAGAGTTTCGTTTTGCGCCTTAGTAACTATCGCTAGAGAGATCTGAATTCGTGAATTTTAATCACAAAAATTATCCAACTTTTGATCAAGTATTCTCAGAAACCGCACGCAGTAGCTATGCGTCAATTTCTTTGACAGTAGTTAGGGGTTAATAATTTAGGACAAAATTCAATAAATCAAAACCACATGAAGATACGAGTGGAATAATGTGTTGCACAAAGTTTTTCTCACAAATTGTTGTATATTAGGGATGAAGATATTATGAGGTAACCTATGATCGGGTACAGTTAAAATACTAAGATTCTAATTATGTTTGAAAAAATGAGAATGGATGAACTGGTTTGTTTAACTTCTTAGTTGTTATCCACATGATTCAAACACGTGAATCTTAACTGTTGTTAGCGGTCACGCAGACCGCTGTTTGTTTCAATTTTCACAGTTTAACTTCTAAATTTCAGTTATACTTCAAGAATGGAGTTCAGGAATGGTTTGTTTAAGCTCTTTAGGTGTACTGTGTTGTTTATTTCTGTTTCTATGTAATTTTTATTTTCGAATAGGTGTTTTGGTCCGTTTGTTTTTTCCTGTAGATTTTCCGTGTTATTCTCTAAAAATTTGACAGTCATTATTTTTAGTATAAATTCTGTAACCTTTTGAACGGTTGTCATATCCCATGAAGATTCCTTCCTTAGTTGTGTCATCTAACTTTCCCCTGTGATGCTTATTTATATATATGTAATCTTTACAGCCAAAAACTCGTATGTAGTGTACATTGGGCTTTCTGTTGAACCAGATTTTGTACGATGTTTTGTTGGTTGCTTTTGTAGGTAACCAGTTCTGGAGATGTGTGGCTGTATTTATGGCCTCTTCTTAGAACCTGGTGTGGTAAGCTTGCTTCTGAGAGCATACATCGTGTCATTTCTAACAAACTTCTGTTTTTTCGTTCAGCAACCCCGTTCTGGCTTGGACAATATGAAAGTGTGAACTGGTGTTAGAAAGAAAGAAAGAAAAAAGTCCTTAGAAAGTCCTCTGCATTTTTGCCAATGTGTTCTCCCCCATTATCTGATCTTATGGCTTTCGAGTATATTTTCCAAATTGCGTGTGAGTAGATGATAAAAGAGAGTTCTACGCCAGCGCAGTTCGCGCAGTCGACCTTCTGCGGACTGTGAAGGTTACCGGAAGTGGCAGGTGTGGACACCGGAAGTCGCAGGTAGGGATAACAGGCATGTTGAGACAGGAAGTGAACAGGAAGTACGATCGGAAACGCGAAAGGAAGTTTAACCGGAAACACCACAGGAAGTGAATGCGATAAGGAGAGAGGGGGAGGGCTTATTTTTGTGGGGGGCTTATGCTAACCTGAAATAAAAATGGAATTATTTCTTACTTTGTAAAAATTTAACATAAAATGTATCTTTTTTTTTTTTTTTTTTTTTTTTTTTTTTTCACCTGAAATAAAAATTTTATTTGCTAACTAACATCTAATATAAAAATGGAAATCTTTCTGACTTTGTTTTACTTTCTAAAAGTTTTACATGAAATTTATTTTAAGACTGGAAACGCGACAGGAAGTAAGACCTGAAACCGGATTAGACATGCTTTTTCCAAAAAGGGTTTTCAGGAAGCAGTAAACATGTTTTGGGAACATGTTTGGGAGCTTGTTGCAACAGGAAAGGCAGTTTAAAAGACCGGAAGTGATTAAGCGATAAGAAAAATACAGGAATATACACGTAGATTTTGTTCTTTGTAGAGGGTGAAATTTTATTTTATTTTTTATTTAAAGAATTTTCTTTTCTTTTTTTTTTTTTTTTTCATTTAAAGCGTTTCAAATTATTTTTTATATTATTATTTTTTTTTTTTGTAGTGGGTTACGTATTATTTTAATTTTTAGTGACGTTAGAACCTACAATGTTCTGTACCACACATGTCTTATCTTAGGTTATCAAGGATGTGTATGTGTTGTTATCTCTTTAAATGCGAGAGATGGGGCTTCAGACCTGCGTTGAGATATCTTTATCATAGTTTTAATGAACTGCAGGAAATTGTCTTTAGCTATTGAGTAATTCGCGAGTTTTGGTTTAATATGAATGCTAGTACATCTGTTTGTTTAATTTACAAGCACATTTCTCTTACAACATTCTGTCAACAGATCATTTCTATATTCGAAATAATAATTTAGAAGGAAAATTTTTATATGAAAATACTATGAAATGTCATTTATAGAGATTGACAAAAATAGCATGCTTGATTCTTTCTTGTATTAACCTTATATTCGAAATAGAGTTTTGTTACGAAAAATAACGTGTTTACATATTTTAAAAACGAAAGCAAAGTGATTTTTACAAATGTAACTATAAGCTATACACCCACGCATTTGTGTTATTGAATTAAATTACAATGCTTAATATTGTATTCACCGTACTATTTTCCTGCAAAAGCCGTTTCACAAACTTGTGTACTGAAATTAATGTGGCATTTTTAGGGAAAAATTAATTCAAGTCTTTAAGACTAATCTTTCAAAGGAAAAAAAGATTTGTCATACTTTCTCTTACATTATATCTTCCGTTTTTTAAGTTTACAAATTTGTGGAGTAACTTAAATAATCGTTTTTATACTAATTAAACAATATATTTTTTAATTATATGTTTTTTTAATTAACTTGTAATAGATTCTTTTTTTTCTTTTTCTTTTTCTTAAAAGGGTACTGTAGAATAACTTATGTCACAAATACTACATCCTTCTTTAGTTAAATATGTTTCACTTAAGACATGACAAAGTGTCTTAGAAACATTTCATTTTGGAGTTAAGTGATTAAACAAGAAAAATATTATTTATAAAAACACAACACATAAGACTAGCGGCTGAGAGGTTCTACTCTCAAAGCTGATAGATGGAAGGTGTTAGGTTTAAACTTCTCTCACGGTCGTCGACCTAACCGTTCGGAGTTTTCTTCGAACCTTGTCAATACGAGTTAGGAGCCCTTAGAATGACCCCTAGAGTGACCTATATCCCTAACGCAGATAATCAACCCTATATTTAACCAACCAGTCACAACACGCAATTCATAATCATTACATTCAGTTAATAAGTGATTCGACATGCAAGATTTGATTTATAGAAACATACAATATGATATATCACACTAAACATACAATTTGAACGATTTTTTCCCTTTCATATGAAAAAATTTTAACAAGAATTTAGTGACTATTTAACTTATTAAAGAGAGCGGGTATTTTGTTTAGAGTTATACGATTAAAATAAATTTTCAATAGATTTGACTTTATACAAGCAACATTTAAAAAAAAAAAGAGAATGGAATCTAGTGTTTATAAATTAATGTATTTCAATTTTACAAATACTTTACACACCCCTCTTTTTCCCCTAGTTTGGTAGACTTTATACACATAAGACATAAAAGGCGTTTTAGAATACATCATTTAGAAATTAAGCAACTTGATAAGTAAAATATTATTTCTAAAAGCAATAGATACGAAAGTAATAAATATTTCTACTTACAAATGTACGAAATTCTGATAGGTAAGACCTTCTCAATCATTGTGCAAGAATTAAGTGGTGATTGAGCTTATAACATTATAGGATGAAATAATCACGTGACGTATTTTTAAACCAATAAAATATTAGTATTTTAAACCAATAAAATGTTAGTATTTTTACACGAGCGCCCTCTATCATTATATAAATTTCAATGAAATGAGTTCATAACATTATACTGTCCCTTCTCATCGGTGTAATAGAATATTATACTGTCCCTTCTCATCGGTGTAATAGGTTGCATTTTTCGTTTAAGTTAGTTTTTTTTTTTCATTTAAGCTAGTTTTTTTTTCATTTATATGGAACGAGTTATGAATTCTTATGTTGATGATCTAACCAACTTGAAGTGTCAACCCTCATAACCAGAATTAAATAATCAAGAGATGGATTCTACAATTTTATCCAAAGAAGGACCCGTTTCGAAGTATGGAGTGAAACCCACCTCATCAGGACTAAAGAAACAGTTTGTGTGTTTTACTTGCAACAAAGATTTTTTCCGAAAGGATCATTTAAAACAACATTTGATGACCCATTCAGGAGAAAAACCTTTTGTGTGTGTCATCTGTCGAAAAGCTTTCTCTAGAAAAGCTCTTTTGAATCGCCATAAATTGTCTCATTTAAAAGAACCTACACAACATAAGTGTGGTGATTGCAACGAACTGTTTTCAAGAAAGTACGACTTATTGAAACATGAAAAGATTCACAAATCACCCAAACAATATAAGTGTATTAAATGCAATGAACTGTTTTCGAGAAAGTACGACTTATTGAAACATAAGAAGATCCATAAGCCCCGAAAGCAGTATAAATGCATCCAGTGTAGTGAAATATTTAATCGGAAATATGATTTATCACGTCATATAGACACCGCGCACAAAGTACTACCCAAAGTTGTCAAATCGACATCTTTAAAAGATTCGTTATATGAAAAAGTGAAGCATTTTAAAAGACAAAATGCTTTAAATGTATTTACTAAAACTGTAATAAATTCTAATGAGGAGAATGATCAAGATTTTCACACGTTTTTTAACAGTATTCGGTCGGACGTTTTGAATGAATTAAATTATCAGATAGAAGTAAAAAGGTCAATGAAATGGTATGCAACTGCAAAAGTTGTTGTAAGCCGCCAAACACCGGACGGTGATATAGATACTATCACCCCATATTTTCATTCAAGAACTGTACTGGAATTGACGAATCAAAACATACCTGTACATGTTGAGGATGCCTTTACGAAAATTATTAACTCTTTTGAGAAATTCACTCAACAAGGATCTAATTGGGCATTGCAACAAATATTAAATCTAGAACTGTCTACAGCTAAATATAGAATGGTTTAAAATGTGTGGACTAGTTTTGAAACATGTATATTCATGTTTTTGCTATTGTAGTTATTGAAAATGATAAATAAATAGTCTTTGACTAAAAAATCATAAGTTTTTTATTATTTTCATGGTAACTATTTTATATAAATTACTTATAACAGTTTGTCAATGCTACATAAACTACTGTTTAACATTTTGAATGTCTTAAACAAAATGGGAATGAATTTGTTGAAATTATGTAAAACATGATGAAATAAATGTGATGTATTTATTATATGTTACTTAAACTACAAGAGAATGATTGGAAATGTGTTATTTTAAATCTATGATACTTTTAATCACTAACAAGGTAAGACGTGACGTTATGAATCATCGATGGGTTTTCCTTTGAATATGTATTAATCTTACTTATTGATAAGAAAGTTGGAAAAATAGACTTAACACATTGTTAAAGGTTTTGGAAAAATGTATAGTTGGTTAAAAATTTTAGAAAATTTAACATAAAGTAACAAATTTTAGAAAATAAACGTTTCGATAAATAAAAAAAATTACATTTTGGTAAACTTTACACTTAGACAATATTTTAAACTAAGGAAAAATTAGACTTAACGCATTGTTACAGTTTCTTTGAAAAATATCTAGTTGGTTATAAATTTTAGAAAATTCGACCTAACGAAATTAACACACTTAAAAATATCTAGGTTATACATTTTATAAAATAAGCAACAAATACACATTTCGATACATTGACAAAAGAAAATAATTAAGTTTAAGTAAACTTTACACTTAGACAATATTTCAAACTAAGAAAAATAATAAATTTACACTTATACAATATTTTAAACTAAGAAAAATAATAACTTTACACTTATACAATATTTTAAACTAAGGAAAATTAATAACTTTAAACATCAGACTTAACACATTGTTAAAGTTTTTTGAAAATAACACGACATTTTCAAAGCAGTGGAAATAGTATACCTGTAAAAAAATTCAACTTAGTGGAATTTAATATTGAAATTTTTTAACCGCACTCATTTAAAAAATTAAACTTTATAAAATATTCACTTTTTTAAAATAAGCAACTGTTAAACATTTTGAATGTCTTAGACAAAGTGTGAATAAATTTGTTGAAATTATATAAAACATGAAAAATTTCATAACTTTTAAAGGAAATTTTATTTTTGGTGAAATAAACTCGAGCTATTTATTGTATGTAACTTAAACTACTATAGAGAATCGATTGAAAATGTGTTACTTTTAAGCACTCACAAGATAAGACACGATTTTAGGAATTATAGATGTGTTTTTTCCCCACAATTGACGTCACTTGTAGCATATTTACTGATCAAGTCATAAAATCATAGTTCAGGGTATGTTTATGAGCACGGCGTTTAGTTGAGATTTAAGATATTTGAGAAATATAAACTACAACTTTGACTACTTTTTGAAATTTCCCCCTACATAAGAAAAAGGACATGGGAAAATAAAATGAAAAGTTGTCTTTGAATGGAATCGAACCATTATCTTTTCACTTAACAGCTGAATGCGTTGACAATTACATCACAAAGGCACTGATAACAACTGGTTGAATATATTGGGTTTCTTTTTTAAGGTTAAATTCATTTAATATTCAAGTTATTTCTTAATGATACACTTAAAAACAATAAATTAAATTAGCATTCAAAAAACAAACGATCACATTATTGTGTAAAAAAATCAAATGTTTTGAAAGTCACGAGTTAAAATTGTGGAGGGTGCGATAACTTGGAAGTGCATTGCAGAAGGGGAGTTAAATTTTTGAAGAAGTTTAATCTTAGAAGACTAGAGTAAAATTTGAAATGACTTAGAATTTAATTAGAATTTAGATGTGAACCTTTTAAAATGAAATAATAGTTTTTTTTGTATCGCCCTCTATCGGTGGGTAATGGAATTAAGAGATAATTAAAAGTTTTAACTTGGATTCGAACCCACAACAAAAATTATTTTACGGTTTGATAATTTAGGGTAGGTATAACTAAGAAAACCATGATATTATAGTATTTAGAGATGTTTTAAGATATTCGATAAAGGAAATCATCTAAATTTTCAATTTAATTGAATGGTTTACTGCTTAAAGTACTACAAAATGAATAGAACCCGATACATAGTTTTTTTAAATTAATTATATTTTTCGAAAGGTTAAATTGACTTATTGATAAACTTAGGATTTATGTTTAAAGTGAATAAATTTGATATGTTAGGTTTACTTAATAACAGAGGGTTGAATAAGTTATTTTTTTTAAATTAAAATTTCATAAAAATAAAGTTTACTAAAAGTTTTTAATGTTAAAAAAATTGTAAGTTACGTTAAAAAAGTTAACAAAAATATAGTTTAAAAAAATTAAAAGTTTACAAAAAGTTTAAAATTCTTTAAATTAATTAAAATTAACTTTTTAATTTTAACTATTGAGAGACTATAATTTAATTGTTAATCCTTGTAACCAACTGGTGCATATCAAATATCTGCACATGTGCAGAAAAAACATACACTTTTACACTAACGTGAGTTCGATTTTAAATTATTTGCTAATTTTTATACAACTCGTTTACCTTTCAGAAACAAAATAGAATTAAATACTTACCGAAAAACACGTCCACTTCTTGTGCTTTCTTTCACTAGACTAACCTATCTCTCTTAACTTTGTTAGGGGGCGCTGCAATCGACGTAGAGGCGCTACCAGTCTTCCGGTTTGTGACGTCATTTCCGGTTTGAGATAAGAATAAACTTTAAATACAAACTACACTCGCTCGGTCATTCTTCCTCCACTCTTACTTGATAGCAGTTGTTAGTTTCTTATATTGACGTGTTGAATGACGTCATCACGTGTTTGTCTAAACTTGTCCAGTCTTGTTTCTGTGCTGCACGTCTGTTTTGCTAACTCATCTCTTACTCGTCTAGACTTGTTTCGTCTGCTTTGATGATTCATCTTTTGCTTTAACTGTTTGGCCTTGCTGGTGTCAACCACCTCATGTGTTTTGTCATAGCTTGAATATACTTTACACCAATCACTTAAATATAAAAGTCTTGTCACAACTTACTTAAACTTTGATAAAAATATTAATTATTCATAAATTTTATTAAATTCTTATACATTTACTAAGTCACTTTCATTCAAAAATATGGTAAAGTCCGATTTTAAATCGAAGTCTAAGATAAATTCCCCAAATTTGTAACATTTTAACACTAATAATAAGTATCGTAAACACCCTGTACATACAAGTTTTGTAAACATAATATTACTTATAGCTAACTCGATCAGTCTCATGATAAATAATATAAGAAAAAGTTAGAATAGTTCACATATTTTTGCAATTAAAAAATGTATGCACAAACACACACACACAATATCTTACAAGGTTACAATACTCAACACACAGTTCACCATACTTAAAAAAACGATTCACGATAAATTTATAAATTTAAATTTAAATATTTTATTTATAAATGAACAATTATAAATAAAAATACTTCAGTATTTTTCAAATATTTAAATTTAAATTTATAAATTTATCGTGAATCGTTTTTTTAAGTATGGTGAACTGTGTGTTGAGTATTGTAACCTTGTAAGATATTGTGTGTGTGTGTTTGTGCATACATTTTTTAATTGCAAAAATATGTGAACTATTCTAACTTTTTCTTATATTATTTATCATGAGACTGATCGAGTTAGCTATAAGTAATATTATGTTTACAAAACTTGTATGTACAGGGTGTTTACGATACTTATTATTAGTGTTAAAATGTTACAAATTTGGGGAATTTATCTTAGACTTCGATTTAAAATCGGACTTTACCATATTTTTGAATGAAAGTGACTTAGTAAATGTATAAGAATTTAATAAAATTTATGAATAATTAATATTTTTATCAAAGTTTAAGTAAGTTGTGACAAGACTTTTATATTTAAGTGATTGGTGTAAAGTATATTCAAGCTATGACAAAACACATGAGGTGGTTGACACCAGCAAGGCCAAACAGTTAAAGCAAAAGATGAATCATCAAAGCAGACGAAACAAGTCTAGACGAGTAAGAGATGAGTTAGCAAAACAGACGTGCAGCACAGAAACAAGACTGGACAAGTTTAGACAAACACGTGATGACGTCATTCAACACGTCAATATAAGAAACTAACAACTGCTATCAAGTAAGAGTGGAGGAAGAATGACCGAGCGAGTGTAGTTTGTATTTAAAGTTTATTCTTATCTCAAACCGGAAATGACGTCACAAACCGGAAGACTGGTAGCGCCTCTACGTCGATTGCAGCGCCCCCTAACAAAGTTAAGAGAGATAGGTTAGTCTAGTGAAAGAAAGCACAAGAAGTGGACGTGTTTTTCGGTAAGTATTTAATTCTATTTTGTTTCTGAAAGGTAAACGAGTTGTATAAAAATTAGCAAATAATTTAAAATCGAACTCACGTTAGTGTAAAAGTGTATGTTTTTTCTGCACATGTGCAGATATTTGATATGCACCAGTTGGTTACAAGGATTAACAATTAAATTATAGTCTCTCAATAGTTAAAATTAAAAAGTTAATTTTAATTAATTTAAAGAATTTTAAACTTTTTGTAAACTTTTAATTTTTTTAAACTATATTTTTGTTAACTTTTTTAACGTAACTTACAATTTTTTTAACATTAAAAACTTTTAGTAAACTTTATTTTTATGAAATTTTAATTTAAAAAAAATAACTTATTCAACCCTCTGTTATTAAGTAAACCTAACATATCAAATTTATTCACTTTAAACATAAATCCTAAGTTTATCAATAAGTCAATTTAACCTTTCGAAAAATATAATTAATTTAAAAAAACTATGTATCGGGTTCTATTCATTTTGTAGTACTTTAAGCAGTAAACCATTCAATTAAATTGAAAATTTAGATGATTTCCTTTATCGAATATCTTAAAACATCTCTAAATACTATAATATCATGGTTTTCTTAGTTATACCTACCCTAAATTATCAAACCGTAAAATAATTTTTGTTGTGGGTTCGAATCCAAGTTAAAACTTTTAATTATCTCTTAATTCCATTACCCACCGATAGAGGGCGATACAAAAAAAACTATTATTTCATTTTAAAAGGTTCACATCTAAATTCTAATTAAATTCTAAGTCATTTCAAATTTTACTCTAGTCTTCTAAGATTAAACTTCTTCAAAAATTTAACTCCCCTTCTGCAATGCACTTCCAAGTTATCGCACCCTCCACAATTTTAACTCGTGACTTTCAAAACATTTGATTTTTTTACACAATAATGTGATCGTTTGTTTTTTGAATGCTAATTTAATTTATTGTTTTTAAGTGTATCATTAAGAAATAACTTGAATATTAAATGAATTTAACCTTAAAAAAGAAACCCAATATATTCAACCAGTTGTTATCAGTGCCTTTGTGATGTAATTGTCAACGCATTCAGCTGTTAAGTGAAAAGATAATGGTTCGATTCCATTCAAAGACAACTTTTCATTTTATTTTCCCATGTCCTTTTTCTTATGTAGGGGGAAATTTCAAAAAGTAGTCAAAGTTGTAGTTTATATTTCTCAAATATCTTAAATCTCAACTAAACGCCGTGCTCATAAACATACCCTGAACTATGATTTTATGACTTGATCAGTAAATATGCTACAAGTGACGTCAATTGTGGGGAAAAAACACATCTATAATTCCTAACATCGTGTCTTATCTTGTGAGTGCTTAAAAGTAACACATTTTCAATCGATTCTCTATAGTAGTTTAAGTTACATACAATAAATAGCTCGAGTTTATTTCACCAAAAATAAAATTTCCTTTAAAAGTTATGAAATTTTTCATGTTTTATATAATTTCAACAAATTTATTCACACTTTGTCTAAGACATTCAAAATGTTTAACAGTTGCTTATTTAAAAAAAGTGAATATTTTATAAAGTTTAATTTTTTAAATGAGTGCGGTTAAAAAATTTCAATATTAAATTCCACTAAGTTGAATTTTTTTACAGGTATACTATTTCCACTGCTTTGAAAATGTCGTGTTATTTTCAAAAAACTTTAACAATGTGTTAAGTCTGATGTTTAAAGTTATTAATTTTCCTTAGTTTAAAATATTGTATAAGTGTAAAGTTATTATTTTTCTTAGTTTAAAATATTGTATAAGTGTAAATTTATTATTTTTCTTAGTTTGAAATATTGTCTAAGTGTAAAGTTTACTTAAACTTAATTATTTTCTTTTGTCAATGTATCGAAATGTGTATTTGTTGCTTATTTTATAAAATGTATAACCTAGATATTTTTAAGTGTGTTAATTTCGTTAGGTCGAATTTTCTAAAATTTATAACCAACTAGATATTTTTCAAAGAAACTGTAACAATGCGTTAAGTCTAATTTTTCCTTAGTTTAAAATATTGTCTAAGTGTAAAGTTTACCAAAATGTAATTTTTTTTATTTATCGAAACGTTTATTTTCTAAAATTTGTTACTTTATGTTAAATTTTCTAAAATTTTTAACCAACTATACATTTTTCCAAAACCTTTAACAATGTGTTAAGTCTATTTTTCCAACTTTCTTATCAATAAGTAAGATTAATACATATTCAAAGGAAAACCCATCGATGATTCATAACGTCACGTCTTACCTTGTTAGAGATTAAAAGTATCATAGATTTAAAATAACACATTTCCAATCATTCTCTTGTAGTTTAAGTAACATATAATAAATACATCACATTTATTTCATCATGTTTTACATAATTTCAACAAATTCATTCCCATTTTGTTTAAGACATTCAAAATGTTAAACAGTAGTTTATGTAGCATTGACAAACTGTTATAAGTAATTTATATAAAATAGTTACCATGAAAATAATAAAAAACTTATGATTTTTTAGTCAAAGACTATTTATTTATCATTTTCAATAACTACAATAGCAAAAACATGAATATACATGTTTCAAAACTAGTCCACACATTTTAAACCATTCTATATTTAGCTGTAGACAGTTCTAGATTTAATATTTGTTGCAATGCCCAATTAGATCCTTGTTGAGTGAATTTCTCAAAAGAGTTAATAATTTTCGTAAAGGCATCCTCAACATGTACAGGTATGTTTTGATTCGTCAATTCCAGTACAGTTCTTGAATGAAAATATGGGGTGATAGTATCTATATCACCGTCCGGTGTTTGGCGGCTTACAACAACTTTTGCAGTTGCATACCATTTCATTGACCTTTTTACTTCTATCTGATAATTTAATTCATTCAAAACGTCCGACCGAATACTGTTAAAAAACGTGTGAAAATCTTGATCATTCTCCTCATTAGAATTTATTACAGTTTTAGTAAATACATTTAAAGCATTTTGTCTTTTAAAATGCTTCACTTTTTCATATAACGAATCTTTTAAAGATGTCGATTTGACAACTTTGGGTAGTACTTTGTGCGCGGTGTCTATATGACGTGATAAATCATATTTCCGATTAAATATTTCACTACACTGGATGCATTTATACTGCTTTCGGGGCTTATGGATCTTCTTATGTTTCAATAAGTCGTACTTTCTCGAAAACAGTTCATTGCATTTAATACACTTATATTGTTTGGGTGATTTGTGAATCTTTTCATGTTTCAATAAGTCGTACTTTCTTGAAAACAGTTCGTTGCAATCACCACACTTATGTTGTGTAGGTTCTTTTAAATGAGACAATTTATGGCGATTCAAAAGAGCTTTTCTAGAGAAAGCTTTTCGACAGATGACACACACAAAAGGTTTTTCTCCTGAATGGGTCATCAAATGTTGTTTTAAATGATCCTTTCGGAAAAAATCTTTGTTGCAAGTAAAACACACAAACTGTTTCTTTAGTCCTGATGAGGTGGGTTTCACTCCATACTTCGAAACGGGTCCTTCTTTGGATAAAATTGTAGAATCCATCTCTTGATTATTTAATTCTGGTTATGAGGGTTGACACTTCAAGTTGGTTAGATCATCAACATAAGAATTCATAACTCGTTCCATATAAATGAAAAAAAAACTAGCTTAAATGAAAAAAAAAAACTAACTTAAACGAAAAATGCAACCTATTACACCGATGAGAAGGGACAGTATAATATTCTATTACACCGATGAGAAGGGACAGTATAATGTTATGAACTCATTTCATTGAAATTTATATAATGATAGAGGGCGCTCGTGTAAAAATACTAACATTTTATTGGTTTAAAATACTAATATTTTATTGGTTTAAAAATACGTCACGTGATTATTTCATCCTATAATGTTATAAGCTCAATCACCACTTAATTCTTGCACAATGATTGAGAAGGTCTTACCTATCAGAATTTCGTACATTTGTAAGTAGAAATATTTATTACTTTCGTATCTATTGCTTTTAGAAATAATATTTTACTTATCAAGTTGCTTAATTTCTAAATGATGTATTCTAAAACGCCTTTTATGTCTTATGTGTATAAAGTCTACCAAAATAGGGGAAAAAGAGGGGTGTGTAAAGTATTTGTAAAATTGAAATACATTAATTTATAAACACTAGATTCCATTCTCTTTTTTTTTTTTAAATGTTGCTTGTATAAAGTCAAATCTATTGAAAATTTATTTTAATCGTATAACTCTAAACAAAATACCCGCTCTCTTTAATAAGTTAAATAGTCACTAAATTCTTGTTAAAATTTTTTCATATGAAAGGGAAAAAATCGTTCAAATTGTATGTTTAGTGTGATATATCATATTGTATGTTTCTATAAATCAAATCTTGCATGTCGAATCACTTATTAACTGAATGTAATGATTATGAATTGCGTGTTGTGACTGGTTGGTTAAATATAGGGTTGATTATCCGCGTTAGGGATATAGGTCACTCTAGGGGTCATTCTAAGGGCTCCTAACTCGTATTGACAAGGTTCGAAGAAAACTCCGAACGGTTAGGTCGACGACCGTGAGAGAAGTTTAAACCTAACACCTTCCATCTATCAGCTTTGAGAGTAGAACCTCTCAGCCGCTAGTCTTATGTGTTGTGTTTTTATAAATAATATTTTTCTTGTTTAATCACTTAACTCCAAAATGAAATGTTTCTAAGACACTTTGTCATGTCTTAAGTGAAACATATTTAACTAAAGAAGGATGTAGTATTTGTGACATAAGTTATTCTACAGTACCCTTTTAAGAAAAAGAAAAAGAAAAAAAAAGAATCTATTACAAGTTAATTAAAAAAACATATAATTAAAAAATATATTGTTTAATTAGTATAAAAACGATTATTTAAGTTACTCCACAAATTTGTAAACTTAAAAAACGGAAGATATAATGTAAGAGAAAGTATGACAAATCTTTTTTTCCTTTGAAAGATTAGTCTTAAAGACTTGAATTAATTTTTCCCTAAAAATGCCACATTAATTTCAGTACACAAGTTTGTGAAACGGCTTTTGCAGGAAAATAGTACGGTGAATACAATATTAAGCATTGTAATTTAATTCAATAACACAAATGCGTGGGTGTATAGCTTATAGTTACATTTGTAAAAATCACTTTGCTTTCGTTTTTAAAATATGTAAACACGTTATTTTTCGTAACAAAACTCTATTTCGAATATAAGGTTAATACAAGAAAGAATCAAGCATGCTATTTTTGTCAATCTCTATAAATGACATTTCATAGTATTTTCATATAAAAATTTTCCTTCTAAATTATTATTTCGAATATAGAAATGATCTGTTGACAGAATGTTGTAAGAGAAATGTGCTTGTAAATTAAACAAACAGATGTACTAGCATTCATATTAAACCAAAACTCGCGAATTACTCAATAGCTAAAGACAATTTCCTGCAGTTCATTAAAACTATGATAAAGATATCTCAACGCAGGTCTGAAGCCCCATCTCTCGCATTTAAAGAGATAACAACACATACACATCCTTGATAACCTAAGATAAGACATGTGTGGTACAGAACATTGTAGGTTCTAACGTCACTAAAAATTAAAATAATACGTAACCCACTACAAAAAAAAAAAAATAATAATATAAAAAATAATTTGAAACGCTTTAAATGAAAAAAAAAAAAAAAAAGAAAAGAAAACTCTTTAAATAAAAAATAAAATAAAATTTCACCCTCTACAAAGAACAAAATCTACGTGTATATTCCTGTATTTTTCTTATCGCTTAATCACTTCCGGTCTTTTAAACTGCCTTTCCTGTTGCAACAAGCTCCCAAACATGTTCCCAAAACATGTTTACTGCTTCCTGAAAACCCTTTTTGGAAAAAGCATGTCTAATCCGGTTTCAGGTCTTACTTCCTGTCGCGTTTCCAGTCTTAAAATAAATTTCATGTAAAACTTTTAGAAAGTAAAACAAAGTCAGAAAGATTTCCATTTTTATATTAGATGTTAGTTAGCAAATAAAATTTTTATTTCAGGTGAAAAAAAAAAAAAAAAAAAAAAAAAAAAAGATACATTTTATGTTAAATTTTTACAAAGTAAGAAATAATTCCATTTTTATTTCAGGTTAGCATAAGCCCCCCACAAAAATAAGCCCTCCCCCTCTCTCCTTATCGCATTCACTTCCTGTGATGTTTCCGGTTAAACTTCCTTTCGCGTTTCCGATCGTACTTCCTGTTCACTTCCTGTCTCAACATGCCTGTTATCCCTACCTGCGACTTCCGGTGTCCACACCTGCCACTTCCGGTAACCTTGAACTTCACCTTCAGAGGTCGACTGCGCGAACTGCGCTGGCGTAGAACTCTCTTTTATCATCTACTCGTGTGTACCATTTCTGTGTAACCTTTGATTTTTTTTTTATACCTCATTTTTATGTGATAACAAGTATATTATTGTAAATTTAGAGTTGTCATCAATGAATGTTAGGAAGTATATCTTTCCCTCTAAAGCGGGTGTTTTTATCGGTCCGTGTGAACACAGTACCGCAACCAGGTCGAGCACCAAATGTGTGTACTAGGTCGAGTACCTGTGTTGTTTTATGGTCGGATGATTTTGCGTATGGTGCATCACTTGTTTTTGTTTTATACAGGTTTCGCAGTATGTTGCGTGACTGCAGTTATTTACTTTTATGGCGTTGGCCAATATATTTTTTACAATCTTTTTTATGGATTCATAGTTTGGATGGCCTAGGCGTTTGTGTCGAATTTCTAGGCATTCTTTATTTTTGCATTCGTGTGCGATGTTCGCTTTGTTTGAGATATTTTTTTCTAACAACTCGACTTCGTAGATGTTATTTATTTATTTATTTATTTATTTATTTATTTTGCTTCCAGGTAGGATTTCTGTTACAGGATAATTTTTCTTTTTCAAAGATTAATTTGTAGTCATATTGTGTGGCCTTTACAAACCGATATTAAATTAGATTCCATGTCTGGAACATACAGAGCATTTTTAAAGGTTATTTTATTTATGTCTCAATCTGGTGTTTTTGTCATTATTATTTCTTCATCGGATCCGTAAGAATTAAGTGTGTTACCATATGCGATAACTACGGTTTTTTTTCTGTATCGTTGATTTTTGTGATCTTTGTTGTTTGCTATATGAGACGATGTTTCGGAATCTATTATCCATGTTTTTTAGTGCATCTCAAGTTTCTTTGGTGGTGTTTAGGTTTTTTAAGTGCACGATTTGTGCGTCCTCGACACTCAAATTTATTATTGCGCGCACTTTTCTATCTTATTTCTGCTTTTCGTTTGTTATGAGAGTTGGCGTTTCATCTGTGACGAACTCGAAAAATTCTTCTTTAATAACTAGCATTTCTATCTTAAATTTCGATATTGAATAATTGTGTGCACTTAACTTTCCTACAATTTGAGTTTCTTTGATCTTGGCCATTTTGGCAATTTATTTATTTATTGTTTTCCCAAGTCTGTAAAACTTATTTTTGTTTTGTTGATGCTAGTGCCGTTTTATTTATTTTGAGCATGGAGCTAAATAACATATTTCATCTAATTAATCGTGAGACATATAATATCAATCTCAATAATCAATTTAGGACGGAGCTCGATCTGGCTACCGTCGTGATCTCAGATTAAAATAGATTAAAGTCAGTTCGATAAATTAAGATAAGAAATTGCTCTTACCTTTTCTGATGGTGCATGAACCATTCATTCCGATTTAATCCAAAGAGTGAATTAATCCTTAATTATTATCCGGTTGTTGACGGCACGTAAGCCATTAGCTGGTTTGGCCCAGCACATTATACGCTATTTCTGTTTGCTGAAAAACTAAATGTTTAATTAAAGTAGACGTTGAATTAAAGTGAATCAAGGAGTTGATTAAAGCATTATATTGAATTTAAATCTTACAGTTACAAACTTTTCTACTCACTACTGATTTACATTAAAAGGCTAGATACATTATTTAAGCTTTTATTAAAAAAATCTCTCAAATTGACAGGAAAAAACTGTCAATTTTGGCGCCAGTGTAAAACAGTTTAATTTTCAGAAAATATCCACATAATTTCATTAAAAAAAATCTGTAAAACATATAGATTTTTTCTGTAAAAATGACAAAATCCACATTTTTTACAGGTAAAAACTGTTTTTCCTGTAAAATAATACAATTCTTTTTTTTGTCAAGATTACAGATTTTTTTTACAGTGTACTAGCTCGCCTATATCTATGGAATAATAATTCTTTGATTATCTTTATTTTCTTAATTAAAAATTATGTTTGAATTACTATTAGGATATTTGAACTTAGAATTATAGTGGATATTTCAAACATAAATAATTCTGTGATTTTATTTATTTATTTATTTATTTTTGTATTTTTTGTACAAGTGTACCCAGCATAAAAATAAATTAGACTGAAATAACAGCTAACTAGATTGCCACGAAACAATAAAAGTAAACCAGCCATAAAACTGAGCCATTATCTTCAATGATTATCACGCGGCTCACAATACATAGAGAGTTTAACGGTGTCTTATTTTGCGTTATGGTTTGCTTATCAGAAAATAAAACCTATATTCTTGAATTATAAACAAAGGCAAATTTTTTACGATTTCTTTTATTTACCTTCAAAATCAGCTTTTAGAATCTTTATGTACTTACCACAAACTAAACAAAATAATAAACCTGTTAAAACCGTGACCATATATAAATATTGTAATCCACAAAAACTGCGGAATTGGCACCTTCTATGAACCTCGTTGCGGCTGCGGCATAATTGATCAGAAATATTAATTGTTTTTTTTTTTAATCTTTTATTACTATTAGCGATCTCACAGATCGCTGTTTTTTGGAATCTTCATAGTTTAACTTTAAAATTATAACACTTAAAAGTTAAACTCGTATCTTTCAATTTAACTATAGATACTAGTAAAATTTTGTATCGTTCGGAAATCTAGTT
The DNA here is from genome assembly GCA_963931845.1 of Maratus michaelseni. NCBI lineage: Eukaryota > Metazoa > Arthropoda > Arachnida > Araneae > Salticidae > Maratus > Maratus michaelseni. The sequence continues at coordinate 89,822,396 of OZ007594.1, read as the reverse complement.
ACTATCGCTAGAAACTTCCAAGTAGGTGAATTTTAATTATAATAATTCTATACATAAATATTGATGCAGAAACAATATCCTATTAGTTAATTAAGTCTTTTATTCATCTTTCCATCAAGTGGTCTCAAAGACAGCTCACAGTAGCTATGCCACAATTTCTGCGACATTAGTCAAAGGTTAAGCACATTCTTTAATTTATGGCTAGAAATAAAACGCTTTTAAAACCAACCTCTGAGTACGGGTTTACATTGTGATGAAAAGTTTCAGATTTCTCAACTACCAATCATTTCGTTACAAATATTGGGATATTTACATTTTAAAAATCTGTACAGTCACTAATGCGTAATGATGTTTCTCATTGTTAACCCTTATCTGCTGCGACAAAAATTATCGCATTACAACTGAGAGCGCTTTCTGAGACTGCTTGTTTGAAAGATAAATATACAAGGTTCGATTAACTCATAGGGTACAGTTTCTAGGGTACCGTTCCTGAAGACTTTACTGTTTCTGTTCTAAACTATACGTACAGTACTATTATAATTTAAATCCACCTATTCAGAAGTCTCTAGCGATACTAGGCTTCCAAACGAAACAAAATTCCACTGGTATCTATACTTAAACTGAAAATTACAAGCTAAACTGTGATAATTTTAAAAAGCAGCTGTCTGTGAGACCGCTAACAAAAGTTAAGAGTTGATAAAGTAATATTTATAACATTTTTAGTATGGCAGAACCATCACAAGAGATTTATTCTCTTAAGGGTCCTCTCCCCACATCACGCGAGAACACACGCTCGCTAATGTTAATCCAATGGGGTATTATTTTTCTAATATCTCGTTTGCATTTCAATATTTTTAAACGATTTTTTATTTTTATTTTTGTTTCGAAAGTGAAATTATCTTCGTAAGGGAAAAAAAAAAAATCCGCAAAGAAAATCAAAAAAACAATCAACGGCGGAAATAGAGATTGATCTCTGCTATCCAATGCAAAAAAAAAAAAAAAAAAAAAAAAAAAAATAGTTTAACCCTCTAATGCTCATGGTAGCATTTGCTACCACCACACTTTCTAATTAAGTAGATTTTTTAATTCAGATATTCCATATTCATTCCAGAAATTTAAAATAGCAATATCTGCTTCTTTTGATAACAATGCAACAATGGAACAATGTAGGTAGCTTTTTGGAATACCTAGTTGCAGTCAACTGAACTTCCAGGATAGAGGTGGTTTGACTTGCGAGGCAAAAATGAGCCGTGAGAAGTTTAATTTTTAGTAATTAAATAAGTAAAAATAGAAAGGTATAAGGAGATGAAAATAGTGTAACATAAAAAGAGAAAAAAGAATGAAAGAAAGAATTCCATTAGTTCCAAGAGTGACAGACGAAACCTACCGAAGGTCGAACCCATCTCAAGTATAAAAAACTTTTGATAACAAACACTCCGTCATTAAATAAAGATAAATTTATTATCGAAATTTTCTGGTATGAATTCAGATTTTTTGAATTGCGATATTTCTAGAACGTATTCTACTATGTAAATTAGAGGGTTAAAAATATTGAAATGCTAACGAGATATTAGAAAAATAATGCCCCATAGGATTAACATTACCGAGCGTGTGTTCCCGCGTCAGGAGATAGGACCCTTAAAAGAGCCTGCATCAGTCATGTGAAATAACGCGTAAGCTAATGTTAAGTCTATGGGAAGGTTCTTGGCAGATTTCTCGCTCGCATTTTAATATTTTAAATTGATTTTTTTTTTTTTGCATAGGATAGCTGAGGTCTATCTCTAACGTTGTTAGTTTTTACTTTTTTGATTTTGGATACAGTTTTTTTTTATATATATAAGCGGACATTTTCCATTTTGGAACCGGTTGGAACCGGTTCTGAAAGCGAAAGTATCCTTATATTAAAAAACTGGAACCAAAATCGAAAAAGTAAAAACTAACAACGTAAGAGATCGACCTCTGCTATCCTATGCAAAAAACATCATTTTAAAATATCGAAATGCGAGCGAGAAATCTAGTAAGAACCTTCCCATAGACTTAATAGAGTCCAGTGAAAAAAGTTACATTTTCTTTTTCAAATATATACAACTTAACTACTGTCTAAATAAGACTGAAATAATATCCAATTGAATTTCCACGAAATAATAAAACTAAATAAGAACAACAGTTGTTGAGGCATTGCCTACAATGATTATCACACGGCTCACAAAATATAAGGAGATTAAAGGGGCCTTTTTTTGTGTTATGGTTTTCTTATCAGGAAATAAAACATATTTTCTTGAATTACAAACAAAGACAAAATTTTTACGATTTCTTTTATTTACCTTCAGAATCAGCTTTTAGAATCTTTATGTACATACCACAAACTAAACAAAATATTATAAACCTGTTAAAACCGTGACTATATATAAATATTCAAGTCCACAAAAACTGCAGAATTGGCACCCTCTGAGCCTTAACAGCATGTGCGGCTGCGGCATAATTGACCAGAAATAGGTTATTTTAAGTACATTCCTTAATTTATGGCTAGAAACAAAACGCTTTAAAACCAAACCCTGAGTACGGATTTACATTGTGATGAAGCAGGTGTCATGGCAATTTTTTTTTTCGCTCTTGTTCTTTAGAAGAACCAACAAGAGGCCAAGTTGATTTTATTCGTTTAACTAAGGGGTCGGGGGTCAACAGAGAAACACCCTCCTCAGTTGGAAGTCGTTACTTTTTATGCTCTCGTGTCGTTCGAACGTTCGAAGGGGATGCCAGAAAGTGCCCCTAAATATTTTTACGTTCTTTTGTTTCGTACGGTAGACAGGGAACGGGTATAAATTACTGTTTACATAGTTGGAATAAGGTAGCAAAGCGCTTCTTATACTAGGTGTATAAATTATTCTAATCCCATAAACGATAATCCTTAGAACCTGTTTTATGGTTCTAGAAATTCTTTGGACTTTGTTTTGAATAAACGATACTAAAGTATCATATCAAATATAAAGATCAAGGTTTTTATATTTCAGTGACTGTGTTTTTAAGAGCTATGTTTAACTTGATTTGATATAATTTAGGGCTTTCTTAATAAAAAAAAAAATAAAAAAATAGGTGTGCTGTTTCGTGTCAGTTCCCCTTTTCTCCTCCACATACGCAAAAAGGGTAAACCTGAGCTTAGATAAACCAACATCAGTATTTCATGTATCAAATAATAGCAAATTTACAACAAACGCAAAAAAAGACAATATATTTTGTCACTCTAATATCTCAGGCACAATTGAAGATACGAGTGGTACTGTGTAGCTCCCATAAGAAAAAACCTGGAACCGGCTTAACCCCGGGCATGTTGTCAGGGTAACGGGTCGGTTGACTTGATTTTAGCTAAGTTCGACCCTTTCTTTTCTCGCCAATTTCATCATATTCAATAGATAAATTGTAACCCCACTCCTTTGAAACAATTTATCTACCCTACAGGTTTTGGAACCTTCACCCAGATGTTGTGGTGTTTTGGTGTTCTTTCTAAAACACAACTTATTTAAACTTAAAAAGCTCATTTATTACTCAATCTTCACTTGACAATTAAATATTTAAAAAAAAAAATAAGTGTACCCTGATTAGCTCCACTGAAATCTGTTGCCATGGAAAAGGGAGCAAAAAATATTAAACTAATCAAAATATCAAAACTTAAGAATCCGAATAGGTTAATACAACAATGATAATTTTGAACTCATCATTTTAAGATAATATTAAATGTAGTAAGGGGCAACAGATTTCTAAATCAAGTAGTATACTGAATTGCATAAGGAACACCCAACTCCACTCCAACCCGATCAAGCTCAAATCTCCATACACATTAAATTAACAAAAGTGTAATCATCATATAATTTGGAAAAATGCAGACAACCTGAAATTCCTCCAATATGAGGACCAAAAGGAGAAAGAGTTAAATCCGTTAATAGAATAGGGATATGATGATGTACTAAAAATTTTAGAACAACCATAGGGATTCTGAACAAGATCCGATCGGTTAACCAAGAATCGTATAGTGGTGTAAAATAACTGGATTTTTTTTTTTTTTTTTTTTTTTTTTTTTTTTTTTTTTTTTACTTTTTAAAATAAAACAATTTTGGTGTATATTTTAGAAAAACAATGTTTCTGAAAGAGGAGAGTTAAAGCTTAATTTAACATTGCTTACAATAGATGTTAGATGACCATCAAGCCAAAAAGATGCCCAGGGCCTGGTATTCACCTAGGACATCTTTCCTATATACTGTCCCAAAATTTAAACATATTCTATGCCTTAGAATACAGATGTGGATATAGAAATACATATTTAGATACATAATTTTGTTTTTAATCTTATTCGAGTCTAAAAGTACAAAATATGTATTGTAATCAGTACAAGGTCACAATAGATTTAAAATATCAGCTTTACAAAAGTTTCATACTAGATTTGGAGGCTCGGTTGGCCATGTTTTAATTGCTAAAGGATTGTTTTAAGAGAATAAAAGAAATTTGAGTCAATTTAAAAACAGACTGATAGTACGTAAAAGATAAAATAAGAAGAATTAAATTAAATTTTGGAATGTTATTTTCCAAATTAAAAAGGTAGATCATAATTGATCTAATTTCACTTTGTAGTACAGATCAAATGAGATAATTCAAATATCAAATGTGATGTTGGAATGTTTACTGCCCAGATTGAAGAAGTTGATTGTTAACTGTGGTCTAACTTCGTTCGGGAAGAAGAAAAAAAAGAAACAGACGGCTAGAAAAATCAAAGGAACACTGGAACAAAGTTGGTGTAGAAACAGAAAAATGAAATTGTTCCACTTGTTAACAACTGCTAAACGAAAAAAAAAAAAAAAGTAAAAGCGAAGAAGAAGTGAAGTATTAATAAAAATCAAATAAGCTCATAGGATTAAATGAGAAAATTTAATCGAATTTTGGAATGCTTACTCTTCAGAGTGAAAATGTTGAGAAAACTTCGCTTGGAAGAAAGAGAAAAAAAAAATGTAGAACACTAAAAAAATCAAAGAAACATAAAAAGAAAGAAATTGAATTTATAAACAGAAAATAATTTTGTACTAATTATTAAAAAATGCTAAATGAAAAAAAAAAAAAAAAGAGAGCGAAGAAGAGAAATTTGAATCGATTTAAAGTAAGTGGTTCGATTAACCTCTGAATCTAGGGGAAAGCACGGTATCGTTTTGGAGGCCCTTTTTTCACTTGTCAAAATTTTTCTTAATTCTTCATTCCTGAAAACTCACCAATGATACTAATATTATTCCCGGGAGTTAGCTCAGCCGAAGTCACATATATTTCATTAAACTGCTTTCTTATGTTCCCTGTACATAATTCAGATATATTTAGTACCTATAGCTGTATGCTCAATTTCCCGCGGGTGGTTTCTAACAGGCACATCAGGATGCTATGTAACTAATTAATACCCTATTGATGACATTCATATTTCCCTGTTAAATAAGTTTCGTGAAGTACTGTGTAGATTTCCTCTTGGATTGGCAAACTTTCTTTTCAAAATAAATAAATAAATAAATAAATAAAAATTAAATTTTTTTTAATTAAAAATATAATGTAAAAAATTAAAATGGGAATTAAAGGGGCCCTCTTCACATTTATTTTGGGGGCCCTTTTAAATTTTAGAGGGAGAAGCATGGGCTACACGTACCTTTTGGATTATCAGGCCCTGAGTGGATAGTACACATAAGATCAAATAAGGTTTCATATATGATTTTGGAAAATTTTACTGTTGTTTACTATCGAAAAATGGAAGAACATCTGATCTGAATTCAAGGATACAGAGAGCTGGAAAATTAAAGAAAAAGAATCAAATGAACGGATTCTAAAAACAGAAAAATAAAATTCTAATTATGAAAGACAATTTTTTTTTTATTAATTAAAGCACAAAATTTTGGATCAATTTGAAACAAACTAAATTAAATAAGAGGATTCAAGTGTGGTTTTTTAATATTACTATCCAGATCGGTAAAAAGTAAGACTAAGTGCTTTAATTTCAGTTGGTAAGAGGAAGATAGATATATATATATAGAGAGAGAAATTCAAATAAGCAAAGACCAATGCACTGTTTCAAAAACAGAAATAAAAATTTTCTAATTATTCAAAATTAAATTATTATTATTTATTTATTTATTTATTTTTAGCTCGAAAAATAGAATTTCAATCAATTTAATGCAATCTGATATCACATATGTAGGGTAAAATAAGAGAAATATTAATGCAATTTCAAAAGTTACAGATATTAGTACAAGTGAAAATTAAAAAAATAACATATCATAAACATTGTGTCCGATTATACCAGAAAATAGTTCAAGTGTTTTACTTGACAGTTTGAAATATTTAAATAGGGTATTAGTTCGGATGTAATATTATTATTTACGCCCTTTTCATTTGACACATTTAAAAAAAAAAAAAAAATCTGTGATGTACATAAAACAACATCAATACATCAAGATTTTCATGCCAATGAAATATTAATAGACTTCTTCATCAGTCTAGCGACCCTTTCTTAAACTGTATTGGTGTACGTACCATTGCTTAGTGTTACACGAGTTATTAAAACAATAATTACTGAAAATGGTAAATTAATTTTTGAATTAAATTTTTAAAAAATATTTAAAAAACGACTTAAACATTTAAAAAAAAAAAGACTTGTGACAGGATCACCATTTTTAAAAAGAGAAATTGTTGTTGTCTGTATCAAGAACATATTAAATATTTTATGGCGATTCGAACCAAGTTACTATAGTATAATAAAATATACTTCCTCTGTTCCAAATTAGTTGCTACATTTGAATACTTTTGTTATTGATTATTGATGCTGATGATTTTTTTTTTAAACATTTTTCATAGATTTCAGGGTGCTATGCTATCAATCACCAACATTTACTTACCCTCCCCTCCTTGAATATGAGTACCAAATTATTTAAAAAAAATCTAGGGTTCGCACGCTCTTAAGCTACGCCCCATTTTGTAAGGATTCTTCCACCAGTAATCGCATAAAACTATCTTCTAGCTAATGAATCGTGAATTCATTAGGAAGAAAATTACCTTTCTGGTATATTGGTGGTAGAGTCCTTACAAAATGGGGCGTAGCTTAAGAGCGTGCCAACCCTGTAAAGCTTCGAAAAATTTGTCACAAAATAAGTGCTATATTTGTGGAGTGTAAAAAATGAGAATGAAAATGCCAAGTTGTGATAATTTTAATCGCACATAAAGCAATTTAAATTGATGCTTAAGGAATTTCTTTAATTGTTGTAGTAAAAATTGTAATACAACGTTACGCTCTTTATTATTCATTTCCTTCTTTAGGGTAATTTCTAAATTGTTATTCATAATTACAATTATCGTCACTTTTTTATTAGGTCGAGTCACATTACTTCTTATTCTCATACTTCGCATTCTAGTTCATTGCTTCAAATAACTAGTATACCGCATTACATTCATTGTAGTTCAATAATTTTACTAGTGTCGATCTACTAAACTTCATCGAAAGTTATTTATGACTCCACCTATTTGAAATGTAGCAACTAATTTGGGACAAAATTTTCAACCCAAATGTAGCAACTAATTTGGAACGGAGGGAGTAGTAAATATAGTTATCGACAAACAAAAGAAAAAAAATCTAATAAAATTTACACAAAACCTTCACAAAAACGATCATGTACAAACGAAAAGGGAAAAAAAGAAAGAAGAACGATAATACATACACACGCAAATTTATTATTGAATTGTACAAATTTATTCTTTAAAGTCAATTAAATAAAAAAAAAAATAGTCGGTCACATTTTGACCATAAAACAAAACTTCCCAACAACTTCCATAAAACAAAACTTCCCAACACACAAATCTTGTTAAATTAGGAGAGCTTCCCTCTGAGTTCGTGCGACGGAGATAGAACTTTTACATATCTGGAGTGATTGGTCGCTTAGTTAAAGTGCTGTAATGAGCTCGGTTACTTATTTAGCTCATAATTGCCTTCATTACTCATCACGCCGAGGGCGGGGAGGGAGACTGCTATGCTCAGGTGCCCGTGTATACAGGTGAACCCACGGTAATATTCACAGATAGTACCGAAAGATAGATTCGACAAAGAAAATCCATTAATAAAAATCAAAAGTTAAAAAAGTATTTCTGACAACCGCATTTGGCTGTGACCAGTGTTTGAATAGATAATGATTCGGGACATACATTTTAGCGAGAATTAAAAAAAGATTAATTCATTATGTATGTCATTTTTTATTCGATATCTGTAAAGTGTAGGATTGATTTGCTTAAGAAAACATCCGAGTTTTTTTTTTTTTTTTTCTTTAACACTTTCGATTATAGTTGAGAAATGTTTGTGTATAGCTTTGGTAATTGATATATATGAAGGGTGTAGACGCAAAATTCACGCTCTCCACATAACCTAGTTTTCAGGAAAATGCAAAAAAACTGATTCTTATTAATAAACATGATACATTGGCAAATTTTTTTTATGTGTGATATATGTATTTGTTGCCATAACAACTTAGTCCTGCGCGTAATCCTAAACCTGTAATAATTGTGGTAAAGCTAGAATTTAAATTTAAATATGGAAAATGTGAGTTTTTCAGCAAACTTTTATGGGTAATGTTAGTTATAAACCAAAAGAGTTATTAATTTAAAACAACAAGAAAAAAAAAAAATCTGAACATTAGTTTTTATTATGTTATTTTGTATATTTATAAATAACAAAAATTGAAAAACATTTATTAAAAATAATTTGTGCAAAAATTTTACTATTAGACATGGCTCAACTTCTTCACTGTCATTAAACTAGAGCAACATTTTACACAACATTTTACATTTTCATTACTGTACCTCCCTGATTGGTTGAATTGGAGAGTGTGAGTTTTGCAGTAAAACAGTTGTTGGATAGTGTGAGTTATGCATCAAAACGAGATTTTCAGAATTTTTGTTTTCAACCTTAATATGTTTTTTATGGTCCAAATCACTATTACACTCCGATTCGCCTTAAAAAGGTGAACACGGTGATATGAATAACTCAATGCCTTAAAGAAGTGAATAATGTGACTTTTGCATCTGCACCATTCATATGCTATTTGAAGTTTACTATGGCATGTTCGCTACAGAAAATTAAATGTGCAGCATTTATAGTTCGCTTACAGGCATACTCAGAAGAATTCCGTTGTATCATTATGGTCTATGGGGAAAAATCGTTTACAATGGATTTTAATGATGTTAAACTTTTTCAAACATATTGAAATTGATATACAGCACTGAAGTTACATTACAAGATGCTTACTGTAGATGTAGTGCATAGCATTTATCGTTCATTTACAGGAACACACAAAAGAATTCTGTAATAGCATTGTCTGTGAACAATTGTTGGAAAGTGCGTTTTTAGTAGTGTTATGCGTTTATAACCTTAACTAATTTTTTGCACATTACTGGCGGCTATGTGGAGGTCTGAGTTTTGTTCCCATTTTTGTTTTGCTGCTAATTGATCTGATTCTTTTTGTATGGACCTGGGCTTGGCATCACACCTATACGTCATGCTATCGCTATGCAAGTTGGTCTCGTAATTTAGAACCTTGATCTGGTGACGAGACCTTCACCTGACTAGGCACCTCCAGAGGTATTATTCACAGGTAACTTAGAGGACTTTGCTCCCACGACAGATTTTACATGCACCGGGTGCCATTAGTGTACATGATTATGCTTGGTGGCTTGTACGAGTACGTCCGCGCACTCGTTACCGAAAGTGCCCTTGTGCTCTGAGATGTGGCCAAGATGAGTTCTGTACAGGAGATTTTTCAGTTTGAATTTGAACTTTAGTGCGAGTGGGTTGGTGGTTCTGGGTGCGTGTATGGCCTGCAGTCCAGACAGGCTATCGCTGAAGATGGGGACCATTGTTAACGGTTGGCGCTCTAGCCAATCTAGGACGGAGAAGATTGCAAAAAGTTTGCCTGGAAGACAGAATTGTCATTTCCGAGCCTGCAGGCCCACTGATGGGACACTTCACTCCCTTCCGTGACGCAAAAAGTTGCCACCACGCCGGTTTCAATGCTGGAACCATCAGTGAAAATGGTGAGACTTGTGACAGGGCTGTAGCTGTTTCGTTGTGTATCTACTTGAAAATGAGATGTCTCCTTCGCAGGATGAATCTGCCAGCCATGGACTTTGTGTTGAATGATCGTATGATCGTGTTAGGAAAAAGAGTGTTTGTAATACTTTCGTGTTTATGTTGAAGTATTGATGTTTTAATATTTTTGTATTGAATTATGATTGCTACTGAGGGAATGCTAGTGAGTATATTAAGTGCAGCTGTGGAGTTAGTTCTCTATCCACGTGAGATTTGCAGCAGGAAGATCCTTTGTATTGAGGTTAATTTATTTAAGGCCTGTTTTGTCAACTCCACCCCTCCCCCCCAGATGCTTGCTTGCACCATAAGTTATTAGTTATTATGCGTTTAATTATAGTTATATACCAGGTTTTTAAATTTTTGTTTTGATCCACCCTCACGTTTAGACGTTAATTTAAGTGAGTTGTTGTGGTATGGTATGAGTTTAAATAAATTGCTAATGTGTGACCAATTAAGATTAGAGTTTATAGTTATGACCAATTTTTTTATTTCTCTTACATTCAATGGATTCCCATTACTGGTGGGCGCCTGGGATCTAATTTTCGTGGTGTGTTGAAGACTAGTGCCTCCGATTTTTTCGATGAGAGGGTAAGGTTTCTAATAGCTGGCAGAATACGTGGAGGGCTGTGGCGAATACTTCCTTAAGATGACTGCGTATGCGTCCCGAGAAAATGAAGCTGAAGTCATCAGCAAAGGCGAATAAAGTATAACCCAGCCGTTTCAGCTCATCTAGCGGCACTTTCGCTACCAGCAGCCAAAGGATTGGCTTAAGACAGCCTTGGGGGTCCAACTATGTTCTCAGGACAGTTTAGTGTGATAAGTTGTATGAGTGTGTCGCGCCATTCAATATTGTCAAAGACACCTTGGATGTCGAGTGAAATAAGTGATGTGTAATTTCCTCGGGCTATGCTGTCGGCACAGGAAGTCAACACAGCGTGCAGTGCTTTTCCGTAAAATCCGCTTTCTCTGAACCCAATTGCCTTGGATGGAGGAGGTTCTTTGCTTCTAAGAAGTGAGAGAGGCCAAACACAATGAGTTTCTCTAATAACTTGCCTAAGGTGGGAAGTAAGCAGATGGGTCTGCATGATTTGGGATCACAGGGTGACTTCCCTTGCGTTAGGAAATATACAATCTCATCTTGTCTCAGAGCATGAGGGAAATAGTTAAATTTAAGACAAAGATTAACCTGTAGGATGAAAGCTTGTGAAAAAATTTTGTGTGTGAGTTTGAGAATTCTAAAGTCTATGGAATCGGTCCCGGGTGCTTTCTTGTCATTAAATGTATAAAGGGCTGACTTTACGTCTGCTTTTGTAAAGGTTTTGTCATGTGGTGCATCAAAGTGTATATCCGTGTTATCTGTAGAGGGGTATGCCGATGGGCCAAAGAGCTGTTGGGTTAAGAATTCCAGATTATTTTGCTCAGATGTCAAGAGTTATGTGCGCTCTAGCCTGATTTCATCTGGTGTGAAGTACTTGGCTGAGAAGAATTTTTGCGTGGGTCCAAAAAAGTTAACGTCACTGCTGCAGAATCTATCTCATGCCTTTTTTCTTGCTGTGAGGATATCGTGCCTGTGAAGGGGTGCCACCTTTGTACGTTTTGTTGCCACTATTTTAATTTCAGGTGAGGAGGGATCATTATGTCGTAGAATTTTTAATTTTCGGCGAAGAGCTGTGAGCTGGTTTCTCCCTGCGGTGAGCTACGGAGTCCATAATGAAAAAGTGTGTAACTTTTGGACTGTTTCCAGTCGAAAGGTGGCCTTCGCTGCTTTGTGCATGCATTCACTTAAATTTGTAGTGAAGTCGTTAATTTTGTTTGTGTTATTATTCCATTCAACTGACTTAGGAGAGTGTGCTTGTGAGATTTTATGGTGTTGGTAAACTTGCGAAGGTTGCTTCTAGTTGTGTTGAATTGTCTGCGCTGAGTGTATTATGGCGTGGTTTGATATGTAAAGTTCCACAAGAAAAAAACACTTTTCAGTTTTAAGCGCAGTCTTACTAATATATGCATATTTTTAAGTAACGTTTATGCATTTTTTAATATATTTTTTTAATTAATAATTCTTTTTCAATTACAGTATTATTGTTAGTATGTACAAGTGTATTTTTTTCAGTTTAAAAATGTTATTTGTATCTTATGTGTATATATTTAAAAAGTAAAATAAAAAAGAGGAAATTCCATTCTCCACAATCAATTTTAATGGTATAAAAATTAACAAAACTACACATTTAAACATTAATAATTGTTGAATGCGTAGTTTTGTTAATTTTTAGCATAAAAATTGATTGTGGAGAATGGATTTTTCTATTCAACTGGTTAAAATTCACCTGTCACTTCTGGATTTGATTTCAAGGTTGAGGTCCCCTTCCTTAAAACATGTGGATTTGCTTTGAACTGTCCGGACACTACTCTTGTCCTGGGCTCCAACTGCACAAGTTTTGAGGACAGCTTGATTGGATTTAAGGCCTAGTTTAAAATCATGCCTTAAGATGCATAAAATTTCAACATTTGTATCACTCTTTATGTGGCCTAAAAATGAAAGAAAGAAGCCTGTATCATTATATAGAACATAGGGGGACATGTATCATCTTAAATAACATTTTATAGGGGTGAAATAGCGTCAGCTACATGCTTTGGTATAAAACCATTCAAAAAACGATAATATTTTTGACACAGCCTAATAGTTATGACTCAAATATAATTTTAAAATTCTATTACAATATCTGTAGTATGTTTTTATAAAGGAAAATAAAGTATTCCGAATGTGTTTTCTCTATCATTGCATCCAATCTTACATATATTTAACTTTTTCCGTAAATGATATACACTTATTAAAATTTTAACCTTTTCCAGTAAAATTTATTCATGTAAAGTTGTACACAAAAGAAGGATATTTATTAAAGCAAGCAATATGCTTCATTGTATGATCCATATATTTATTCAAACAAAAATATATTATTTACTTACATAAAGATGTAATTAATTTTTTTAAAATAAGAAACAGTATAAAATTTGTAGTAGTATTAAAAATTAAGTAACTTTAGTTGTATGATGGAGGAGCGCATTTTGTATTTTAACACGAAAAACACATCACGAGCTACACTAGAGATTTTTTCCATCCATAATATTTATGTAAATAGAACCTAAAAATATAATTATAATATTTTTTTTATAATGAAAAATAGAGCATTCCACATTTGCTCTTTAAGCTAACTTTGATTTATTATTATATTTATATATATATATATATATATATATATATATATATATATATATATATATATATATATATATATATATATATATATATATATATATATAATTATATAGAAATAGAATGCGAATAACGCTTTAAAACAACTAGTTCTAGTTTTGAAGAAATTTTATTTTACATGAAAAAAATTATCTCCCGCTTCTGTGATTATGATTTACACAACTATCACAAATGTTTTATTAACTATAGTTGTTAAGTAACAGCCTCCCTTCCTACTGCCATAAGAAATTAATGTCATTTCTTTTCGGCTCGCATTATCTCCATTCATTTACATATTCCTTGAAATTCAAAACAGTTGTCCTCCTAATAACTCACGAGGTTAAATAAAAAAACACAATTTCTGTTGGCAAAAAAAGATACCTTTTAGGATATATTCCTACGCCATAAATATTTAATACAAATTGCTATACATTTACCTCTTTCGGAGTATGAACTATTACTGCAATTTATACCAGGAAATTACATCGGAAATGATTTCCTCCTTAAATTATGTATATTTACATTTGCCAGCTAAACTCAATAATTCTTAAAGTTAAGTAGATACATAAATTTTTTTAACGTTTTAATTTATTTTCTTCCAACACCTCTTTTAAAATATCCTATTAAAACCGGCGGGTGTGCCTGCTGTGATTAAGCAAATGTTTGGCTATATTGGCGCATTCATACTGTAACCGCAGGAGGTCTCTGTCAGCACAGGGAACGACTGTACAATAAATGCCAACAGCACCGCCTGGCGGAAAATTTATTTCCTCTCTAGGTGTTGCTTGACTTTTTCATATTTCTTAGCATCTATTATCTCCTTTGCGAGTTATTTCCATTTTGTGTCGCTGCTTTTTTTGGTATTTTACGACTTAGCAGGTACCTAACGTATGTTTGGAATACAGATTAAAGCGTCTGACCTTAGACAAATCATGCAAACCACAGCAGCTATAATTGGCTGATGGTGTATATGATTTTGTTAATGGGACGCGGCTGATAGTCATTTATTATTCTATTATCGCAGCAGTCTTTGTATTATATTCTTTTCTAACATTTCTCGAAAGCTTTATAATATAAATAGCATAACATAAATTAATTCTCGAAATTCTACCAGGTCACAAATATATATCAATCTGTTTTGTTAAACCTTAAGCAAATCATATAAGTCATCAGCTATAATTGGTTGATGGTCTATATCTATGATATGGTTAATAGGACACAGTTGATAGTATTTTATAATTCAACTATCGCAGAAGGCATACTACTGGAATTTTTGTTTTGTCAATTGCCAAATTTATTGCTTTTTCTTTTCTTTTCTTTTTTTTTTTTTTTTTTAGTTCAAATAAAATAAAATTTCAAATAAAATAAAATTTGGCAATTCTATCAGATTTTAAGTATGCGTTAAGGTGCTTCTTTACAGAAACTTTTTTGCTGGAGTCTTCTTTTTTTTTTTTCTTTTACTTTAACATGCACTAAAAATTTAATAATATAACGTCAACGCAAATTAAAATAATTCAAAATGCCTTTTCAGATTTAAGGTATGTTCTTGATCTCTAGAGTTTTTATTAAAGTATCAGACTTTTACCGAATTAAGCATCAGAAGTTGTTCATGTCTGTATGATTTGGTCGATGGATGCAACTGATATAATCATTTATATAAATTTGTTATACATTAATTTTTGTGTTAGATTTTAATTCTATCGTTTACCAATGACTTTAATTTATTTCTCCTTTTTGTCTCCATGTTTTGGTATTTTACGACTTAGCAGATATGTATATGGTATGTTTAGAATACAGATTAAAGCCTATAACTGTAGCCAAATCATGCAAATCAATTATTATAATTGGCTGATGATGTAATATGATTTACTTAACTCTTTGATTGCGAGTCAGGACTGGCGACTATTTTTATATGCAGTCGTACGACAATTTATAAAAATATTTCTTTGCCGTAGATTTCTCTATAGCAAATTTCTTAGTGTAAGTGTATGTAATAGATTATTTTTTAAAAAGTGGTATGAATAGAATAAAGAAATAGTCTATTGGGATGTATATATCCCAACACGTAGCTATAGATTATTTTTCAAAAAGTGATACGAATAGAATAAATAAATAGTCTATTGGGATGTATATGTCCCAACACATAGTTATAGATTATTTTCCAAAAAGTGGTAGGAATAGAATAAATAAATAGTCTATTGGGATGTATATGTCTCATCACGTAGTCAAAGGGGCTAATGGACCATGAAAAAGTCAAACCAGCCAAGTGGAGCGCCGCTACGCAACGACCATGCACGCTAATGGCACCCGGTGCATGTAAAAACCGTTGTGCGTGCAAAATCTTCCAAGTTCCCTGTGCATTATACCTCTAGAGGTACCTAAGACAGGTGAAGGTCTCGTCACCTGATCAAGTTCTAAATTACGAGACCAACTCGTGTATAGCGATGGCATGACGTGTGGGCTGTGCGATGCAGCGTGAAATTAGCAAATACTTCAGCATCTCACATCCGTCCGGCATGACTTTGCTACACTGTGCAATGCTGAACGACTCATCCAAATATCAATTAGCAACCGGCCAACTAAAGAAAAGCAACCTAGGCAACATGATGCACTGAAGCCGCGTCAAACAGATCTTTCTCATGCGGAGATCAGGCGAATCTTTCGTTGCCAGGCATTAACCCGTTAAGTTAATCTGGGCAAAAGGCCGGCAAGTAGGGGCCTGGTCAGCGGTTTAAAATAAATAAATAAATAAAAAAGGGCTAATGGGACGCCCGGGAGACAATCATATATGATTATATTACCACAGTATGGTTGTAATCTTATTCCTTTATCCTTTTAGCACTAACTTATAATGTTAACAAAATAAACTGATAAAACTCTGAAAGGTTTTAGGTACATGCTCTACTGTTTCTTTACAGAATCCGACTGCAGACAAATGAGGCAAACCAATGGCTGACTGGCTAATGAGAATATGATTTGGTTAATAGATTAAGGATTTTAGTCATTTATAATTGGATTATCGTTTATCGCCGTAGTTTTTGTGCTGCAATTTCGTTTAAATCATTGACTAACAACTTCAGTAAAGTTCAGTAAACTGGTAAAATTTTAAAGTTTTGAAAAATAATTAATAAAATTGGATCTGCTGTTTGAAAGTTATGCTTGAAAAAATAAATATTCTTAAAAAATAAATATATTTATAAATTGTAAAGAGGCTTACATATAATATATATATAATACATATATATATAATAAAACTTTTGTAAATAATAAACATTAAACCACATAAATAATTGACAATAGATAATATATATAGATAACTTGTAATGTAATTAATTTAATTAAAATATCTTAAATAAATAAAATTTTTAGCATTTCCTTTCGTTTTACAATAGATTTATTATATTTAAACTTATTCTGTTTTATTTTTTACATTTTAATATATTTTTAAGTAAGAATTATTATTATATTACATTTCTTGCATTTTAATTACATACTTTTAGTATAGATGGCGTTAGCAGTTTAAAACAAATTATTTTAAATGTGTCAACACTCCCTATCTTAATCGATTTGAACTAACGTATCGTATTGTTTAATGAAATAATATAACATAATGAACAGAAAAAAGTATTTTCAACTAGGTAAATTATGTTCAATAGTTAGAGTATCATAGCTGAGATTTATTCCAACAGAGCGAAAAATGCCGGGACCAAAAATCGAACCTGGGTACTTTGGCTTCCCGTGCCAACGCTCTTCCTTACTGAGCATCGACTCAAAATATCCCGGCATTTTTCGCTCTGTTGGAATAAATCTCAACTATGATACTCTAACCATTGAACATAATTTACCTAGTTGAAAATACTTTCCTCTGTTCATTATGACCTAATTTCTTGGAATACAAGAGTTTCCGTGTTATTTCATATTCATCATGTAAAATGTATAGTTATAGCTCAGATGAATGAAATAACGCTGCTGTTCGCAGCCTTGTCCAACAAATAAGAATGAAATATGCCAGCCAGGATATCGTTGGGATAGCTCAGTAGGCAGAGAGTTGGCACGACAAGCCAAAATGCCCAGGTTCGAGTTCTGGTCCCAGCATTTTTTGCTCTGTTGAAATAAATCTGAACTATGATACTCTAACCATTGAACATAATTTACCTAGTCGAAAATACTTTCCTCTGTTCATTATGACCTAATTACATTCAATACAGGAGTTTCCGTGTTATTTCAGATTCATCATGTAAAATGCTATAGTTATAGCTCGAATGAATGAAATTAACGCTGTTGTTCGCAGCCTTGTCCAACAAGTGAGATATGCCAGCCAGTATATCGTTGGGATATTTCAGCGGGGAGAGCGTTGGCACGGCAAACTAAAGTACCCAGGTTCGAGTCCTGCTCCCGGCATTTTTCGCTCTGTTGGAATAAATCTCAACTGTAATACTCTAACCATTGGAAATAAAATATCTTTGTAATAATTTTAATTTAACTATGCATTATTATAATTATCATTAATTTTTAAATAAATTTATTAATATCACTACCATCTTCTTTAGCTTTTAAACACAATAATTTTATTTTTCAATTTGTTAAAATCGTTGATCTATTTATTTTTTAACTGTAACTTTCAACTGACACAGTAGATACATGTGCTATTTACAACGTTTTGTTAACACGTTGAAAAATATTCTTGAAAGGGTAAGTTTTGATTCTTTATATTTTTTTTTGTTTCATAATTTTTTTAATAAATCTCTTCATGTATATTCATAATGTTACATTACACCTATTATCTTTAGATATTTAATATCTGTTCATTTTTATTCAATTTTCTTTCATTGTTTTAGTGCAATTGATCAGGCAATGATGTATGATCTATGTAATCCTAGATCATAATGTAGTATAATCTATATATCGCATAATATGGTATGGTATCAATGGTATAGGATATGATTTATGGTATAGACCAATATTTCTGAGTAAAATATTTCTATTATTTCATGTTAAATTACGTGCCCCCCGCCCCTGCAAAATACCTTTCAAATAGAAGGAGGTGCAAAAATTACATTAAAAAATAAATAAATAAAAGGGAATGAGATACAATCGGATTCATCCATACAAACACGAGAAGACAGTTATTTGCCTGATAAACACTTCTTCTAACCGACCACTTTGGTTCAGGAAAACATCTCATCAGATATATATTTCAAACGAAGCATTCAGATCCTTTACATCCCGCTAGATATTGATGAGTAATTTTTATTATTTTTTATTTCACATTCTTCATGCGTAAACTAAACTATTTTTTCTTTTGCAAAATATTTTTTAAATGAAGTTGCAAAATTTATGCAAAAATAATAGAAATAAATGCAATATGATTGGATCCTTCCTTTTTGCACTATTGTGAGGAGGAGGCAATTATTTGCACAATAAACTTAAAACGACCATCTTGGCACGGTAAAATACATCATTAGATATATATTTTAAACAAAGAATTATCAGATATGGTATGACCTAAGGTAATGATCTATTTTATCATAGAACATAATGTAGTATGATGATCTACGTTTGGTATAATAGGGTATGATCTATGGTATCTGATATGATCTATGGTATAGATAAATATTTCTGTGTAAAATATTTCTATTATTTCCTGTTAAATTAAGTGGTTTTTTCCCCCTTGCAAAATACCTTTCAAATAGAAAGAGGTGCGAAAATTATATAAATAAACCAATAAAAGGGAATGAGATACAATCGGATTCATCCATACAAACACGAGAAGACAGTTATTTGCCTGATAAACACTTCTTCTAACCGACCACCTTGGTTCAAGAAAACATCTCATCAGATATATATTTCAAACGAAGAATAACTTTCAGATCTTTATCATCCCGCTCGATATTTCTGAGCAATTTTGGACACCCCCTACTTGACTCCGATTCTAATATGTCAAAAGCAACATCTACTCTCCAACAAAAGTCTCGCTCCCCGAATCGACTTTTTTTTTAAGCCCCAGTGCTATAGATCCGTCAAGTGTCTCAGAAAGTCAACTTAGTCTTTTTCTGACAAAAGACACGAGCATTCCGTCTCGACGCCGAAGAGACTGGATTCGACGGATAAAGGGATCGGAGTTCCGGTCAAGAGGGCTGGGGGTCAGTGTCGTATATAGTGGACAATAGAATGAGTGTTTACCCCGTCATTTTTTTGTGAAAAGACAGTTTCAAGGAGATAGTTTTGACTTTCTTGATTCTGATTTATTTTTCGGGAATTATATGGGAGTGTGTTGATTGTTATTTAATCCGGATATTTGCTCTGAAAGAACAGTTCAATGAATTTCTTCATCTTTTTCGCTTATAGGAAAAAATGTATTTTATTAATCTGTGGAATTTTGATAGATATGCATAGTACACATTTCTTTTATTTTTATTAAATTACTTTAGAAATTTTACACAATTTTTTCACGGTTAGTATTACAAAAATATATTTCATGCTTTTTTTTGTGGTTTTTCCATCATATCAATAGTTTTTCTTTCTTTTTTTTTCTTTTTAACTACCAGCATTACAGTTTAAACATGCCAGTTATGATATTAGATTTTACCATTCTTTATTCATCATCTTTTTCGCTTATAAAAAAAATGTATTTTATTAATCTGTAGAGTTTTGATAGATATGCTTAGTACATATTTCTTTTATTTTTAGTAAATTATGTTGATTTAGTTTTAGTAAGTTATGTTATTAAATTTTACACCATTATTGCACGATTAGTATTAGAAAAATATGTTTCATGCTTTTTTTGTGGTTTTACCTTCATATTAATAGTTCTTTTTTTAATACCAGCAGTACAGTACACTGCAAAAAAAAAAAAAAAAAAAAAAAAAAAAAAAAAAAAAAGTTATTGATTTTACAGTATAACACTGGCACGCGCGGCAGTGTATTACTGCTTATTTTACTGTTTATTACTGTTAATTTTACGGTATAATACTAGCAGCTGATTTGGCAGCATTATACTGTAAAATCAACAAATTTTTTTTCAGTGTATAAACATGCCAGTTATAATATTAGATATCACCATTCTTTATTCACCATCTTTTTCACTTATAGGAAAAAAGGTATTTTATTAATCTATGGAATTTTCATAAATATGCATAGAACCTATATCTTTATTTTTAGTAAATTACTTTAAAAATTTTACACCATTGCTTTATGATTAGTATTACAAAAATATGTTTCATGCTATTTTAGTGTTTTTTCCTTCATATTAATAGTTTATTTTTTTATTTTTTATACCAACGTTACAGTATAGACATGGCAATTATAATGTTAGATTTTAATAAATGCTTTTTTTTTTAAATTACGCAATCATTCTTTCTAAATGTTATAACAAGAACGAAAAATCATGCAATCGGCATAGATTATGAAACACTTTCCAACACTAACAGAATATTGTTAAGAAATCCATTTTTTTCGTAAGATGGAATGAGATATCTATAAATAAGCAATTTAAAAAGTACATAACTCAGTAAAGTAATTGCTGCCCATATTCGAAGACTTTCGTGCAGCCCTGTATATGATCTACAGAGTTTTTAAACAACACGTAATGCACTACAAATTACATAAAATTGCATATCACAGAGGAAATAGCACTTCTAGCAATTACCAATCGTAGTCAGCCCTTTAAACGAATTATCTTATGCGTCTCTGAACATGAACGATAAATCCTACGCACTCCATAATCCATAGAAAATAAGTTATATTGAACCTTTAGTGATTCATTTAAATTTCATTATGTTTCAAGTATCATAACACATTCCAAATGCACCGCAAACGATTTTTCTCTAGGGATCGCAATGTAAAGGAATTATTTTGTACTTCCCTGTCATTGAACTATATAAATGCTACTATTGTATACTCCGGTGATAGAATGCTGTAGTCTACCTTAGTAATGCATATTAATTTCATTATGTTTGGAATATCGTAACATCAATAAAATGTGCGTCAAACGATTTTTCCCCATAGACCCCAATATAATGAAATTATTTTGGGTGTCCCTGCAGATGAACTATTAATGCTACACACTTCATTTTCAATACTGAATATTCTGTAGTAAAATTTAATAATGTATAAAAATTTCATGACAATCCGAGTATACTTACGAGAGTTAAAGCACGGACAGACGGACAGACAGATAGACAGACAGACAGACAAACTGAATTCATAAACACTTTTCAACTTTGTTGGAAAGTGCTAAAAAGTGAATCTAGGAAAAAAAAGGTGACCGGAAAAAAAGTGACAGTAAAACAAGAGCAGAAAAAATGGTGACAGGAAATAAAGTAACCAGCAAAAAATAACCTGAAAGAAAAAGGGACAAGGTATTGATAAATATTGATAAGTATTGAACTTATTGTTAAATAAGTGTTAAAAACTAACGAGGTAAGAAATGTCCGATTTATATCATTCCCCTAGGCGAATATTTGCTGTAAATATTTGTGAATGCTATTAGCAATGAAATACAAAGGATGTGAATTATCACTTTACGAAACAGTGTACAACCATTAGAGTGAAAAAAATGTCCAGACCGGGGTTCGATCCCGGATCCCTTGGTATAGCGCACCAAGTGCTTTACCAATTAAGCTGGACATTTTTTTCACTGTGTTGGCTGTACGCTGTTTATTAAAGTGATAATTCACATCCTTTGTATTTCATTAATTCACAGCATAATTTCAGCTCTGCTGAAAAATTAATTAGTGCTATTAGCAATAGTGTAAAAAGGTGAGAATATTCGTGTACGAGAATGCTCGTTTTCATCACTACTTGATTTTTGACGAAATATATACGAATATTTCTCATCGATGTCTATGAATGCGAATATTGAAAAGTGGTGTGAATATTTGCATACGAGAATAGTCGTAGTGATGAATACGAGCATTCTCGTACGCGAATAGTCCCACACTTTTTTACACTATTGCTAACATCATTCACAAATATTTACAGCAAATATTCCCCTACGGGAATGATATAAATCAGATATTTGTTACCTCGTTAGTTTATAACTCTTATTTATCAATAAGTTCAACATTTATCGATCTTTATCAATTCCTTGTCTCTTTTTTTCGGTTGCTTTTTTTCCGCTCTTGTTTTTTCTGTCACTTTTTCCGGTTACTTTTTCGGATCACTATTTTTCCGGTTACCCTAAAAAGCATGTTTCAAATGATAACCACGGCAATATTATAAGGTTAATTTTAAATTTCAGTTAATTATGAAAAATGAGGCTATCAGTCTTTAGTTTTCCCGCTCAGTCTTTTCCTGAAAAAAGACAAGAACATTCCATCGTGACGTCATAAATACTTGATCCGACGGATAAAGGGATCAGAGTTCCGGTCAAGAGGACAGGGGTTAGTATCTCACGTAGTAGACAATGCAGAGAGTGTTTACGTTATCCAGGTTTTACTTAATGCCTTTCTTCGTCGTCATTAGAATTTTCCAACATATTTGAAAAGAGGTTATGAATTCTGTCTGCCGTCTGTCTATCGCCTGTCTGTGCTCTAACTCACGTAAATATACTCGAATTGCCTTGAAATTGATACATGTTATTGAGGTTTACTATGGCATGTTTGGTTCCATAATCTATGTCTGATGAATAATTGTTCGTTCTTGTTATAATTGATTATGATGCATTTCCTGCCTTATGGATGACGAAAGAAAATATCCCAGTATGTCAATTTAATACACGTTAAATATTCATATCATCAAAATGTGAAAACTTTAGAACCCAAATTAAACCAGGTAACTTGCCAAACTAAATATTTATTGAAGCAATTGCGACGAACTTTGTGACTGTAATCAACTTTATTTACAATATTTACGCACTTATGCATCTGTTATAGATCTTTAGGTCTATTAGGATTGAGCTTTATGATCTTTTGTGTACAGGGTCATCGAAAAAAGGCTGGACAGATTTTTTTTTTAAAAAGCATAACTCCAAAAGTAATTGATTAAACGCAATAATGTTCTTTCCAAAGTACTCGGCAATTACCCAAGATGCAATTGTTTTAAATCTTGAAGGGCAGTGAGATATAATATATCCCACTTAATTTAAATGCCACAATGGCATCAGAATTCCTGAATAAAATTTTACTTTTATATTGTATGTGAAGAAAAACAATAATTTACTTTAATGATAAATCTGCTCGCAAAAACTGGTGTGATTCAATCGTTTCAACATTTTAGTAACATAAGGACTTTGCCCCTGAAAGGGTTAAAGCCGTGACATTTAGACGATGCGCAGAATCTATGATCTGAGAAAATGCAAATTGCACCACACATTCGCAATTTTCAATTTTGGATGTTTGTGTACATAGAGGATCCTTTCCTACTAAATCGACGATGTTGAAGAAGTTTCTAAAATTGACATTTTCCCCATATCTCCAATTGTTTTAGAGATAGGAGCGCTTTTCACTCCGGAAATGCCATGTAGTTAGAAGTTTAGCTGTTAGTCGAGCGGGTAGCTGTTCGAGTCCAACTAGATATTCGATATTCCTAGCTATTAGAAATCTATTTTAAGCTGTAGATCTCGGTCTCTTTAACTCTCTTTTGTTTCAAAAAAGTAACACACCAGCACACATTTGATTTGACAGATATATTTGTTTTGTTCTTTTTGGCCCAGCATCGGAGCAAATATGAGATACACCTTTTCTACGCCAGACTGGTGTATATTTTTTACAAAATGAATAACGAATGCTATACGTGTTATCATAATGAAGTTTATATCGCAGAAAATTGAAGGTAGATTTATTAATCTGAGGAAATTTTAATTACTTTCTTAAACACTGGGAGGGGATTAATCTTTCTTCAGGTTACGCCCCTGCTATTTCAAGCAGCTTTAATGCCCATCACATTAATCCATATCAGACATAAATCACAATTAATTACTTTGGAAAAATCACGAAATTCCACTATCCACGGTACGAATCGAATCATTAATACATTTCTTATATCATTATGTGAAGGTTCACGCCCAGGTAGTCCATCAGTCGCTTTAATACATATAAGCTTAACAATACATGGTATAATATAATACTCTTACCACGAAATTTCAGGGTTAAGAAAACCGTGTGAACACCCCTACACTGACCCTTAAGATGACCTTTCCAACAAAAAAGGATCTCGAATTTGAACAAGCCCCATCTGTGCGCGTGCGCATTTATGATGGATGACGTCAGGTGATCAAATATCCCGAGGCGACATCAAATTTATTAGTATGATTTTTTTTTTTTTTTATCAAACGCCCTATCACGTTTGGTGTTTAGGTTCTTTATAATTGTCAAAATAAACCACACAGTTTATACAAAAAATTAATGTAACAGATTGAGTTGGGATAACAATGAGATTTTAGGTTAAGAAAATGGTTTGATTATTATTTTCTTTATTTTTTTAAAAAAGAAATTAATCAAAGCTCGTATTCTGCAGAGTGAGAACAATACAATGTTCTTTAATGGATGGCGATGAAAAACTAAAGCACGATTTACAAAGCGTAAATAGCAGCGTCACGAACTTTAAACAGTAGATAGAAAATGAACAAAACTTGGCAGAAAATGGTTTTAAAATAGCGGAAATTGTGGGCAATGATTTTTGGGGTGTTTTGTAAACAATGAAATCGCTGATGGATTGTAAAAAATTGATATATGCGGTAACTTGTTTCGTTTAACACTAAATGGTAGTTGATTGTATAGGTGGGATAAAATTGGAGGTGTTTGAAGAATTGTTAGTTCTATAGATTCATGCTTTAAAGCAAATAAATGTTTTATTCAATTATTTGCTGGGTGCTTTGTAAATACAACAATTCAAAATGTGTTTGTAGTTTTACAAATATCGGTCTTTATTCCGTCAAAATAATGATTTTCGTTCTTTTTTTTTTTTTCTTATAATAGCTTTGAAAATTTTGCAGTGTCAGATGAAAATGTTTTCCTATAATATTCCAAGTAACTTTAGCCAGGTGTATCTGGTTATATATGTTACATATTATCTGTTTTACATGCAATTATTTTTAGACAATTTACAGCGGTTGCAGAAATTATAAGAAAACATTTCGTTGATTTATTTTCCACCGAGTGTTTCATAAGAATTGTTCTTACAAAAACTTGTGAATTCTTGCCTGACTCGATATTTGTTCAGTCAATTCAAATTTGCGAATTCAGAGTTATGGATGATGAGGTGATTTACTTGAAAGACACAGTGAACACTTGTAATTCTCAAACGGTTAAAAGTAAAATGTACTCTAAGATTAATTTTAGCACAATTATTCAAATTGGTAAAAAAAATCACATGAGTCGTAATTTCCCAACTAGGCGAAATATGTGATTTATTAAAAGGATCCCCTGGTTCGTATCCTGGTCCGGGCATTTTCGCCTACTTGGGAAATTACAACTCATATGATTTCTTTACCAATTTGAATAATTGTGTTAAAATTAATCTTGTGTAATCATGTATCTAGCATTTACTGGAGTCCCATTACCTGAGATTTAATTCTGTTCAGTTGATTCAGATATCAGACTAGATGCTATGATCAATAAGGTTAACTGGGTGAATTAGATCCTCCAGATTCGTTCGGGATGGCTCAGTTGGTAGAGCATTTGTAGCTTCAGACAATAGATCCCTGGTTCGTATCCTGGCCGGACATTTTTCTACCAGTTGTGAAATTAAACTCACATGGTTAAAAGTACTACTTAAATAATGTTGTTACAAATTCGTTATATTTTATATAACAAATGCCCCAATCTTTTTTCAAGATTTCACTTGAAGATAATCCATGATGACTCTTTCTTTGATCTTAAGTCCGTTTGTTGTAGTAAACTTGTCTTAAAGGTTTTCAATTTTTAAGATTCGTTATTTTTTTCAAAATCGAAAGTAAACCTTCGTGTTACTTTTAATGCACATTAATGAAATAATTTCCACTTATCCATATTTAAAACTATTTAAAATATTCTAATTCCGATATCAAATAACTCTGGCACCACATCAAATAGATGGGAAGTAACAGTGACGCCACAGACAGGCAGAAGTATCAGTCTCAGCGTAACTGAAATGTTACCCTTTTAGTAAATCACAGAGTAAATGTGTGCTGACCGTCACTTGGTGACTCTTACGTGAAGTAACTGCGACCATTTTGTGTGTGTGTGAACTTATGAGGTGAGATTACAATTTTTAAGTATCACATTTGAAATGCTTTACTTTTGAGAAACGGTTAAAAGTACTAATTAAATAGTACTGTTATAAATTGGTGACCTCGTTAATGTCGCTTGCAATACGTCAAAAAAAAAAAAAAAAAAAATAGGGCATATCGATGTCACAGTCACGTGAATTTCACTCATTTTCCACGTCTTGTGACGATAGTAAAATTCGTAAGTTAAAATGCATTTTACCTATCATGGTATAAAGAAACTGAATGATTGTTTTCTTACTTTTTTTTTATACAAATGTATATATCTTTGTAATTGATTTTAATTTAATTGATTTAATTTTTATTTAATTGATTGTTATCACTTCTTGTGATTTTAATGAACCCTTCTAACTTGAAAATAGATATTTTCAAAGTATGCATGAAATATTTTGATATATGAATATAAATAATAATTAACTTAGTTAGATCACTGGATTTGTATATAATACGATACAAATATATAACATAATTTGTATATACTTATTTTGTGACTCTTACAATTATACAAACAAAAAATACTAAACTACACTGCAAAAAAAAATGTTGATTTTACAGTATAATACTGGTAGCTGGGATGCCAATATTATACTGTAAAATCAACATTTTTTTTTTTTAGCAGTGTAATAATACAATCAATAATATACACCGGTTCTAAAAATGAAATAGATTCGTAAAATGTGTAGCTACAAATTTATAATTCGATGCGCATACAAATCGATGATTAGTCTGATCCTTATCTTATTGCGACAACTTAGTAGTTTCAAATATGGTAACTAATTCTTCAGGACTTGCTTGCAAATCATGAGACTTATTAATGCTTATCCCATCATGATACATGTCATCATCACATACAAAATAAAACATTGTAAATGATCGATACTCGATCATTTTTCACAATTAATCGCAATTTTGCATCTAACACCTTTCATCAACAAATCTCACTTCAGCAAAAATATCCCATTCCTTCTCAGCACCTTATCAGGGCCTCTGCTGAATTGGTTACCGGCAACACCCAGTCACTTAAATTCGAATTAAAAATAAATGCAATCTGAGTGCCCTAGGCTTTCCCTTTCACACTAGGGTCGTCACCTTATAATAGACTACGGATCGTTTCAATGTCAAATTGGAGTTTATTTCATTTTTTTATTCTACAGGCACTGACACGTATCCAGTTACCCTAAAACAAACATATCAGATATGATATGAGAATATTCCACCCCCTAAGCTTACATAAGTTTGTTAAGGAGCTGGCAGTTTCTATCTACTCCTGAGTGACAACTTAGGAGGGGTGAAATGAGTAGAAGTTAGGTTATGTGGGTTGTTCAACGTTATCTTCACTTGGCGTGTCATTTCGATTCTAACTTGCTTTCGCGAAATATCAGAGACGTTAGGTAATCGCTTAGTTGGCGAATTGCTTATTAGACTTGGTCGACATCCGCTTCATAGCATATATATTTTTAAATTTTGCTTATGGATAATTGCTTTTTTTTTTTTGGACTTCTTTTTGTTTTAATATTTCTTGGGTTTCATTTTGATACGTTATAAGGGGCATAATATTGTCATTTAATGCTGACAATATATGAGGAAATAACATATATTTACTTTGAATTATACTTATGATGCTCCTCTGATGAACCCATAAGTTATTCATAGAATTTCATATTTGATTTTCATCTTTTTGGGTTTAATTTTGTAGTATCATTTCATTTTAATTGTATACCGTCTCTTTCTTAGTTTTTCACACGTGATTTCATTTTAACTATATATATATATATATTTAAAGTTAAAATGATAATATATATATTATCATTATATATACACGAAAAAGCTAAAAACAACGTTGAAGCACACAAATTACAAAACTTTAAAACACATATGGCCGTTTCAAGGATACAAAGATCCCCTTCATCAGTGTAAGGTGAGAAAAAACAAAAAATTAAAAACAAAAAAAATCTTAAAAGGGTTCAAAAGAACCACGCTCGGCTGTAGCCCCGAGTAGTGGCTGTAATTTGACCAAAATCGCAAGGCAAATGTAACCAGAAGAGCAGAAGTGACGCAGTTGACACGAAATCACCGAAAACAGGCATCACCCCGCAGGTTCTCTCCAAACGGGAGAAAGAAAAGGGGTGCTGAACATTTCATTCACCAATGAATCTGTATAATTATAAATATAATGTGCCTCGTAAAAGTCAAGATCAAATATTGAATTGCAATTTTGAATAATTTTGGCTCCGGAAGAGTTAAATCTATGGTCAAAATTCCAACAATGCCTCGCTATTGTAGATATATCAAGTTCCTGCTTTTTGAGGTAACCTTCGTGTTTTTTAACCTAAATTTAAGTGCTCACCTCGTCTGTCCAATATAAGAAAGACCACATTCACAGTATATTCTGTAAATACCCCAACTATTATGACTTGATATGTGTTTTAGAGGACGTATGTGTTTTTAAGTTTTGTAATTTATGTGCTTCAACGTCGTTTTTAGCCTTTTCGTATTAATAACCGCACAAAGTGTACCTTTTATACCTAATATATATATATATATATATATATATATATAATTATAATATCTATGAATTTAAAAAAACATATCAAGTTCTATTATCATTCTACTTAAATCTCATATATATATATAAAACAGTAGATGTCTGTCTGCCTGCCCGCGGATTTCACCGTAATTATAACACCTAGGATTCTGAAATTTTTGTCATGTGTAGATACTGTCACCGGAAAGTGTACCTCGCCACCGGATTTTTAAATTTTAATTTAAATTTAAAAAAAATTAAAATATGCATATGGAATTTTGGGTTTGAGGCTATTTTATGCTCTCCGCCAATCCCCAGCAATGAAACAGCCAGCGAATGAGAGATCCAGCGAAGCGACAGCAAACGTGCATATGACATTCTGGTTTGAGGCTATTTACAACTCTCCGCCAATGAGAGCAGGCGAAAGATCTGTCGATAGCCACAACATTCACTGCTCGGAGTTTTAGCTTGGCTAACAAGAGCAAGCAGCAGTTTTTACTGTTGAGCTTTAGTTTTCTATTTTTAAACATTTTTCTATTGTAAAATATATTGTTTACTAATTAAAATTCCCGTAAGTTAGTTATAAATAGTTATTTACAATCTTTCTTCCTATTACTGTTTTTGACTGTATTTTTAGTTAGTTTGTTTCATTTTTGAACATTTTTAGTCGCACAAGAATCAAATGATTTTCTTGAACTTTACTTTCTATAAAATGAAAATATTCAGTAAATAATTTGAGTTCTTGGGCGGTTAGGAATCCATTGTGATTTATTTTTTACCTCATACTTACAAATTAAATATTTTTGGTGGAAACATACATCTTACATTACATTTTTGAGTATTTATTTATTGTTTACAATTTTTGTTCCTGTAATTGTTTTGGATTATATTTTTAGTTCCCGAGAATGGTGAATTCATAACATGCGATAAATTGTTAAGATGTATGTTCTCATTAAGATTTGTTATTGAACTCCATTTAAGAACCATTTTTAACTCCATTTAAGAACTTTCATTTAAGAACTTTTTTAGTCGCCCAAGAATCTAATGTTTTTCTTAAACTTTACTTTGAATAAAATGAAAACATTCAATAAATAATTATTAAATTGTTTTGATGAACTGATTGGAAATTCCAAGTGCGGGAAATATTTATGATGTGCATTTTGTGACATGAGTTTCATAAAAATCACACATGAATGGACTCTTAATCACCTGAGAACAGAAATTATTTGCTGAATGTTTTCATTTTATAGAAAGTAAAGTTCAAGAAAAGCAGTCGATTCTTGGGCGACTAAAAATATTCTTTAATGAAACAGATTCTCTGAGCTGTTTCTATATATTCATTATTTTTTTGTTGGGGAGTTTTTGAGTGATGTTTATGACTTTAATAGTTTTGATGAAAACATACATCTTACATTAAATTTTTGAGTATTTATTTATTGTTTACAATTTTGGTTCCTGTAATTATTTTGTACAACATTTTTAGTTCCCGAGAATGGTGAATTCATAACATGCGATAAATTGTTAAGATGTATGTTCTCATTAAGATTTGTTATTGAACTCCATTTAAGAAGTTTCATTTAAGAACTTTTTTAGTCGCCCAAGAATCTAATGTTTTTCTTGAACTTTACTTTCTATAAAATGAAAACATTCAGTAAATAGTAATTATTAAATTGTTTTGATGAACTGATTGGAAATTCCAAGTCCGTGAAATATTTATGATGTGCATTTTGTGACATGAGTTTCATAAGAATCACTCACATATAGGACAAAATTAGCACTCACCAATCTGCGAGTAATACTGAAAATTTGTCGATTGACTGTTTTGCCACCACTGGCCATCTTAATAGTCACACTCGCCAATTGCGATGATTGAATGAAAAAAAGATTTTTTTCCTTGCTGTCGTTTGGTGATTTTCAAAACCATTTGGTACATTTCACAATTTCCCCCCCCCCCCCTCCAAAAAAAAATCATTTGACGAATTGTGATTTTTTTTTTTTTTTTTTTTTTTTTTTTTTTTTTTAAAGCCATTTGCCGATATTTGCATTTTTTTCCCCGAGACCATTTGATGAATTTTGAGATTTTTCAACTATTGATTGATGAATTTTGTGGTTTTTCCGCTATCGATTGATGAATTTTGCTATTTTTCCACTATCAATTGATGAATTTTGTGATTTTTCCGCTATCAATTGATGTATTTTGTGATTTTTCCGCTATCAATTGATGAATTTTGTGATTTTTCCGCTATCAATTGATTTTTTCTCCCGTGATCATTTGACGAATTTTGAGAATTTTTTTTATGAAACTATAGGTATGACGGATTTCTCGATTTTTTTTTTCCACGACAGTTTGACAAAATTATTTTTTTCCT
Source organism: Maratus michaelseni (assembly GCA_963931845.1). Lineage (NCBI taxonomy): Eukaryota > Metazoa > Arthropoda > Arachnida > Araneae > Salticidae > Maratus > Maratus michaelseni. Next base: position 89,790,899 of record OZ007594.1, on the reverse strand, counting down.
GCAATTATTTTGCGAAATTCGCTATATTTTTCGAGATTGACAAATTCTGCTATTTATTTCCACGATTCCTTGACAAAATTGGTTTTCTTTTTTTGCGGTCATTTCATGAATTTCATGATTTTTCCTCAACTGACAAATTTTGCGATTTATTAACCGAGACAATTTTCCGATTTCTTTTACGAGACCGTTTGAGATTAGACGAACGTCGCAATTTTTTTCCCGACATTATTTTATGAATTCCGCTATTTATTCATCAATCGTTTGACAAATTTTGCAATTTTTTACATTATATCGTTTTGACAACAGTTGCATTAGTTTTATATTTATTTGCAATTTTAAGGAAAAAAAAATTATACTTATATTATTTTTTGCATCTTAATTGTATTTATACTTAATTATCTTTGCATCTTCAAAATTTAATTATTTGAATCTTGTATAAACTAATTGTTTGCATCTTATCTAAATTAAATTGTTTGCATTAGTTTTTTAGATTAAAAAAATATTAATTATGATTTAAAAAAATTGTCTGGCTCTGATGGGGCCTTTCCCCCCCCCCTTCCCCCCTATGCTCACCATTCCGACTCCAATCAAAGTATCAAAGCGCACATCCAGATTGCTCCTACATCTGCATCACTCCACCGCAGCCTGCTGCGAGAGAACTTTTATATTTTTGAATCTTCTGATGCCATCTCCATAGACTGTTCTCATCTAGATGTGAAGTAAACGTGGGCATTACGCCCCACGTAGGCATTCTTCAGTAATCGTCTTTGATCTTTGATCTTTGAGTTTTATTTTTAAAGTTATTCTTTTAGTTTCAGGAAATTCTTACAACACCTGTCAAACTTTTCATATGGCACCACCACGCAAGAAAAAATGTCTACAAAACATAAATAAAAAAAGAAGAAACAGTAGGGCCAATGAATCCCAAGAACAACGTGAGGCAAGACTTGCTGCAGATGCTGTTAGTAGAGCCAGCTAATCTGAAGACCAACGGGAAGCAAGACTTGCTGCAGATACTGTTAGGAGAACCAGCCAATATGGATGATATGGATTCTGTAATCAGAATTCATATACCCACAGGTGGTAATTGCTTTAATTTTGAAGATTTGGTAGCGGAAAGTACATCATCGGTTGAATATATTGAACGGGGATGTGATTTTTGTGGACTCTCTAAAACAAGAAAGAGAAACTAATATCGCCATCAAATTATTTATTTATGCAAATGATGATATTTACCTCACAGGGTAAAATTACTGATTACAAATTATTAGGTGTTCCGACAGCACGTCTCATTATTCACGATGGAGTCTATGAAGTTATGTCTGGTATATTTCATTACGGCGATTCAACACATGGAGGACATTATTCCAGTTATCATCGAATGGAAGACCGATGGTGCCACGCAAATGATGAACAAGTTGTAAAACAGGATTGGCCAACATATAGTGAGAATTTATATCTCATTTTCTTGAAGAGAGTTGCATCAGTTTAATATTTAGGAATAGAATTTTCATGAAACAGTGAAATGATTTGTTGTATAAAAGAGTGCGTTCAAGTAGTCTGTCAGGATTGTTGTTATTGTTTAGTCTTTGCTTTTTGAACCGAACTTGATTCACGATCAATAATCATTAAGGGAATATTAAGTGTATACTAAATATAAAGTTTTGTGAACATCCAAGCATTTAACATCTACGAGATGGCTGTACATTCGCAGATGGTGATATCGCTTGCAGAAAATAGTACGGTAGCATAATACAAAGTTTTAAAATGACATGTTTTCAGAATATAATTTTTTTTTTCATGTTTTATGTTTATTATATTGTATAGATTGTGTTTTATTTTGTTGTATAGATTGTGTTTTATTTAATTGTATAGATTTTGTTGTATTTAATTGTATATAATGTGTATTTATTGAAATGCTTTGTTTATGTAAAGATATTGAGTTCCAAAGGAACAATACCTGTTGTTAGTGTAGGCAAATTTTTTTTAAACTCCTAAAAGAAAGGCTTTTGGTTTATGGGTAAAACATAAAATAAATATTTGATTCTAAACGCATTTGCCTTTCTTTTAGCCAGTCCTAAGCCTGGATAAAAGCTTGAAGGAAAAAATAATGCCATTTAGCTTTTCATAAAAAATTCTGAGAAATTCCAAGTTTGCTTACAGTACCATATTGGGATTCTGCATGGCACGCCCAGTGTATGCTGTGTCTATGGCAGTGGGGCCTCTAACATTACTTTCGTTTAAAATTAAAAAATCATTTAACCCTGATTTCAGGTACGTTTAAGGTTGTTAGCACGGGCAATGGCGGGCGGGTAAGCTAGTTTAAGATATATATGTGTGAAGTGTGAGTGCTGTTTATTCATACCAGATATTCCAGCGTATAACGCGCTCCGGTGTATAAACCGAAACTTTAAGAGTACATTTTCCAGTTTTTGGGGTGTTTTCGCCGTATAATGCGCACCTGCGTCTTCACAAAGAAATCGTCACGAGATTTGTAGCTAAATATTATTAATAAAAAATATAATAATAAAAATAATAAAATAATAAAGAGCACTTAAAAGCGTAAGAGTCAGTATTTTTCCTGCAATCTAAAGCAAGCATTATTAAGCTCACAATGTATAGTATATTTTTTTTAATGTAGATTACTTATTTCAATTCTTATGATCACCTGTTTTTTTTAATTTTTATTTGTGAATTTTATAACCGACATATAACACGTACCAGTAAATTTCGATCAATTTTCTTATACCAAAAGTTCGCGTTACACACGAAAGTACGGTAATCCTACTTGCAAGAAGATATTTATCATTTCAAAATATATTTTAATCATTTCGGGTGCTATATATATATACTAGGAGAGGGATCAGCCCCCTACTCGCTAACGCTCGCCAACCCTCGTGAATTGCTAAGCAATTCGCATTTAGACCGCTACGTGGTCCCAAGTACTTCCAGCTGGAATGAGTACTTCCATAAATCATTTTAACATATGAAATTGACATTTTTTTATGTAAAAAAAGTATCTGAAAACTTCGTTGAAAACACAATTAAAAACGGTGCTACCAATGGGCATAAATCATTTAAATAATATGAAAAAGTGATCTTAGAAAAACAATTGTTTAAAACTCATTGCTCCTATAACATTGTACAGCACGGCTTAAATTCATTAAAAAAAAACACTAAGTGATAGGAAGATAGTTTATATATATCATCAATCATTGTTTAAATTTCATTCGACATATTACTGTTCTAATTCATTACAGATTTTTGTAAAAGAAGTAATTTTTTACTTCACCAAGACAGCAACAGATGGCAGTGGGTGCAATCTAGACAGTTGATATTTTTATTCTCTCCGGCTTTCGTGTGAGTGAAATTCGTAAATAAATTCTAAATAAGAGCTGAAAATTCGTTTATAATTAACAATATTACTCATAATTAAAATGAGGAATCATCTCAAACGCTTTGGATTACGTACATGTTATTTTATTTTTAATAATAACTAGATTGAGTTTCACTGCTTTCACAATGGCTGCCATATTGGAGCTGGAAACTATGGTTTTTGCCAAACGATAATCTATAAATTCAGCTTTTTTTCTGCGCCACGTAAGAGAAATATATATATATAGATATATGTTTTTAATTTTTGTGAAAAAATACTTTTAGATTTAAAAAAAAATAAAAACAATAATCCAAATGACAAAAATTATGGATTACTAAAATTTAACGGATATGCCATTAACTGAAATCTAATTAATATGGTTATTTTGCATGTTATTAATATGACAAAATGCTATGGATGAGTTTTTTACAACGTTTGGATAAAATAGACATAACAACTTTCCAGTATTTCTTTTTCTTTTTTTTCCCACAAACTATTCGTTCAGAAATGTAACCCCTTGTGGTAGCGTGAGACGTTGTATATATACTTAATAAATTCCATTTATCGTTTGAAACGAAAAAACTTTATTTTAAATTAACACGTTAAAAAAAGAAAGCAAAAGTAAAAATGAAAAATTATGATAAGCATCCATGCCGTAAATTTACATGGTCAGCCAAATTCCTATTCTGGCGTCCGCTCAAAGTGGAACCTCACTCTTGAGTATTCCAAATCCAACTGATTCAACATTCAACTCCTTCCACCATCAACTGACGTCTGCAATTTCACTTCCCAGAGGCTTTCCTTGCATTCCAGGAATTTCCCAGAAAACATTGCATGTCGTAGGGGCCCAGTTCTTTGTATCCACAAGAACAATACTTTTCAATTCTTATCTACTCATTCAGATAACATACCATTCAATACAAAGCATGTATTGCAGCTTTGCTTATCTCAAAGTGAAAATGAAATTCACACTATTGATAGAATTTTTGTCAATAGAGATCAATCTGTCAGATTATTTTCATTCCAGAGAGATTATCCTTTTTCCACAAATAAGGGAGGAGTTGAAACATGTCAACTCATCACAACACCTCCCCCTAAGAAAAAATTTCTAGAAGAAATTTGGCATATATATTAATAGAATAAGCTCCTTCAATCAATTTCTAAAGAGGTCAACAAAGCACAAAGGAATTTTGAATAACACATGAAAAATCCCTATAGAAAACAAACACATTCCCATACTCAGTATTTGATAGACCACACTGTCAACAGGATTTACTATAATCCCATAACTACAATACCTAAGTATAATTCCAGGAATAATTTATACTATTGATGCCCTAAGAAACAATTTTGAAATATTTCACATACATATAATACCAAATACAGATTACACTTTACATGATTCTAACAAAAAAATAATAATAATGAAAAAAAAATCTATTTACAACACAATGCCTAAAACGATTCTCTTAAAAACTTGCTACTGGAAAACCTTATTTTTTTTTACATTCCGACATACCGCAAACTAAAAATAAACTTACGCCTGTCTACTCAACCCATCGGCATTACCATGTAACTTTCCAGGTTTATGTTTTACTTCAAAATTTAATGATTGAAGAAATAAGGCCCAGCGTGTCAAACGAGAGTTAGTTCCAACCATTTTTTTCAAATACACTAAAGGATTATGATCAGTTTGTAATTCGAATATCAACCCATCCAAGTAATAGTTTAATTTTTTTAAACCATAAACTACAGCTGCCAATTCTCTTTCAATTGTACTGTAATTTTGCTCAGCTCGCGAAAACTTCTTGCTCAGATACAAAATAGGGTGCTCCTCATCTTGGATTATTTGAGATAAAACGATTCCAGCCCCATACAAACTCGCATCAGTTTGCACAATAAATTTTTGTGTAAAATCAGGCGCATATAAAACTGGACTCTCCATTAATTTATTCTTCAATTCATTAAATGATTCATTACATTTCTCATCCCATTGTATTTTTTCTTTCTTTATTTTCCCTTTCAGTGCATCCGTTAATGGCACAGCTATCGTAGCATAATTCTTAATATATCTAGCGTAATAACCGACCATACCAAGATATGCCCTTAATTGCGTTTTATTTGTTGGTATAGGGAAATCCTTAATCGCTTGTAACTTAGCCTCCCCAGGAGATCTTTTTCCTGACCCAACTTCATGACCCAAAAATTTGACATGATCCTGTGCAAATTTGCACTTAGATGGCTTCACAGTTAAATTAGCTTCCTTCAAACGCTTCAGTACTATTTCTATATCCTTCAAATGCTGTTCCCATGAAGAAGAAAATATAGCTATATCATCGATGTATGGTACCGCAAAATACTCTAACCCATTCAAAACTATAGCAATTAACCTGCAAAAATAATATGCCGAATTTAGGAGCCCAAACATCATAACTTTAGGGATAAACATGCCAAAGGGCGTAACAAAAGCAGCATATCTTTGTGCTCTCTTTGTTAATGGGATCTGAAAATAGCCCTTTGTTAAATCCATTATAGTTATGTAAGGTGCTGCACTAACCTTTTCAACGACTTCCTCTATATTAGGAAGAGGAAAAAATTCTGTTCTAGTCTTTTTATTTAGATTCCTATAATCAACACAGGGCCGTGGATCTTTGCCCGCACATTCAACCAATATCATCGGTGACGCATAATCCGATTGACCCACTTCTATCACCCCCAGGTCTAAAAGTCTTCGAATTTCTTCCCTTAGAATATCCATTTGTCTTGGTGACATGCGATATGGTTTAGATCTTACCGGAATATCATCGGTCAAGACTATATCCATCTCAACAAGAGCAGAACTACCCGGATCAGTAGAAAATACCTTCTTATGGCGTTCTATCATCGACTGAAAATCCCCGATTTGCTCTGTTGACATCCTTTTTTCTAATTCACTCCCTTTTACCAGCTCCCTGAAATCAAATTGAGTGGGATCCGCCATTGGGTAAGGTATTACTGCCTCATCTTCAATAGACTGGCCCACTTCATCAATTAACAAATTAACAAACTCTGGTCTACTATGGTATGGTTTTATCAAGTTGACATGATAAATGGTCGCTTTATTTCTCTTCTCTGGAATGTCAATGGTATAGTTTGTTTGGGAGATAACCCCTGTGATCGTACCCGGCCCAATCCAATTTACCGCCATCTTGTTTGGTTTAGATGTGGCCAACACCAACACTTTATCCCCCACATTAAATTTTCTATATACAGCATTTTTGTCATACCACTGTTTGCGTTTCACTTGACATTCTGCCATCCTTTCACATGCCAAATCCTGACAACGTTTTAATCTGTTACTCAGATTCAAAATATAATCCACTATATTCTGATCTATATTTTCATTCTCCATCCAATTTTCATAAACCAGCGTATGCGGCATCCTCAAATTTTTTCCATGTACTAATTCAGCAGGACTAAAACCAGTACTCTCATGAGTCACTGTGCGTAACGCAAATAAAGCCATAGGCAAAACAGATTCCCAATCTTTTCCCGACTCCAAACACAAAGTTTTTAATACCTTCTTCAGACTACCATGCATTCTCTCTACACTGTTTGACTCTGGATGACACACGGAACTATGTACAACCTTTATTCCAAATTTATCAAAAAATTCAGATGTTAATTCACTAGTGAAATATTTTCCTAAATCACTTTGTACCTCCCTTGGATACCCTGTTCTCGAAAATATTTGCAAAAACGCATCAATCACGGAAGCAGAACTCAAATTTTCTACTGGTATAGCATCTGGATACTTTGAAGCGTAACAAATTGAAGTGATCAAATATCTGTTACTTCTTTCACTAAGACTTAAGGGCCCCACAGCATCAATATTAATTCTCGAGAAAACTTCTGAAATTATTGGCACAAGTTTCATCGGCGCCTTTTTCTTATCCCTATTTTTCCCAACTTTCTGACAAGGATCATAAGTCCTCACAAATTCCTCTATCTCTTTGTAACAATTAGGCCAAAAATAACACCTTATTATCCTGTCCTTCGTTTTTGTTGCCCCCAAATGCCCAGAAACTTCCTCGTGACACATTTTCAAAATTCGATTACGAAATTCCAACGGTAAAACTAATTGCAATTTCTCATCCCCACTGTTAGATTTTGAAATTCTAACAAGTTTATCATGCATCACTATAAACTCATTTTCTCCTACCTGATTAGCTTTTTCCCACAGTGTTTTTAAGGTTGAACAATTTTTCTGCGCTAATATGAAATCTTTTGCTGTAATTTTATTTAATCCAACATCTGATTTATCCTCCCATTCAGGCAAAACAACCAGATCTTCATTTATAACCTCATTTTCCGCGAATTCTTCAGTTTGCTCATCTTGTTCTCCCACACCTACCTCCTCAGAATTCAAAATCTCTTTTTCTCTACTTTGTTTTTCTATCAACCTTTTTAATGACTCATTCTTACTCCTAGTCATTACCATATTTAAAGGAATTTTATTCTTACAATTCTTTTCGATTAACTCAGCCGTCTTATTACCTAAAAGATAATAACCCTGTTCTAAATCCGCAGGTTTAACAGCTGCCTTGGTGGTAATAATCCCAAAATCCCCTTCTATGGTTACCCAAGCTAATGGTAAACATTTACACTCATTGCCTAGCGGTTGTCTAACCCATATAGCTTCCCCGACTAAATCTTCGTTTTTTATCCAGTTTTTATCACATAAATCAATTCCTGCTCCCGTGTCTCTCAAATAATTTCTTTCAACACCATTTATAACAGCCTTCTTTAGATAGGGCTTAAAACACTCACTTAAATTTATATCATCTCTTAAATGGCTTATTACATCACCCTGATTTTTCTTTTTTAACCATTCTGGACATTCCGGTTTGATATGCCCAGGTTTGAAACAAAAATAACAGTGAATTTGCCTTTTTTTCTCAAAAGCATGATCTTTCTTAAACTGGTCAGTTTTCCCTACATCTTTTCTATTCTCAAATTCCGATTTTGGTTTAATTTCATTTCTACTTTTAGAATTAAAGCTGTCTTTTTGCTTATCCTGAAAAGATTTATTTTCCCAAGGTTTTCTATCCGACCTCTTAAATTCCCTTCTTATACACTCAAATTTATCTGATTTTTCCGCGAGTTTCGAAGCAATCTTTATTTCCTCCCAATCATCCATAAATTTTTCTTTTATCTCAAAAGGGACACGTTTTTTCAATTGCTCCGTGAGCATTAGTTCTTTTAAGGACTCAAAATCCCTCACTTCTAACGACTCTAACCAATTATCTAGATAACCCCTTAGCTCATAAATCAGATCCACCCATAATTCACCAGATTTTCTTTGATGAGTTTCAAATTTTTGTTTTAAGGCGCCTGTACTTAGCCTAAACCTATCTAACAAAACTTTCTTTATATGCAGAAAATCATCACATTTGTCTGCTGGTTGTTTTACTACAATTTCGGCAATATCAGAGGGTAATAAAGGAATTAATTGACTAACCAAATCTTCCTGAGAAACTTTAGCTTTCTCGGCTTGCCTTTCAAAAATCATAAAGAAAAGCGTTATATCAATTAATTTAGAATCAAAACGCGGAACCAAATCCTTTAAATTTACCTTAGGAGTTCTATGAAAATCTACATTTGATTCATTAGATGAAACACTAACAACATCTGCAGAATTCTGAATACGCAATTTCTCTAATTCAAATTGCTGTTGTTTCTCAAGTTTTTGTAATTCAAGTTGTTTTTCAAGTTGTTTTTCGAGTTTATCTGCCTCAAGTTGTTTCTCAAGTTTATCTACCTCAAGTTGTTTTTCAAGTTTATCTAACTCAAATTTCCTAAGTTTATCTTTTTCCTCTTGCGCAATCTTATCTAATTCAATTTGCCTCTCTCTTTCTTTACGATCTTTTTCAATTTGTCTCTCTTGTTCTTTACGATCTTTTTCAATTTGTTTTTCCTGTTCTTTCCGCTCTGCCTCCTGTTCAAGAATATATTGCAAGCGAAGTTTTGCGTAACTTTCTTTATAATCCTCAGCACTAACGATAGCCTGAATTATAGCTTGATTTTTACACGTTTTTGACACACTGGTCTCAAATTCCTCTGCTAATAATAGCAAGACATTTTTATTATATTTTACTAAATAGTCTGCCATATTTTCCCCCAAAATATAATAAATTTCAAAATAACAGATATATTCAATTTACAATAATACAATAAATACAGAAATAGAATTTTCTTCACTATACGTATAATAATGTATTCAAAAACGACACAATTTCAATATAGCAAATTCTCATGCAACAGTGACGTCTTTCAAACTGAGTATATCCCCCAAAATAAATTTTATACCCAACAGTACAGTATAACATCAATTTATTTTGAAACATTAATCATAATCATCCACAGTATACCCATAAAATTAAGCTATAACTTTATTACTGTAATAAATAAAATGTATGTAAACAAAACTCTTAATTCCAAAATTTTTATACAAAATTATGATTAAAATACCCTGATTAATAATCTCAATTAATCAATAACAATTTACTATACCCCAAGTAAATTTTAACATATACATAAATATAAAATTTTCTTAACCCAATATTATACCAAACAGATACCAGAAAATCAACAAACATAAAAATTCTAACTAAAAATTTAAGTACCAAATTAATAGCTTCCCTAGAATTCTTAAATTTCACATAGAGTTTTGTTCCCCAAAATTAAAATTTATACACAAAATTCAATTTAAAACAGACCTCTACAGAAGATTTCATAAAAGAGCTTACCTCCAGATGCAGATATTTCCTCCACACTGATACCAGGCTTCCAAGCACTTTTAAAGATGACACACACACAGATTTTTGAAGATTTGAAGACACTGATGAGGCACTAATTGCACCTTAGATTCGTATGTAGACAACTCAGATGGTACGCCGCATATCTTCATTTCACTGATATATTTTGAAGCACACATAAATAGCACCAAGTCTATAGTTGACTGTTCATACACCTCACAGATTTAGTCGATAAAGTTCCTTTACCAGTTCTCTACTTGCTAGAACTCCGAGAAAAACCCACGACTCCAATTAGACTTCAAGACTCCACAACTCTGCTCGTCCGTTTTCCACTGGCTCTTCATCTGTTTAATCAGGTTAACGCATAGATCCGTAATCTAATTTACTTTAGATCACATATCCCATTTGCTGCCACCAATTAATTATATATACTATTGCTGTGGTAGCGTGAGACGTTGTATATATACTTAATAAATTCCATTTATCGTTTGAAACGAAAAAACTTTATTTTAAATTAACACGTTAAAAAAAGAAAACAAAAGTAAAAATGAAAAATTATGATAAGCATCCATGCCGTAAATTTACATGGTCAGCCAAATTCCGATTCTGGCGTCCGCTCAAAGTGGAACCTCACTCTTGAGTATTCCAAATCCAACTGATTCAACATTCAACTCCTTCCACCATCAACTGACGTCTGCAATTTCACTTCCCAGAGGCTTTCCTTGCATTCCAGGAATTTCCCAGAAAACATTGCATGTCGTAGGGGCCCAGTTCTTTGTATCCACAAGAACAATACTTTTCAATTCTTATCTACTCATTCAGATAACATACCATTCAATACAAAGCATGTATTGCAGCTTTGCTTATCTCAAAGTGAAAATGAAATTCACACTATTGATAGAATTTTTGTCAATAGAGATCAATCTGTCAGATTATTTTCATTCCAGAGAGATTATCCTTTTTCCACAAATAAGGGAGGAGTTGAAACATGTCAACTCATCACACCCTAATTTAAAATTTAAAGAATGAAACCCATGTTTGAAATAAAAGTCTCAGCAATGGTGCAGTATTAGAAATTTAGGCAAGTTTTTTTTTTCTATTAATTATTGAAACATAAACGAAGTAATAACAGTACATGTAAAGATATGTACTATCATAATCCGTTATCATCCAAATTACTTATCAGAAAGCAACTAAAAATCAACCCACTCTATCGCCGTTATCATTCTGAATATTCATGATATTCGACTGATCTTTTCATATGTGTTGCTCTACCAAATCATATGAAGAAAACAAAATCTTCGGTATCGTTCGCGCATGCGCAGTTTAAAATTATTTGATATAATTACTCATATATCAAATATTTAATATATTTATATTCTAATTAAACTATATTTTTTCTATTGGTCAAATTTTCTGAACGTGGCGTTCAATTTTGTTGAAAACTCTGCATGCTATAGACAAAACACATTCAAAAATGTCTTAGTTTTTTTTTTTTTTTTTTTTTTTTTTTTTTTTAAAGAAACCATTATATCTCGATGAATATACGTGCTATTTTTACACAAATTAACACGTTGTACAATATCCGCAAAGCCATGTGCTGTAGCTACAGATAATTTCGAGCATTTCATTTTACAGGGTGATCAAAAATATTCTTTTTTTTTCAATTTGTTGTTGGTTCCTTAACTGCTCTCGTGATAAAACCTTCGCTGAAAATATTAGGTCAAACATATTCTTTACATTACTGTACCAAAAAATTTCGTGAAGAATTTCTCAAGATATTAAACAAAACATCTAAAATTGAAAGTGTCCGATGATTTTTGGCAATATATATGATAAATGCAAATTTATGAATATCCTCCCTCAATCTGATTTCGTAATTTCATCCGCAAAATCATAAAACGTTTTCAAATTACTGATAACAACATTTTTGCTAGTTTATAGATGTGGTATCTTTGTATCCGTCTGTAGATATGAATTATGTAGGTTTGTTTGTTGAAAAAGCTATTAATAGTAATGATTCATTTGACATTACTACATCAAAAACACACTTATTTCAGGATTTAATCTTATCAAAAACAATAATGTCTTTAAGTTTGACAATATTTATTATAAACAAATTGATGGATTTCGGGTTTATGTGCAGAGATAAAATTGAGACCTATTGAAAATATGGTTATGAAGGATTTTATTATAAAACCTGCATATTGGTGTAGATTTGCAGATGATGTTTTTTATTGTATGGGGAGCATGGTTTATATTTATTAAAGGACTTTGTGGTTAAGATCAATAAAATTGATACAAAAATACCATTTACACTGGATGCAGAAAAGGAACATCGTTTGTCATTTCTTGACGTAGAGCTAATAAAAAAAACAGTAATTTAACAATAGATCGCACAGTTTATAGAAAAAATATACTTTCAAATAACACAATATCCAGAGATGCTTCATCACCTTTGAATTATAAATTAGCTGGGAATCGATTTTACATCCATAGAGCATTTTCAGTGTGTGCTGATATTTATATTAATGATGAACTTGACAAAATTAAAATTATATCAAAGGAGAATGGTTTTTCTGAAAGGTTAATCAACAAATTAATTTATCAATATAAATATCAGAATAACAAGAATCAAGAATTTACAGAAAAGCCAACTAAATTTTATAAATTTGAGTATATTCCTGAACTCGCTTGTAAAAACTGAAAACGTTATTACCATAAAAAGATTGATCCTGTACCGATGGAAGAATCATCCGGAATCTATAGAATTCCAGTCACTGTGGAAATAAAAGAAAATGGTAAGAAATGTTATAAAGTTAAAGACTATATAGGTATGACCTTAAGAAAGTTTAAAACTCGTTTAAAAGAGCATATTTCTTATATAAAATTCAATAGAGCTAAAACAGCACTTTCAAGTTTAAAACAAAGAAGAATCAGTCAAAATACATTTTGATCAAGCTAAAATAATTAAGTATACATCAACCTTTTATCAAGCAATAATTAATGAATGACTAAAAGAGATAAAACACGAAATGGCTCATTATCCTACAATATTCCCAAATTATGGTACAGACTCTTAGGATTTATTCAAGACGAAATATGATTGTCAGACCCCCCCCCCCCTCCCAGTGCCTCCCACCCCTGTTAGTTTATTTTAATGGTTTATTCCAGTCTCCAGCAGTGAACGATGTTCTTACTAGTTTTATCGCCATTTGTCATCTGTGTGCTTGCGTTTTGACTTGTGACCCTGAGGATGAGCAAAAGTTTGCTCGAAAGCGCTCGGTTATCTATGTAAAAATACAGTTTTGTATATGAAAACACCTCTAGTAAAGTATTTTATGAAATGTACGTATCAGTATTCAACTTCTTCATTAAGATGTTAAGATATCTTTCCACCTGAGCATAACGTTATTGGGAAATTTCTTGTATAGGCAAAATAACACCTATTTTCAAATGAAAGGATAGGTATAAAGAATGAATTGTCCAGAATTACTGGCGATCTTTTAATCTATATTGGCGATTTAATAAAATGTCTAAGGTAAGACATGTTCTACTCGAACATAATCTTATTCGGAAGTTTCCTGTTATAAGCAAAATAACACATATTTTTCAAGTGAAAGGATAAGTGTATAAATGAATTGTATAAAGAATCGTTGGAGATCTTTTCTCCTATTATATTGTCGATTCAAATGAAATACTGGCAGCCTCTTTGTTTTATTGCTATCGTCCGAATACGCATCAGTATACAGCTTCTTCATTAAGATGTTAAGATATTGGCGATTCAATAAAATGTCTAAGATAAGACATGTTCTTCCCGGACATAATCGTCCGAATACGCATCAGTATTCAGCTTCTTCATTAAGATGTTAAGATATGGCGATTCAATAAAATGTCTTAGATAAGACATGTTCTACCCGAATATAATCTTATTCGGGAGTTTCCTGTATAAGCAAAATAACACATATTTTTCAAGTGAAAGGATAAGCGTAAAAACGAATTATCCAGAGTCGATGGCGATCTTTTCCTCCCATTATAGGGCGATTCAAATGAAATACTGGCTGCTTCTTTGTTTTATTACTATCGTCCGAATTTGCATCAGTATTCCGCTTCTTCATTAAGATGTTAAGATATCTTTCTACCTAAGCATAACGTTATTGGGGAATTTATTGTATAGGCAAAATAACCCCTATTTTCAAATGAAAGGATAGGTATAAAGAGCGAATTGTCCAGAATTACTGGCGATCATTTTATCCTATTATATTGGCGATTCAATAAAATGTCTAAGACAAGACATGTTCTAACCCGAACATAATCTTAGTCGGAAGTTTCCTGTATAAGCAAAATAACACATATTTTTCATTTGAAAGGAGATAAGCGTAAAAACGAATTGTCCAGAATCGCTGGCGATCTTTTCCTCCTATTATATTGGCAATTCAAATGAAATATACTGGCAGCCTCTTTGTTTTATTGCTATCGTCCGAATACGCATCAGTATTCAGCTTCTTCATTAAGATGTTATGATATCTTTCTACCCGAGCATAACGTTATTGGAAAGTTTCTTGTATAGGTAAAATAACATCTATTTTCAAGTGAAAGAACGAATTGTCAAGAATTATTGGCGATCTTTTTATCCTATTATATTGGCAATTCAATAAAATATCTAAGATAAGACATGTTTTACCCGAATATAATCTTATTCGGAAGTTTCCTGTATAAGCAAAATAACACATATTTTTCATTTGAAAGGAGATAAGCGTAAAAACGAATTGTCCAGAATCGTTGGCGATCTTTTCATCCTATTTATTGGCGATTCAAATGAAATAGTGGCAGCCTCTTTGTTTTATTCCTATCGTCCGAATACGCATCAGTATTCAGCTTCTTCATTAAGATGTTAAGATATCTTCCTATCCGAGCATTATACTGGGTGGGTGCGGCTGATCGCTCGACAAACTTTGATGTGTGACAAGACAAGTGATTGCAAACGATACTCCCGATTTCGAGATACGGAATCGATGTGACTTGTAATCACCGAGGATTGATAATTGGAATGGAAAGATAGGCATCGGCAATATATATTGATTAATGTACACATTTATCGGACATGATGTCACTTATCTAATTTGGCGTCTGTCATCGAGTGTATTTCTACAATATGACGTAAATAATACTTTAATATAAAATTAATATTGTAAGTAGAGAGATAAAGAATCGTTTATTTTAAAATTTTAAGAGATTGGGAAGAAAAAGAAGAGCGGTTCTCAAAAGAAAAAAAAAAATCCCGCGAAATTTTCTGGCAATTTATGGACTCATTTTAAAACATTAAAGCATGACACTTGTAGGCACGACTGTTGAAGTGATTTGTAATCGAACAGTTTTTTTTTTTTCAATAAATGAGTTACATCTTGTGTTATAATCGATTGTTGTATCATGATAACATTGTTTTTGTCTTTCTCAGTTCAAAATGCCAACTCTAACAGCATTTTCTGAATGATCTTCTGCATGTTCTTACGAAAAAATTACAAAAACTGTTCGATTACAAATTTTCTGAATAAGAGCGTTTGTGAGTGAAAAATTCGAAATGTGATACAAAACTGCTAGTTTGGGTTTAAAAACAGCCTTAAGTGAATTACCAAAATTGGAAGAAGCATGAAATTTAAAAAGGGAGTGCATAAGATGTAAAGATTCTCGCAAAAATTACACAGTATAATATTCTGTATGTAAAACAGTTTTACAGTACACATTCTTTCCCAACATTTGATGTTTACTGTAACCTTCAAGATTTAATATATTTAATATAAAAACAAGAATTTGAAAGACCTATGTACCTGTTTAAGTGTAACCTGTAAAAAAAAAAAAAAACTATATAGAAACGACGACTATTTTTAAAAACGTAGAGTAGTGATGCTGTGTAGGGCCGTACAGAAAGACAGCGGGCCCCGGTAATATTTCCAATGCGCCCCCCCCCCCCCCCATAAGCCTGATAACATAAAACCTGCTTAGACGAAAACGCACAGGAAAATCCGTTTTAAATAGGTTTTTTTCGTCTTAAAAGGTATAAAAGCATGAATTTTTTTTTGGCTAGACCATGATTTTTTCTCCGTTTACAGCAGAATTCCATTATAAACAGCCTTTACTTCATTAAAAAATAAATATGTTGAATAGTTCTTTTTTAGAAAATCTATACAGTATTTTTTTACAATTTTATTATTTTACTTTTACAGTATTTTACAGTAGTATTACAGTTTATGACGCACTGGTAACACCTTTTCATATAAGGACTTTTAATAGAAATTTATAATATTTAAAATATAATTAAATTTTAATTTAATTAATCAGTTAATTCGCCGATTGCCTGACGCTATTGCAACTTTTGTTATTGTGTTTCACAATTTAGAAAATATTTGTACAATAAACATAAATAAATGACTGCATCCTTGCTATGTGCGCTCTGCTGATTTTTAATAAAAGCTGGATTTTGTTTCGAACGTAAAATGCTCCTTCCTGAGCACTCCCCCCCCCCCCCCCCCGTAAATACGTCTAAGCAATTTCTGACTTTTGAATATTATTATTTGTTAGTTATTTTAATTAAAAAGTTTATGTAAAAAATACCAGTCTATTTTTTTCTGGTGTTTATTTAAAATCCAGTACCAAGAGTCGGGCCTCTTAAGAGACCCGGAGCCGACTCTATCCCCACTCTGTACGGGCCTGACCTTAACACCATACTACATTTTGACGATTGGTCAATTTTTACGAAAGTTAAATCCTTTAAAGTAAAAAAAAAAGAAAAAAAAATGAAAGCAGACATACAGTCAAAAATCTGTAGATGTGTTCAATTTTGATGTAATCGCTACAGAGCAGGCATATAAAGCTGAAATGTACAACTGCAAATTATCAGAGTCAGAAGTGGTATAGTTGGGGGCACCAGGGTTGCTTCTGCAAATTTCACTTCTTCCACTGTCGCAGGAAAAACGTTCAAATCACCAAGTTTGTCATTTTAACTGCTCTTGATACAATAAATCTTATTTATTGCAAATGTGTGATCTAGTGCAACTTTTTGTGGGTTGTACTTCTAGACCAGTGGTTCCCAACCTTTTTTTAACCGCGCCCCACCAAAACATCTCTAAAATGATGATGCCCCCCTCCCCCTATAACATATAATTCTCCTAAAATTTTAAAAGAATTTACTCCTGACAGAGTAAAAAGCATTTAACATTGATCTTGAAACGTTCCGAAGGTAATGGATGAATCAAATATTTTTTATACTCATCTGATACTCCTCGTAGTTTACTGGCACACGGTCGCCACGTATGCGTGATGTATAGAGTCCTCAGAATCCTTGATTAGAAAAATCAATAATTTTGAATAAAACATTTTTGTCTTATTTAATCACAGAATTTCTGCGATTAAATTACTAATCAATTTCTAATCAGAATGAAACATGATAAAAGATTCGGTAAAAGAAGGTCGTCAAGTACTTGTTAAATATACACTTGAATAGTTTCATGTGTAAAATTGATTTTCATGTGACATATTGCAGTGCGACTCATTCAATAAATAATCGAAAAAGTTATTTAAAATTCTAAAATACTTATAAATCAGAAAAATTATAAAGAATTTTTAAATATATAAAAGTATCTAAATATATCTTAAAATATTTTTTTATATAATTATTCTGGTGAGATTGTATTTAAAACTTTTGAATGGATACTTTATAAAAATTGAATAAAAAACTATTTTTTTTAATTCTGTTTTTTAAATTTGGATGTATAACTTTTATTTTCAGTCTACAACATTACTATTAGAAAAACAATTCAGAAGGTATGGGTTCACAGAAATTCTGAATTGTCCCCTTGAAAAGTTAAATTGCCCCCCTGAAAAGTCTAATTGCCCCCCTGTGGGGCGTACGCCCCCCGTTGGGAAACACTGTTCCAGACTATTAACAAGCACAAAATCCCAAAGCTTCCGGGAGAGATATTTCGATGCTCCAAGGGGGTAAGTCCCCCCCCCTTCCCCCCCCGTATCATCTCCTGAATTCAACACTGTTTCAATATCATTAAAACCTTGGTCATTTCATGTCATGTGGTTTAAATCTGGATATGATCCTTGCTCGATTCCTTCAATTTTGATGCAATCGGAATAAAACATACATATAGGTCTAAGATGGCCGTCTGCAAACTGTCAGAGTCAGCAGTAACATAGTTGGGTCACCAGAGGTGCTTCTGAAAAGTTTATTTCAGTGTCGTAGGAAAATGATCAAATCACCACGTTTGTCATTTTACTGCTCTTGATACAAGAAATCTTATTTATTGCAAATATGTGATCTAGTGCAACTTTTTGTGCTGAAAAACGTAATTGCAGTATTAAAGATCAGATATCAATACATTCATTACTTACTTGGCCCTAAACACCATGCAGTCTGTCTCGATGAACTTGATTCTCATTGAAACAAGCTGTAACGACAGAGCAAATTACTTTTAAAAACAATTGCCACTGAGCTGCTGAAGTCGTTTCCCTGATGCCTGCATACTTATTAATTTATTCATCTTTGAATTTCTCTCAAAAATAATTTCAAAAATTCAACCCCACTTTCAACAGCCTGTATCTCAAAAGGGACACATCTGATTTGATTGCCGTAAGTACCACTAGAAATAACACACTTTAATAAAAAAGAAAACGTCTGTTTCATTTTGGGTTTCTTCTGTATAAGGTTAAAAAAGTCCTTCCGGCCTGTACCGGGAGGAAAAGGTAGCTTTCCTATATCTTCGTTTTAAAATTTTAGCTAATGTTACACGAAAACAGCAAGTTAAAATGCGAAGAAACGGTTACAAAAGATTCGTTAATGCGGAATTTGATTAAGAAATTCGCCAAATTTTTGAGCAATAGCCAAATTGGCTTCATTTATGAAGACTTATTTTGGTCGCCAAATGTCGCCAATTTTGGCGAGAATTTGGCGCTAACGGATATGAATATATAGTTTTATGCGTATGATTGGGAAAATTATTACAACAATGAAAGAAAATAATTTGCGAGTAATCGCGTTAATGTGCTGTTTTGTTTCAAAATGTCAGCCACCCTAGAATTTTAAACTGCTCTATCTCAGCCATTTTTTAAGATAGAGGTAAACCAAAAAATGCTCTGGAATCCTCGTATCAAGGCCTAACACTTAATTAAAAAATAAATTTGAATTTTTAACTTTTAGGTAGCTTTGAATACAAAAAAGTATAAAGCTACCTATTGCAGCCGTTCGGAGGAAAGCAGTTCCGGAAAATTTCGATATATTTTCACCGATCATGACCCCCAGACCCCAAAACCACCCTCCGTTCAAATGTTGATTTATATATATATATATATATATATATATATATGACCTATGTCATACGATAACGCTCGTATTTATAAATAAATTTTGATGAAACTAATTGTGTGTATTAAGCTAACCAATGTCTCGACCGAGTTCGTTGGCCCGCTTGGTCCGCCATTTTGTTTCAAGATGGCGGCCATTTAAAAATTTAAAACTAAAATAAATATACAAAAAAGTTAAAAATTCAAATTTATTTTTTAATTACGTGTTAGGCCTTGATACAAGGATTCCAGAGCATTGTTTGGTTTACCTCTATCTTAAAAAATGGCTGAGATAGAGCAGTTTGAAATTCTAGGGTGGCTGACATTTTGAAACAAAACAGCACATTAACGTGATTACTCGCAAATTATTTTCTTTCATTGTTGTAATAATTTTCCCAATCATACGCATAAAACTATATATTCATATCCGTTAGCGCCAAAATTAGCGACATTGGCGACAACATTGGCAAAATTGGCGACATTGGCGACAAAATTGGCAAAATTGGCTACATTTGGCGACCAAAATAAGTCTTCATAAATGAAGCCAATTTGGCTATTGCTCAATAATTTGGCGAATTTCTTATCAAATTCAGTATTAACGAATCTTTTGTAAACGTTTCTTTGCATTTTAACTTGCTGTTTTCGTGTAACATTAGCTAAAATTTTAAAACGAAGATATAGGAAAGCTACCTTTTCCCCCCGGTACAGGCCGGAAGGATTTTTCTGTATATTTATTTTAGTTTTAAATTTTTAAGTGGCCGCCATCTTGAAACAAAATGGCGGACCTAGCTGGCCAACGAACTCGGTCGAGACATTGGTAAGCTTAATACACACAATTAGTTTCATCAAAATTGATTTATAAATACGAGCGTTATCGTATGACATACGTCAGATATATATATATATATATATATATATATATATATATATGGATATATATATATATATATAAATCAACATTTGAACTGAGGGTGATTTTGGGGTCTGGGGGTCATGATCGGTGAAAATATATCGAAATTTTCCGGAACTGCTTTCCTCCGAATGGCTGCAATAGGTAGCTTTATAATTTTTTGTATTGAAAGCTACCTAAAAAGCAAGGTTCAAAACACCTACTTTGCGTGAGATTCGCAACCATGTCCGAAAGCAAAATAAAGCACCTATACACTCAAATCTCTCATGAACGGTTAAAGCTAGAATTGTGGAACAAGTGTCTACCTATATAGTAAAACGACTATACACTATCATATGAGAAAGCTGTAGTTGCCCCTAGTGGTGACATTTGGAAGTTATCGATTTTATCTCTAAAAATATGAGAGATAGAGAAAAAATGTGAATTACAAAATTGTTGAGCATTCTCGATTTAGTATGAAATGACATGTTGTGACAATCACCGACTTAAATTACTAATTTCTTCTACACCTACTACTGCCGATTAAACACTAAAACACAAATAATTTCTAAAGTGATGTTCAAAACGTATGCATTTCTGTGTGTAGAGACTGGGGGAAGAGTTATTACTTTAAGCTCTTGTTTTGATTTTTTTTTTTTTTTTTTTTAATGAAAAATTTATTTTAAAGTTAATAATGTGAAATAATTTTCCCGTCATCAAAACAAACCCGCCGAATGAATGATTACATCAGGATTTACTCAGATTAAATAAAATATGTCTGAATAAATTAATTAAATAACAGCCAACATTTTATCACTTAAAGCAATTAATGGAACTTACTTCAAGTTAATCAATTTATATATTTCGTCAAAGAGCTCTTACATGAAAAATTAGTTTTCTGTTATTTTTTAAGCCAATTAGGCAATTTTTTTTTTTATTATTATTTGAAAGACTATTAAATACAGAAAACAAACTTGTTCTATAAAAGCAAAAACAAAATTTTCAGATTAAAATTTTTGTTTTAACAACAGTTCGCAGAAGTATTCAATCAGTTATGGAACATTATTATCAGATATTAGTTAATTATGCATGCAAAGCGTTTTTGCAACAGCTGTTGAGAGCAAATGATGAAGATGAATTTGTCTATAAAAGTACCTGGCGCAGTTTATTTAATGAAGATAAATGAATGTGGTGAAAAATTGGCATATCATAACGAGGGAATTCCCGCGATAACATCCAACTGAAAAAAACAAAGCACGTATTTTGCTGCCATTTTGGTTCTTTTTACTAAAAAAGTGGATTTTTTCAGGGTTATATTAACTTTAAATTTTCAGTTCATTTTATAATTAACCACTCGTTATTTTTCATTGTGATTTTTAACGTACACTGTAAAAAAAATGGGTCGATCTACTAAAAATATTTTACTTTTTCTCATTGATCCTTGCAATTACTAAAAATTTTTTTTGTATTCTTACTCAGTTACAAAGAAAATCTGTAGGAATTACTAGAAAATAGCTAGCAACGATTCCGGTTTATAATACCGCTTACTAAAAATTCTGTGGAATACAAATCTACTAAAGAAATATTAGTAACCTCGGATTTTTTTTTTTTTTTTTTGTTTTAC
This sequence comes from Maratus michaelseni, assembly GCA_963931845.1. Lineage (NCBI taxonomy): Eukaryota > Metazoa > Arthropoda > Arachnida > Araneae > Salticidae > Maratus > Maratus michaelseni. The sequence continues at coordinate 89,768,868 of OZ007594.1, read as the reverse complement.
AATGTATACAAAAAACAAAAAACAGTTATAATTTTATTTATTTCTTTTTCTTTTTTTTTTTTGGGGGGGGGGGGGCAAATAAGTTTAAAGTAATAAAATCAAATTTAAAGTAATGAAATCAGCATTAATTGACGGACATCGACAAGAAAATACACAAAAAATTGTTTTCATGCTTCGCAATTTCATCAATGTCCCCGTCATCAGATATAAATTTTGCAGCACTCAAGTTTATAAAATGCAAATTTTAAAAACATAAAATCAGAATAATTTGACTGACATCGACAGGAAAATACACAAAATATTGTTTTCCTGGCTTCGCTATTTCACCAATGCATATTTCATCAGATATAACTTTTGTAACACTCCATTATCCGGACATTTGAAGCATTCCGCAATCAGCATTTACAAGCCTGTTAATACACTGGCCTCCAAAAGTTAAGGTACAACCGGTTTTTTGCTTCTAATTTGCAAATGAATGAATACAGAAACAACAAATTTGGAGGAAATGTGCGCTAAACTGTTATTTATTAAATGCGACATAGAAATTTACTTAAGTTAAACGTATAAATGAAATTACAACAAAAAAGCACTCATGGTGGAAAATTCCATTCTTGGAGAAATCATTACATCGCAGTATTATGCAGTAAAATGTGACAGAAACATTAAAGAACTGGTTCTAATACGGAATGTGTCCACCCCGGACTTGAATGCATTGGCGGCATCGACTTATACTCTCAATTAAAGTGTCGGACACCGAAATAGGTAACGCTGACCAGACTTGGAGTAAGCCTTGTTCCAGCTCATTTAATGACCTTGGAGGAGGACTTAAAGCCGCAACCTGTCTTCCAAGATAGTCCCAAAGATGTTCTATTGGATTCAAGTCTGGAGAGTGAGCTGGCCATTCCATTCTCTCCAAACCGTGATCCTCAAGATAATCCTCAGCAACCTCAGCTCGGTGTGGTCTCGCATTATCATCCATTAGAATAAAACCATTGCCAATAGCACGGCATATGGGCGCACATATGAATCAAGGATCTCATCCCGATATCTCGCACCAGTCACAGTTCCTCCATGGAACACATGCAGGTCAGTGTGGCCTCCGAGTGAGATCCCTGCTCAAACCATGATTCCACCGTTTCTGTACTTGTGTGTTTCGACAGTGTTTGATTGATGGTATCGAGTGATTTGTTCTCTCCAGATCAGACGACGCGACGTCCCGAATCGCTCTCCAGTGTGAATCTGGACTCGTCTGTGAAGAGTACAGAAGCTCACTGTTGTCTGGTGCAGGAAACATGTTCTCTTGCCCAACATAAGCGGGCCCTTCTCTGTCGTCTGTTGAGGGACACACACACAACTGGTCACTTTGCATAGAGACCTGCATTGTGAAGACGTCTTCGCACCGTAGTAGTAGAGATTCTTCTCCCTGACGCTGCAAAGTGGTCTGCAATGAGTTGCGTTCAGTAATGCGTCTTCTCCTTCGGGCCGAAAGAGCTAGAAACCGGTCTTCTGCAGGTGTTGTAACACGTGGGCGGCCTGGAACATGTTTTCTGGACACAGAATCTATGGATTCATACTGATCCCAGAGTCGTTGGATTCCAGACTGCGAGACACATTGAGCCGTCTTAGCAGTATCGGCCTGTGACAATCCCATTTCCATCCATCCTACCGCTCGCCACCTTAATGAATCGGGCAAACGACTTCTTCTAGACATTTCTAGACTCTACTGGCTGTTGTGAACAAAACTGACAACAATAGTTCGAATACAACAAAACTTACACGCGAAGTTACGAAAGCTTCGTAATTGCATATTATTCTCTCATTCACAAATACCTATTATTTTCTATAAAATAAAAGTGGTAGCTGTAATTTTTGCTTAAGTTTTTTTAAAGCTTATTATTGTCATTCATATAAACTATGAAGTTTAATCTGACAGCCATTTTTTGTCTGGTGAGCTTCGAAAAACATGTTGTACCTTAACTTTTGGAGGCCAGTGTATATTTCCTTAGAAAATTTAGTTTATATTATCTTTTTGAGTTATGCACTATTTTAAACTATGTAACTAATATTTCTAAACTATGCTTTTTGTTATTTTTTCTCAATTAATACATAAAAAAAACTTTTGAGCTTTTTGTAAATCAATGACTGCGGGGAAGGGAATGGATATTTTTTACTGGCGACTAGAATTCTTTGCTGGCTGCCAGAGTATATCAAATTTATAACGCCCTGGTAATAGCTATTTATCAGATTGATAATTTAATAGCTGACTCGCTCGGCGCTGCTTGGGCCCGTAATAATAACCTTCAGGCGACCAGGAACCTTTATTTGATCAAAAATCGAACCAAAAATCTAAATTTGTTTTTGTGTGTATTATTATTCTTCAGTTTGTATTGAACCAAATGAGAAAAACTGCATGTAGCTGCGAGGATTTTTCTCGGTTACAAGCGTTTGAATTATGTACACAATAAATTTTTCGGTGCTTTAATAAACTTTAAACTTGTTTTTCTCAACACAAATTTTACACGTTTTTTAGATATTTGAAATGCTCCATGTGTCTTAATTTTTGTTCAAAAATCATGAAATTAATAAGGAAGAATCCTGATACTGTTTAAAAAGAACTGACGGAGAAACCTTTTTATGCCGTTAATAATCTCCACGTGTTGTGAACGATAGAAAGAACACTTAGAACATGCTAAAAACCAGACCCCAATTAAACTCTAGTACCTCAAGTGATGACCGCAGCTGGAAACAAACTGAATAAAACCAGGTGGACCTTATGTCGAAACCAATCAACTGAGAAATACTCCAGACTTCCTCTCCAACCTTCAATCTGATACGGCGCGCGTGAACTCAATAACAAACTTTCTCAGTAGCTAAAATGTAACCGCACAGTGAAGACGTCCGTGTAAATACAATGTATATATCTCAAATATAATGTAAAATTGGAGCATTTTTAAGCAGTCTCCAAACGCGATATAAATGTATAAATGTTGCCAAGAATTTCAATAATAATATTATATTCAAACAAAATGAACATCTACTTACTACACGCCAATTTGTGATACTACTACTAATATTACTTCTTATTCCAATACAGCGACACGATGATGATTCAAAAGAATAAGTATTTGGATAATACTGTGGATTAATTCTTAGCGCGAAGGCAAATTTCAGGTAAGCTGAACTAACCTTTTTTACCATTATCAAAAGATGAAAATGCAAGTTAAAATATGAAGACTGATATAACAATTTATAAAGATAGAAAGTTTATTATGGTACCGAAGGTTTCTAACAGAAACTGTGTATGCATTTTACAATTAGATTTCGTTAAAATAATTAAACTTGTTCCATAACTTATTAAAATGCTCAATTTTGATGAAAGTTGGAATGTAATTCAGAAAAACAAAATCTCTCAAAAATTAACTATTCAAGGGATTAAACAACTGATACATAGATTTGCTTGCAATATAGTTTTAAGTGATCCAAATGCCAAGTCGAGGAAATACCTTAAAAATTAAGACGCAAACAGCATTTTGAAATTTACTTTATAAATTTTAAATTTTTTAAAAAATCTTAAAATTATATTAATATTAGATTTTTTTAAAGGTATTCTATATACTTATGGTGAAATGTATATATGCACAAAATTTCATATATCTATAATGAAAAATAAAAAAATTCAATTCTAACATCCACCGTCCCCCTAAATAATAATAATAATAATAATAATAATAATAATAATAATAATAAGCTATTGTTGTCCAAAGTATTTGAAATTGTTATCGATTTTAGCGGTTTAGCAGTCCGTGTAAAAAATTCGTGGAAAAATATTGATAGCTAGTTGCGAAAGAAACATGTTTTCTTCTCCCTTTTGTTTGTTTGTTTGTTTTCGCGTCGGGTCATTTAACAGAACAAAAAAAGATAGTTCTTCCGAAATAGTTCCGAGCTCTCTGAAATTTTAATCGGTTATAAAAATAACTGTATTCAAGCCATCTTTAAAATTTTGTGAAAAAAATATGAAGTAATGAAAACATGATCCGAAACCGACCGAAGCCAGCCAATTTATATATTTTTTATTTTATTTTATTTAAATACTTTTACTCGTCCAAACTCTTCGAAATTTTAATATGTGATGTAAATCGCAGGAAGATTAGCGCAGGAAAAAATCGTCTGCGTGAGGCGTGAAGTGACCTGCGGTCGCAAATATTTTCCAAAAGTTTAATTTTCGTATTTATCAAAACCGATTGCATCGTCGGTTTTTTTTTAAACTGATTGATGCGTTTTAGACGTAAAAATACGAAATTTAAGGAATATGTCTTCCTTTTTTCCGTATCCCGATCGGTTCGGCCAACAAACGGCCAAAAAATATGAGCATTTGGTTCTTCCCTTCTACGAGCTCTGGAAAGCAGGGACTGAGTATGCGCGCGTGCCTGCTGATTTAAAAAAAATCGTTTTTTTAATGAGTTTTTAATTAATATCTTGGCTAATCATCAATAAATTGAAAATCTGAGCCTCAGGTGCATAGGACCTGCCTTGGACCAGTATATGTAGAATAATCTCACCTAGCTATCTTGTCCTTGGACTATCCTCAACCAAGTTTTCAGATCTCGCGGTATATTTTTTCAGCCATCGCAAACAGACACACAGATACACACACTGCGAGCGAAACTGTTTTTTATGAGTATCGATCATGCAGGAAGATACAGATAGAAGCAAATGTGTTGGATTTTGATTGCTCATTATTCAGACTAGAGTCCTTGATCGAGTCTAGTTGATTTTATTTGTCTTTCTTTATTGTAAGTTTTGGTCGAACAAAAATGAAATTTTTTCATCAATCCCTCCCATAGAAAAAAGTATTTTAAATGTAACTTACAGGACCCAGGGACCGTATCCGAAATTTTAATTTCTTAACTTTACAAAAATAACTATGTTGACGTAAAGCGTCTCTTAATGTGATGAAGATTAACATTTAGAACTATATCTCTAAAGCCAGTACTTGACATCAAGTTTTTTTTTTATCTGGTGACAAACTTATTTAATCTGGCATTTATTCTATTTTGCTTATTGCATAAAAACTCACCAAAAAATTAGCACTAACCGCATTTTGTCTCTCGTCCACCCCTACTCATGCGCTGCAAGCAGTGATCTGCCCCTTCTCTCGTATTTTTAATGGAGTCCAGTTTAAAAGGCATTTTCCATCTCAAGCATATAAAACGCCATTCATTTCCGCTCTACCTAGCTAGCAAATCATATAATTAGAATATGGGGGGAGGGGGATGTTTCAATGAAACAGTAAGAAATAGTATCAATCTAGCCTCTGGGTCATCTAAGATGGAATACAATGCTTAAAAATGCCGACTTCAAGAGGAAGAATAGGGAAAAAATTGTTTTCCTGCTTCTCTAATTTCATCAATGATTTCATCATCATATATAGCTTTTGTAGCACTCAACTATCTCCGGACATTTCAAGCATTCGGCAATCAGCATTTCCGGAACATGTCAGTTAAAATTCAGCCTTTTTTTTTTTTAATTTTTTTTTTTTTTTAGAGATATACAATTTTGATAAGTTTCATTAGAAAACTTAGTTTGTATTATCTTTCTAAATTATGTATTATTCTAAACTATGTAACTAACAATTCTAAACTATGATTGTAATTAAGTCAACCGTCGCATCCAAGTCCTCAGGGACTTACTTATAACGCGCACGACCAGGAGAGGCGTACCATATGCACTGCGACCAGTAGGAGCACCGCCACCAACGCATCACTCCTATTGAATCCATGAGGTGATGACATAGGTCGTTGCGATACGTGATGGATCCCAATATCAGAGGAAACCACCACGAAAACACTTGGGGACGTGCCGGAATCCCCCACAGCTTCGAACCTGTACACCCAAAAGGGGGCCAGGTCCTGGGCCTTAAGTCGGGTTTTCCCGACCCGCACTTGCTCTACAAAAACTCGAGGGATGTGAAGACCTATAGAGATAATCACAGATGGTATTTGGTAAATTTGAGACACATAAAAACAGACGCAATGAAAAGCACAAACAAACATAATAAATTTAGCATTTTTATGTTTAAATATTTTATAAATATTTCATCTCCTCCAATATTTAGAGAAAAAAAAATAACAGATGAAGAAAGAACAATAGTAGTAGCATGCGTACTATTTTGCTGCTATCACTCCTAAATTTTTCTTCTATTGATTTTGTGTTGAAATAAATACTCCTACTATGAAGCCTTGAAACAGTTGAATGGTAAAAAAGTTATGTTGTTTATGCTTTTCTTTACTTTGGTTTTTAGACATCATCTCTATAAGGGGCTCTGTACGCATTTTATCAGTTTTTAAATATTCTGGATTGGGTTTTAACCCTGAAATCTTCTCTTCACTCTGTCAGTGATTTAATAAATCAAGGCGTGTATATATTAATTTGTTTAATTATCCATATATTTTGTCCTTAGTTTTTCGTGAATTTCACGATATGTTACATAAGTTAGAACAATCATTACCCCGTTTAAACATTACGGAGATATAATCTAGTGACTTCAACTACTTTTCTTCTATAATTATCAATTGAAATATTTAACAAATCGTGTATTCCTAGTGTATATATTAGTTTGCTTAAGAGCCTACATCAGTCACTCGAAAAAACGCTCAAGCTAATGTTAAGTCTATGGGAAGGTTCTAGCGCGATTTCTCGCTCGCATTTTAATATTTTTAAATACTTTTTTTTAATAGGATAGCTGACGTCAATCTGCAACGTTGTTAGATTTACTTTTTCGATTTTGGTTCCAGTTATTTTATATAAGAGTACTTTCACTTTCAGAACCGGTTCCAACCGATTCCAAAATTGAAAATTCCTGCTTATAATAAAACTGCAACAAAAATTGAAAAAGTAAAAAATAACAACGTTGGAGATTGACCTCAGCTATCCTATGCAAAAACGGCATTTAAAAATATTAAAATGCGAGCTAGAAATCTGCCAAGAACGTTCCCATAGACTTAACATTAGCTTGAGCGTTTCTTGGCGTGACTAGCGTAGGCTCTTAATTCTCCATTTATTTTGTCCTCAGTTTTTTGTGACTTTCATGATGTGCTAAATAAAATTGGAATTTCCTTTAGACGAAAATCTTTACCCCGTTTAAACATTACGGAGATATAATCTTAGTGACTCCAACCACTTTTCTCCTATAATATCAATTAAAATATTCTTTTACCGGCACTTCCTACTTATAACATCAATCCCTCCCCCTCTTTTATCTCTATGAACGCCCCCAAATCATCCCACGCAACACAGGTGTATCCACATAACACATTATCTTCACCTCATCTTCCATTACAACCCTCCAGCTAAAACGCTTTAAACTCCAAACATTAACGTTGACATATCCACTGCTTTATTTTATTTTTAAATACCTTCCCAATTTTCTCTTTTCGATCTTCACAAACACATATCCGGCCCGATAATTGGCCAACAGCTGTGCTACATCCAAATATGTAAGAAAATAGAAAGAAAGAAATACACATATACAAAGTGTATTTGTAGAACACACCCATTCGCTTAACAAGTATTTAATTCGTGGCGTAATGGATCTTTGTCGAACTTTTTACATGTGAATGTCAGAATTTTTGCAATGATTCTGGAAGCACTCTGTAATTTATTGCGCGTTATCATTGGAATGGTATTACGTGGGATTCTTTCTTTGATTGCTTTAACACCAGTGTTATCACTAGTGGTTTGTAAAGGTTATGTCATTATAACACGAAAATAACTGATGAGAATGATCCTAATGATGATTTTTATTAGTTTGTTTTCTTCACAAATATTTGAATAATAATGCTACATAATGTTAGTCCAAAGTTTCAGGGATTAGTATATTAGTTATAAGCCATGATTTGCTTTGCGAAACGCGCATTTTGACGAATATCACAATTTTCGCAATAATTCTGAAGCACTCTGTAATTTATTGCGCGTTATCATTGGAATGGTATTACGTGGGATTGTTTCTTTGATTGCTTTAACACCAGTGTTATCACTAGTGGTTTGTAAAGGTTATGTCATTATAACACGAAAATAATTGATGAGAATGCTCCTAATGATGATTTTTATTAGTTTGTTTTCTTATACAAATATTTGAATAATAATGCTACATAATGTTAGTCCAAAGTTTCAGGAATTAGTGCATTAGTTATAAGCCATGGTTTGGTTTGCGAAACACGCTTTTAGATGAATGTCAGAATTTTTCCAATGATTCTGGAAGCGCTGTGTAATTTAAAGAGCAGAGACGATGAATCTTTTTTTACATCCACGGGCCAAATGTTTCGAAAAAAATATTTAACGTAATTATCATGTGTCAACAATTAATAAACTCAATGGATCAAATAATAATGAATCAAAATTACTTAAAGCTTTGATTGTTAGGATGAAAAAATATATGTGTAAATCTTGTCGAGTAGCTTTGGAAAGTAATTTTAAAAATGCTATTCTTGGTTGTCGCATCTTAGATGCCAAATAGATGTTGCATCTTAGATGCCATTCTCCTTGAATGAACATATATGCATATATGCTTAAAAAGCAGAAGACAAAACATTGTCTTTAAGATCACTCTGGTACCTTTCTTTCTCTTAAAAAAGGAAAAAGAAATCAAATCTGTAAACGTTTTTGTGTAGAGTGGTGCCACCCTTTCTTTGCGGCCCTAAGCGACCTAGGTTCGCAGCAGGCCCTGACCTAAAGGGCACAAATGAAAGTGCATTATGAAGCCATATTACCATCGAGCAGTTCCTGCTCCATGATTGCCCAATGTTAGTTAAAGCAATTGCGTCCTTTTAGCGGGAAATAACATGTTCAAGAGCTTTTTATCGTATCAAAATTCTGAAATTTTGTAACAATGTTCTTATAACGTTGGTAGGGTTTTCATAACGTATGTCGATGTATCATTTTCCTTTCTGGTTCATATTTGACAAATTCAACAGGGCAAAGCCGATTGTTAAATTGTTCCTATCACCGACTTTGCACAATAGAACATCCAATTGCTGATAAATCTCAAATTTTCTTATTATGATCATCAAATACCGAATAAAAAGTTTTACTCCACAAAAAAAAAAACATGCAAAACAGATAACTGCTCCAGTAAATCATTTCGATTGCCACCTCGCACTTTCATTGAATAATACTTGACAGGCATTACACATACGTATTCCATAAAATATACAAATTTAAAGTATTTCAGTTTTCGGAAAAAAAAATCCATTCTCTATGTAATAACACCTGAAAAACGAAGACATGTTTCGTTGCAGCATAATTTGATGACCTCCATTTAGCTGATACATCCACGATATAAAAAATGCCTCTCAAACTGAATTGCTCATGACAACCTAAAACTGCTCCAGTGGGTGTAATTTTATTTCCCTCATCCAAAGAGATGAAAACGAAACAAAACAAAAAAAAATGCACAGAAATTCTATAAATTTAATCATATTTTATTGATTGCTATAGCACTTCCCCCTTCTCAAAGCCCCTCTCCGTTCTGATTGCTTCAATCAGCATTCTCATAATCTCTTCCCATGATCCATCTTGTCCGATATTACGTCACGGTTCTCTATTGGTCCTTTCCCCCGCCTGAAGGCTTTATGATTGGATAATTTAAAATAAGAGAGTAAAAGCATTGGAAATATACTTGACCATCTGGGAGTTTATCCGCCGTGTTTTTCTGGTACTTTTCCTCCTTATAACGGGAGGATATCTGGCGTTCAAGTGCTCTGTCAATATTGGTAGGTGAACGGGAAATAATGGGTCCAGGCGGGTTATAATAACAAGCATTTGTGTAATTGTAAAAATAGATAGAGCTATATAGTTTTTTTCTTTATAGGTTATACATTCTTTTTATTACTCTTCCATTTGTTTTCGTTTAATTTTTTTTTTTCCGTTGATAAGATAAAAGTATAGTAAGGAATCGAAAGAAAAAATCCATAAGATGTATCTTTTAATCTGTTGATAGAGAAAAAGGATATTTAATAAAACCTAAAATAAATAAATAAAATAAAACAAGAGGGGAAAATTCTGTTATAAGGCCGAATATAGATTGCCACACACGGCTTTTATTTAAAAAATAAATAAACAAGCTGTAACTCAGAATAAAAACCCAATGAAAACAAACAATTTTAAAATATCTAAATAACAAATAAAATTCCCCTGTTAAAGTGTTGAGTTGTTCCATAACCATTCGATTTAGAAAAATATTTTTCTACCACTGAGCAATTTTTTTAATGAAATTTAATTCATGTTGCTATGGCAGCAGACGATAAAACGATATCTTTGGAATAAGGGAATAAATAGAAGAAAATTTTTTGTTGATGTTTGTGATAAAATGTTTTTCTTTATTTTTTAAAAATGTATATACATAATTCACTTTTATATTTTAACAGAATAATAAGTTTACTATAATTCGTTACTCATGCTATGGCCAGTATACACGATACACGTCGAGCCACAATGCCTTTATCATTATCTTTTTACGCGTAAAAGTTTCGCTACGGTACTCCATTGTGAAGTTTTGTAATTTTTGAAATCTAATATTTGAAAAACGACATAATCATTAGATTTGAAATTTATATCAAGAAAAATACAATTTTTTACCATTCTAACGCAGTTTGTAAAACAATTTTGTGACAAATACTTTTCGAGTTATTAATTTTTTAAGTAACTTCAAATGTTTCATTTTCCGAGATTAATCTGTGGCAACGATGGATTGCTGTGACTTTTCATAAACATGAAAAATGATAGAGATTGAAAGAATAAGCCACCCTGTGTGTGGCTAATAAGAATATACGGAATATCCCAGAAAAAGTATAACATAATTTGATTACTAACACAGCTGAATTTATTTTAGCTACAAATTCCTTTTTTCATTCATTACGGACTTTTCTGTCGTCTCCAATAATTCATAGATTAGTTTTGGACTTCATGTGATATTTAAAATAGAACATACCGTCGCTACCATATCAAGTTATCGAATATGAAAAAATGCATTTTTCATTACTTTTAAAAGTGGGCCGCTTGTCACCATTAAAATTTAATAGAATTTTTCGGCGAGTAATAATACTAATAAAATTCCTGTGAAGAACAGCGTTGTGAGTTTGACCTTCATTTCTTTTCAGAAATGCCGAATTCATACCAAAAATTTTGAGAATTTTTTTTTGCTTTAAGTAATTTAAGTAATCACAAAATGGTCTGTCATTAAATAAACCAAAAATTTCTGGTATGAATTCTAAATTTTTTAATAGAAAACGAGGCCATTAAAATGTAGTGGTAATATTACTATTATTACTATTATTATCAGTCAAGAGTACTTTCTTTACTATATTAGTATAGATAGACATACTCAGGGCAGCACAAAAGATTTAAAATGCGTTACCGTGTAATAATAATTAAAAAAAAAAAAGTGTTAAAAATTGGCTATCAACTGTGTTATGAGTTTTCTAAATCGTTATTTATATATTTCTTTTCATTATATGAAAATTTGAAGTTCCGCAACAACATTCTGCCAGTTTTGGAAAGTGTTTCATAATCGATGAGTAGCGTATGGTTTTCTTCCTTGTTTATCATTAGTATGCATATCAATGCGCGATTAGTTTTCTCATCCAAAGATTAGAAATTCACTCCTTGGTAGGGATGAAGACTTGAATTTAATGCGCATAACAAGAAGTAAATATGAACACTTATTTTCAAAACCATTAGAATACGTAGAAAATATTTGTAATAAATTGTCTAACGTATGATTAGTTGAGATATTCGACAAAAGTGGTGGAATTTCTATCAAGATACTATTTTGTCTCCCGTAAGGTTTTCGACTTTCTTATAATTTACTTAAGGGGATTCTCAAATGACCTGCTCAACAACGCTATACTTTCTGACTCATTTTTAAACCCAAAACCATAAAATTGGCAGGCCTGACTTTTGAAGCAATTTGGAATCGAAATAAATTTTCCTTTTTACGATAAATAAATTACTTATCGAGTTATAAGCGATTCGTGTCACGTGACAACACGATTTTCCCCTATCTCGCTCTGCTGCATCGAGAATTCGGTTCAAAACGCCGACTTTGACAGTATTTTCTGAAAGATACTTCTGTATTTACCAAAATATGGATAACGTCTTCCGATTACATAGTTTCTGAATGAGAACACCTGCCAATTTTTTGCGTCTCCGAACAAAAATAAATTCAGAAATGTGTCAGAAAGTTGCACTTTTGGATTTGAGAACATCGTGTTACTAGTCTTCACCTGGAAATAGTAAAAAATTCTCCCTTCGAAAGGGACGAAGCTTTAACCCTTAATTGCATGATTTTTTCTTTTACAATTATGTTTTTTTTATACATATATTAAATATTAGACACCAGAAATTTTAAGATAGATTTTAAACTTTGTTCAGCAACATAGTTCATGGGAAATTTACTGGATTAATATTTCTATATGAATATAGTGGTGGCGAAGAAGTTGATTTATTTATTAAAAGTTAAATAAAAAATGATGGAAATTTACATCACTATGCAATTAAGGGTTAAACTCTACACTAGCTTTAATGAACGTGAATAAATAACACACAAAAAAAAAGGAAGATAGAAAGATACAAGACAGAAACATCGTGTTTCATAAAAGCAGTTAAATTTTTTTATGATTGCTCATTTCTCTCTTCTATAATTTCCATTACCTTATCATGTCAGTACGTTATAGATTCATTTTCTGCCTAGCCCCTCATATCTATATAGGAAAAAAAAGCATATTACGCGAAAAGAAAAAAAACTACAAAACCCTCTTCAAAGAAGTAAATAAAACCGGGAGGAGGTCCCATCGAGTGTAATTGGTGCTGTCATGGTGCTAGACAAGTCCTCACATTATACAAGGTGTTGGCCACAACGCCAACAGGCATAAAATGTAATACGGAGGAGTCCCCGACTGTTTGCAAGTTTTCCAAAATGCCTGACCCTCGGCTTTAGCAATAAAGTTGTCAGGGATGTACAGCTATAGCAAGGATTCGTCAACACAGCTTGTCAAGACAACCGGATTTCTAATCGTGATGCATGCCTCCAGACTGAATGTTGAAGAACTGAAGCCTTAAATCAAGGCAATGGTGTGTTTGGGGTTAAGGAATTGAGCGTATTGATCACCCCTGGAATAGCTCAAGTAAGTATAAGGTTGGAACTAATGGGAGTGAGGGGGATTGCATAAAATAAGGTAATAAGCTATGTCGAGGAATGTTATGTTGTGTAAAATGTCTTTAAGTTGTTCAGGTATTTTTAAACCTGTGTAGACTGTCTTAGAAAACTTATCTTTAAAAAAAATGTAATAGGAGTTGTTAGACAACTCAATTTTTCCTAGGGTACAAAAGGTAAGTAATAATGCTTCTTTATTTAATCAACACTGTGACAGAAGTGAGTATTTTGAATAGGTATGCAATTGAATAAGTTTAAGGATAGATAAAACATGAAAAAATACAGTGTTATCAATATATTAAAGGGTACATATTCCTGAAACATCCAGATGAATGGCAATGGTGTATTTACTGTTAAGAAATTGAGTTTATTGATCAGCAGTAGAACAGCAAAAGAGCGTAGGAACTAATGGAAGACTGGGCAAATTTATAAAATGGGGTAGTAAGCTGTGTCAAGGAAAATATTGTGTTGTTTAAAATGTATGAATGTTCTTCAGGTATTCTTAAAGCTGTGATCTTGGATAGCTTATATTTCCAAGAAAACAATAGAAAAAGTTAGACAACTCAATTTTTTCTCGGTAGGGAAGGTGAGTGATTCTATTTTATCAAAGAATTTTTTAATCAGCACTGCACGAGATTTTTTGTTTCAGCTTTTCTTTTGAAGTATTATGAATAAGTTTAATAGAATATACAAAATTTTAGAGAACCTAATATTATAAGCATTAAAGACTTTTCCCTAAAATATCCATTGCAAAATTTGAATGAAAACTTTGATGGCAGACGATAACACAGATTAGGAACTTGGCACTATATTAAGTTTAAGCGCACGTTTAACTTCCTCATCTGTCGAAGCTGTCATTATTTCAGTGAGATTCCTGATGTACTATTATAGCAAGAGTTCATCAACATAGCTCTTCAAAGCAACCGGATTTCTAATTGTGATGCATGCTTCCAGACGTAATTCTGTGGAACTTAAACCTTAAATCAAGGCAATGGTGTATTTGGACAAAAAATTAAGCATAATGATCACTTATGGAATAGCTCAATTGAGGATATGGTGAAAATAAAGGTAGGATTAGGGTATTGCATGAAAGGTGGTAAATGAGTTGTTACGAAGAATGTTCCCCCTTTACGTTCATATAAAGCTGTGTATAGCTAGCTGATTTAAGACAAATTTTTATTATATTTTCCATAAAACAACAATAGTAGTTACACGACTGAATTTTCCAAGGGCCGAAAAAGTAATAAAATTTAATTTATCGATCTCTTCCATCAACAATTTAACAGAAGGGAGTACTTTTTAGTAAATGCCTCAATGATCTCAATGGAACATTAAACATTTAGAAAAGCATCCTGTTATTAATATTAAAGTGTATATAAGCCTAAAATACCCAACACAAGATTGAAGAGAAAATTTTATGTCATTGCTTCATACTCGCAACTATAAAAATAACCATCCCCAAACACACATCCTATAATGGTTATTTCGGACGAAGGTGATATCGGTATCCCTTTTTATTGTGCATTGGAATTGAAAATTAGAAATGATAAGTTCAGCCTATAAAATTCATTACTTAAATCTTTATTATATGTATATCTTCAACGAGAACTAATTATCGTAAATTCTATAGTGATTTTCTATGTATATATATATATATATATACTAGGGGGCCTACCCCCTGCGAGCTACGCTCGCCAACCCCCGCTCAGACTTCAAGGCCTCTAAAAACATGACAGCGTGCTTTGTTTTAAAAACATTGGTAAATCTGTAATTGGGTTGCCATGCTTTTAACGTTTTAATGCGGCATTTTTTTTTATTATCATGGCCTCATACATAGCTGTTGCGACAACTGACGACTGTTTTTGGGAGTGATAAGTAAAATCAATTACAACTTGAAAACCAGCTTGTATAAAATGGTTAGGTTTAAATTGTGGCTACCTCTCGGACTTTTATAACAACGATCTGTATTATATTCTTCCTTTATGTTTAAGGATGAGAAAAATTCCATCTGCTTGTGAATAGCATTAAGAACCACGGTATTGAAAAGTACTATGTTATAGACATTTTCAGTAACAGGTTTTAATTTTCTCTCTATTTTAGTGCACCATCATGCATATTTTCATGTTATTTTAAATATGTAAATTATTTATTTTAATTAATATGTATATACGAATTTTGTAATAATTATTTATCATACAAAATTAGTTAAATATTTTGTGCATGCATGCCTGCATTTATTCGGCATCAATTGATGAGATATTTAAACAAATTTGCTTTCCGCGATAATTTTACGCCATGTTATGTCACTTGAATATTGTCCATAAGAAAATCGGGTACTTTTCCAGTATAGCATCCTTTGCTTTTAGGTTTGGCGTAATTCGAGCTTCAAAAAGGGATAGATTCGTTGCCAAAAGTTATGAAAACAATCCCAATGAACTTTTGGTGCTTTTCTATTATAGGGGTCTTGACGCTTTTTTTAAAAAGCTTGGCGCAATTCGGGCATCAGAAAGTGAGATTTGGTGCCAAATGACATAAACAGCCATGGAAACAAATTCGACGATTTTTTTGTTTATATGCGTATTTTAATTATACACATATTATTATTGTTTTTTTTTCTATACAAATTACTTCTGATTATATATAAAATAGGATAAATGACATTTTACGCTAAACAAATTGTATAAATATTGAAAAAATGCTTCTGTACACAAAATGACAAAGTGAATAGGTTGACAGAAAGTATGTTGCCAAATTTCCTTTTCCGCCAAGGCTATTTTCCCTGTTTCGTCAAGGCCCCATATACTGGAAAAGCACCGAACGTTTAAGCTTGTTTATACATGTATTTATATGTATATATACAATTTATTTATAATTGTCGTTCAATTTACCTCTTTTTGTACATAAAAATAGATAAATGGCTTCTTTATATTAAATAAATTGTATAAACATAAATGACGTATTTACATAAATGACGTCATTTGGACGAATTTATTCAAAATGTTTTCAGTTTATAAATTAAATTAAATGCTGACTGACGATTGAATCCTGACGATAGAAATGTGATTTTTTTTTCAAATTTTCCTGAAAAACATAATTTAATCACAATCTTGTCTTCATTATCGATTGAAATAAAAGATAAATTCAAATTCAATTTGAAAATGACGAATCAAAAGAAATGAAAAATCCCTATCGGGATCCTTTTCAATTTTTTTCCCTTTTTTGTCACAAAAAAAAACTGAGTAATTAGTTGACATCATTACAGAAATATCATTAAAATTAGAAAAAAAATTAATATCTCGAAAACTAATTCCAATTTCAAAATTCTATTACCAGTTTTGACATCCGCGGATTTTTATGGACAATTGGTATTAATTTCACCATCAAGCGTTTAATATTTTATTAAAAATAGCCCTGAAACATAATAAGTCGTTTAATCAGTCGTTTCATAAAATCGTTTCATAAAATCGTTTCACAAATTCGTTTCATTAGGATTTTATATATATAGGGTAGACATAATTTAATCACAATCTTGTCTTCATTATCGATTGAAATAAAAGATAAATTCAAATTCAATTTGAAAATGACGAATAAAAAGAAATGAAAAATCCCTATCGGGATCCTTTTCAATTTTTTTCCCTTTTTTGTCACAAAAAAAACTGAGTAATTAGTTGCCATTATTACAGAAATATCATTAAAATTAGAAAAAAAATTAATATCTCGAAAACTAATTCCAATTTCAAAATTCTATTACCAGTTTTGACATCCGCGGATTTTTATGGACAATTGGTATTAATTTCACCATCAAGCGTTTAATATTTTATTAAAAATAGCCCTGAAACATAATCAGTCGTTTCATAAAATCGTTTCATAAAATCGTTTCATAAAATCGTTTCACAAATTCGTTTCATTAGGATTTTATATATATAGGGTAGATATATAGGTATATATCATATTCCTTAGCAATGTTATGGCTAATATGATGATGAAACCTCTCATTTCTGGACTTGATAATTCTGTCTAAATTCCACAAATTCCATTTCATTTCATTCCATTTATTCAATTTTTAATTTAATTTCTTATTCTTTTAATATGTTTTTGTATCCATATTCAGTGTGTTGGGGAATCTTTCATTGACAACTAATTATTACATACTTAATCATTATTTCATTGTTTAAGTTGGTGTTATGGTAATGTTTCATTTATGGTTATATATATATATTTACTTATGAGCATTTCCTACAGCTAAAGCCTGGAGAATCATGGCGTATTTACTATTCTTTATAATTTAAAAATAGAAATTATAAACTGCATCATTAAATTCAAATGACACATAAAACCTCAACACACAAATGAGTATCCTATTTTTATTACTTATTATGAATTATGTTTTTTACCTACACTGTTAAAACTTTTTTCCTAGGTTGAACCAACCATTGGTGCTTCAGTAGCTGCAACCATAAGATGGTAAAAACTCGTTCCAATACTTGAAGCTATGGTTCAAACGGAGCTCCAAATATTTGCACGGGATTTCACCATCTTAATGGTTGCAGCTACTGCAGCACCAATGGTTGGTTCAACCTAGGAAAAAAATTAAAAAAGTGTATTAAGCATTTCTTCTATACGTAAAACTTATAGAACTATAAAACATTTACTATTCCTAAAAACTGCAAGTTAAAAATTATAATATGTGACCTAAATTAAGATTCGTATCATAATTATTTATTTATCTCTTTTTTATATTTATTCTTTTTGGTAAATCTAATATTTGAAGAAAAAGGAAGTGTTGTCTGGCACCAAGCATCATGCCACTACTTCAAACCCGCAATTATAAAAACAAGCAAGAATGACAAGCGAGAATCACCAAACAAGCTTCTCAATATTTACCTTCTCACTTCGACGATAACCCTTATTTCTATTTTTTATAATTGAAAATTAGAAAAAGTAAACTCTGCTTTATTTTTTTTTCCAAGTTCATTCTTGATCTTCTACTTTTATTTATCTACTTTTGTTGTATTTAATGCTTGAAGAACTATAAAGTATTTACCATTACTTGTAATTAAAAAAATCAGAATTTGTAAACATGCCGTAAAAAGGCTTCATTTTGCAAATCTAGGAGGCAGATCAGAAATAAATATCCCTAGACTTGAAATTTTATACCTCCGTTTTAGTTAACTGCTTTTCCTGTAATCTTACTTGAAGAACTTACGAATTGTTCTTTGGCACCGAGTATTATTGTCACTGCTTCACACCCGCAATCATAAAAATAAACAGCCTAGAATGAGAGCATTGCCAAATGCGCATCCTCATGTATATTTCTCACTTAGGCGATGTGATGGCTCACTTAGGCGACTTCACTCCTTTTCCCGTTCCTTGTAAGTGAAAATTGGAAACTACAATCTTATGCATTCAATTTGCTTCATCTCCCAAATACATGTGAAATGAGGCGTTCTTATGGTAAAGAAATACTCTTTCAATGACCAGACTACTTTAATGAAAACTCTTGATTAGATGTTACAGATTACTATGTCGAAAATAATACTGTTAACAAAATAAAAATATGAACATCTTCCCGTTAATTTTTTAAAACAGTCGTCTTAAAAGAAAAGAAAAAAAAACAGACGAGAGGGTAAACTTTTTCTTCTCGGACCCAACATTATAACTGACTTAACATTGATTTTTACCAATTACGCATGCAATTTCTTTGCAACAAAAGTGCTACATCAAAGTTCACGTGGTCACTGATTCTTAGCTGCAAGCCTAACTTCTCATGGGAAATTGACGAGTTCTCCTGTTGCCCTAGTATTTGTCGGAATTATTAACCTCATCACGGGATTATAAAAAAGTATTTCACTCCAAAAAGAAATAATCAAAGTAGCAGATGTTAAATCGCGAAAAAAACCTCCACTCATCATTCATCACATCCTAACAAGTAACTTATAATTGCGATTTATAGCTTTTCAACATCAACCAGCAAACGCGAAAATAACTTTTTCTACTTTATGACCGTCTGTGAAATATGCTGAAAACTAAACATTAATTACATTAAAACTTTAATATTATCGCTAAATGACTGCTTCATCTCTTGCACAGAAACCAAGTAATAGTGTAAAATCCAAATGACGTCACCTAAAGAGAAACCAAGTGACTTTACCTATGGAACATTAATTTTTAGTTCAGTTCCGCTCAAAAATGTAACGCGCGTACTCATGGGCTGAAAAAGCTCAAAGATAAGATATAAACTAAATGTATAAGTATAGTGTCTTGCATATTATAATTTAATACTTATGTAAAATTTAATCCGTATTATATATTCTTAAATCGAAACGCAAGCGTTCTTACTCCGTCTCGTTTAACAAAATAAATTTAGTATTACAGATAAGAAAATAATTGAAACCAAATAGTGATGTGCCAGTGCAAATACGATATTCAAAATATGGATAACCGCGTGGAGATCGCAGCGTCATAAAAGGTAAGAAGATTCTCTTATCTTTATTTAACTATACATGTATCGCTAGAACAGTTTTTCCCAATTTTAATCATGCTAAGATCTTCTCCGCGCTGGGACGAATTCCCCTATCAGTATTGATACTCTGGCATCCTGGTTACGGCATAACCTCGTGTGCATGACGTATCTGAAATAGAACTAAAAAAAAGGAAAACCAAAAGATATATCTTGGAACATAACAGAATTAATAAATACACTTATTTAAAAAAAAAAAAAGAAAGGTCGCTTGTTGGCAATGAAGAAAAAAATCGAAACAAAAGTTATATAAAAGGAGGGACATACATATCACACGTGTAAACAAATAAAGAGATCGATAATTAACTGGCATGTAGCACTGGAGACGCGCGTCTGGTTATCTGTTGAAATAAATTCGTGAAATAAACACTTGGAATTTCACTCGATAAAATATGCTGTTCTTGACCTAATTACGATGTCGAATCAAAGTCAGAAGATGCACTCGCTCATACAGAACTCGGGAAAAGTCGTTGATACGACGAAAATTGTCACAGGTTCGATAAAGTATATAAAGGGGAATATTTTAATTGCCCGTACCCCCATGTGAAAGGAGGTGTCTTCATGCAGTGCTGCCGCTGGCGACTATTTTTATATTCTATTCGCACTACTCTTTATAATAAAAATAAATTTTGCAGTATTTCTCTTGCACACGTTGTCAAAGTGTATGTGAAAAAAAATTTGTTTTAAAAAAGTGGAGCAAAATAGAATTAAAAAATAGTCGCCAGTGCAACCCTGTTCATGGCAGACCTGAGATAGAATGGGTGCCAGGGGGGACTCAGCACCCCCTAAAAATTTTTGAGCACCCCGTGGCAAAGTTGCCAAAGCCACCAAATGAAATTCTGTTTCAAAAATCCAAATAAAACTCTCCAAAAATTGAATTTAGTTTTGTGAGCTTTTTACAGTTTTGCATAAATACTAAATTGTAGTATTTGTTTAAAAAATAAGTGCTTCGCAATATGCATGCATCCTATCTGCACATACTCAGAATTAGCAACCTCTTGCTGATGTAAACATTGGCTTTTAAATTAGTTATATACTGATTTTTTTCATTTTGCAGCGTTTTCCATTATAAGCATAAAACAAAGTTATTCTAATGAGTTTGAAAGTAAATATATGCGTATGATAAACATTATGTTTTGTATTTGAGTCATCCTAGTTTAAATATATAAGATCCTTTAGTTATAAATGATACTAATGAAAAAATCTAAATAGCCAATTTAAATATAAGTGGTTTTAGCGTTTGACTAGATACAAAAATAATTTTAAAATGCAAAATACGTCCTTGATTTTTCTAATGTTTTTCATCATATAAAAATATAACTTTAGAATACTTAAGGGCAGGAAATATTCAGAAAAAAAATTAAAGGTTGCAACTATTTTGAAAAAGGTGAACGGTCAGCTTTTTATTTACTCATTGATATCATCACTTATTATTTCACTAGTATAATTATACACTGAAAAATTTCATTCTGGAGTCATGACGAAGAGAGTAAAAGAAATTCCCCGGAAAATCATCGACGGCTGAAAATGAATAAATAAATAAATACAATCGTAATTGGTAGTATAAATTTGGAGCCCCCTTAATTTTCCCGCCCGGGGCGAAGACCCCCTTCGCCCGCCCCTCTTCGCACTGCCCTGATTATTAATTAGTGTGGTCACTGATTCATAGTCACAAGAAAACTGAAGAGTCCGCATGTTGCGATGTTGTAGCACAGAGGTCGAGTAATGACATACATATGGCACGCAGGTCCTCAAAGAGAAATAAGCATAACACGTCAATTATTCCAACAAATTCAGCTTTAATATGTAATTTTTGGAACATAGTATAATGTTTTAAGAAGGAAATGTTTACCGTTCCTGGCAATTGAAAAATTGAAATTAGATACTTATGTCCTAAAAAATTCTTTATTTTTAAATTCAGGTTACACGCATGCCTTCAAAACCGAACTAAATACCTTAAATACTCTTTTTTTTTTTTTTTTTTTGTGTGTGTGTGTGTCTAATTTTCCAACATGTAATACATGAACACTTGTGAAAATAAGAAATCTAAGAGGAACAGGAAAAGTCTAATCACTAATACATCCCAATTTTCATTTCTCACTTCGGCGATAAGCTTTCTTCATTCCATATAATTGAAAATTAGAAATTATAAACCACAGCTTTTTTTTTTTTTTGGTCAAGTCCAACCCTATTCTTTTATATTTTGATCTTATTTACCAACTTTTATTGTATTTAATACTTGAAAAACCTAAGATATGATATTTCATATACATCTATAGCTCATCTATTTTTATCTTATATCTAATGCTTGGAGAACTGTGAAGTATTGTCTGGCATCAAACATTAGTCACTACAATTATGAAAATAAACAGTCTAAGTGAGCATCACCAAATCATGCATTTCAATATATTCTTCTCACTTAGGCGATAATCCGTTTACCATTCTTTGTAATTGAATATTACAAAAAAAATAAGCTATTGCCCTAAAAATGCTTCATTTTTCATATCCATATGACGAATATCTCCTATAAATGAAAGGAGTATTCCAAGTCCTGATTTTCTAAACTTTCCTTGAACTTATTCACTTTTTCTGTTTCAAATGCTTTACGAACTAACTATAAAATATTTGTCGTTCTTTGTATTTTAAAATTAGAAATTTTAAACGCATACCCTTGAAAATGCTTCATGTTGCAAATGCCATAATGACACAGATGTACTTTCTAAACAAAAATTTATTTTCTACGGCTCAACTTTTTATATCTAATTTTTATTTATTCACTTCTCTTGTATCTCATGCTTGAATAACTATGAAGAATTGTCTGGCACCGAATATTATGTCACTGCTTCACACCCGCAGTAAAGAAAATAAATATAGTCTAAGGGAGCATCGCCAAACTCTCATCTCAATGTTTACTTCTCACTTCGGCGATAAGACTTTTATCATTCTTTGTAATTACAAAGAATATCAGAAATACACTATATGGCCAATGGTGACCGGTCACTTGCGATTTTAGATGTTTTGTTCAATATCTAGAAAAATACATAAGGAATTATCCTGAAACTTCAGGCATGTAAATAGCATAGTCTGTGTGATATATTTCGGTGAAGATTTTTTCCCGAAACCCCATAGGGGGCCGTCAATAAATTGAAAGAAAAACGAATATATTTTGGATAACTCTGTAAAAAACTACTATCGCAAAAGCATTGAAACGGTAGCACATGCTTAGGAGGCTTTTTTTTTTTTAATAAACTATGTTCATTTTTATGAGGATAGCGCGTATATTCGTGGAGAAATTAAGGTTTTTATAAAAACAATCCCAAATTTCACCAAGTGTTTTGCTTATAATTTTCAGAGTTCTTAATATAAAAGAATGTTATTTTCAGGAACGATGACAAACGACATTATATACAATACCCTGCAATCAGAATTAAAAAATAATAAATATTGGATGAAAAATGAGCAGGTTCACTAAATATTGTTTCACTGCACATGCGCGAAAGCAATCAAAATATACTGTGCATAATATATTAGCTAAATGTATAGAGCAATTTTTGTGAAAGTCTCAAAAACATAGCTTGAAAATTCTGATATTAATTGTCGATAGAAAAAGCTCGAAATTCGCTGTTCCCAAAAGGAGGCAAAAAGATAAGGGGTTGTATCCAAATATACAATGAGAGACACTTCATTCTTATTATGTCAACTTTCATAAGCTAGTATATTTGGATACAACCCCTTATCTTTTTGCTTCCTTTTAGGAACAGCGAATTTCGAGCTTATTCTATCGACGATTACTATCAGAATTTTAAAGCTATGTTTTTGAGACTTTCACAAAAGTTGGTCTATACATTTAGCTAATATATTATATACAGTATATTTTGATTGAATTCGCGCATGTGCAGTGAAACAATATTTAGTGAACCTGCTCATTTTTCATCCAATATTTATTTTTTTTTAATTCTGATTGCAGGGTGTTGTATATAATGTCGTTTGTCATCGTTCCTGAAAATAACATTCTTTTATATTAAGAACTCTGAAAATTATAAGCAAAGCACTTGGTGAAATTTGGGATTGTTTTTATAAAAACCTTAGTTTCTCCACGAGTATACGTGCTATCCTCATAAAAATGAACATAGTTTATTAAAAGAAGCCTCCTAAGCATGTGCTACCGTTTCAACGCTTTTGCGATATTAGTTTTTACAGGGTTATCCTAAAGATATTCGTTTTTCTTCAATTTGTTGTCAACAAATTGAATCTTTGCGGAAATATATGACGTCTATCATGTTGTTTACACTCCTGAAGTTTCAAGGTAATTACTCATGTATCTTTCCAGATATTTAACAGAACGTCTAAAATCGCAAGTGACCGGTCATCATTGGCCATACAGTGTACTAAACTGTATGTTCTAAATATTCTTCATTTTTCATATCATTATAACAAGTATGTCATATAAAAGAACAGAGTATGCCAAAGCCTGTTTTTCTAATTTTTTCTTCTACTTATAGTATGCCTTAGTTTCTGTATCAAATGCTTGAAGAACTAATTATATTGTATTTACCGTTCCTTGTAATTGTAAATTAGAAACTTTTAAAGTATACACTAAAAATGTTTCATTTTGCAAATGCATAATGACACACATGCTTCACAGAAAAAAAATAAAACCGAATTTGGGTCGAAAGATTCTTAGGTATGTGCCCAAATTGGGTCATGCCTGTTTTGGTTACCACTGTGGTTGGGCCCTGTTAAATATCCATTTTCAAAAAAAAAAAAAAAAATACTACTGTGTATCTATTTTGGGCACTGTTAAATACCCATTTTCAAAAAAAAAAAAAAAATTACCATTGTGTATCCATTTTTGGCACTGTTAAATACCCATTTTCAAAAAAAAAATATATATATATTTTTAATTGGTAGTTAACGGTGCCCAAAATGGATACACACTGGTAACCAAAACAGACATACCCCAATTTGGGCACATACCTAAGAATATTTTGACCCAAATTGGGTTTTATTTTTTTCTGTGTTCAAACAAAAATGTATGTTCTATGGCCTAACTTTTTATATCTAATTTTTATTTATTCATTTTTCCTGTATCTCTTGCCGGAAGAACTATGAAGCGTTGTCTGGCACCGTGCATTTTGTCACTGTTTCACACCCGCAATTAAAAAAATAAACAGTCTGTAAGAGAGCATCACCAAACGCATATCCCACTGTTTACTTCTCACTTCGGCGATAACCCTTCTTTTCCGTTTCTCGTAACTGAAAATTAGAAAAACAATCCTTCATACGTCGTCGCCCTTCTATCGCTAATGGCCGTGCAAAATAAACAAATTAGAAAAATATCCGAGATATTCCGATACGGGCGATAGACGGAAAGAAGAGTTAGTAAGTCTGTCGTCACCCTTGGAGTAGTTTTTAGCCACTACAGCGTAGCGGAAGAGGCTCTTTTCCTGGAAGTAGTATATCTATCCTCAGAGCAATTACGATGTTACGACATTTATCAGCGCAAGTTTACACTTTTTGCTGGGCCTGTTAACGCGCGAGATGAGCGTAAACAGCGTACGGGTTGTCTGATGCCGATGTTAACTGTGATCATAACTGGTTTCTATAAGATTTACTTAAATATATTAAGGCAGTTTTCATATCAAAACTGACACATTTTTTAGGTAGATTTCGTAAGAAATACTACCTATTACATTCTTCCCTACGGTGGAATTCCTGAAAAAATTTTGCAGATCTACACTGATTATGACTCCTGGAACCCAACCTCCCCCCCCCTCCCCAGTTCAAAACTTTATTTTTCTATCTATGTCACTTTTTTTTATCGACACGATAACTTCGATAATTCTGCGCAAATCTCTTCCAAACTCATGTATAAAATCAAGCGGCATATACTCTTGGCCAAGTTCGTTAATGGGCAAAATCGAACCAAGGCGGGGGATGGGTGTCTTTTTTGTGAAAACAGAAAAAAAACCATAACTTCTTAATTTTTATACATATCAAATCCGTTTAAAGTTATTGTTACTTCTAGGAAAAGGGCCAAAAATTTATGTATGACAGGGGTTTCTGAAGAAAAAAATTTATAACTTCTTCAATTCCCAAGATATCAAATCCGCTTAAATTTATTATAAATCATCTTAATATTATCCACAAGTTTTATACTAACAAGTTTTTTATAGGACCAACTCTTACGGCAAAAAGAAAAAAAAAATTAAATTAAAAAAAAATCCTGCTGACTCCGGCTACAGGCAGAAGTATAAGTCCCAACTGCCGCATCATGGCAAATAGGTCTTTCTTCTGAAATTCCCAGTAAACAGGCACCCCACGGTCTGCGTTTTCGAAATCTACCCGTGCATGTAGGCCGAGCCGTCAGGGATATTTTTAATTCACTTTTGTTCGCAAACGTAGCAAATCGTTAGGTTTTGGAAAAAACTATGTAATCGAACAATTGTTTCCGTTTGTAAATACAGAAGACTATTTAGAAAATGCTGTCAACGTTGGTGTTTAGAACTGAATTTCCGGACGCAAAAGCTCAGAAAATGAAGAAAACTGCCGCCCTGAGACAAAAAAATCACTCATAATCCAAGATGTAATACATTTACCGAAAAATGAAAAACAGTTCGATTACAAATCGCTTCTAAAATAATGCCTGGAAGTATCATGCTTTTATGTTTTAAAATGAGTCAGGAAGTTTCGAATTGTTGAGCGGGGGGAAAATACCTTTTCCTGAATCGCCAGAGAGGTTACTTCACCCACGCGAAAACAACCGCTCGCTAATTTTAATCCTATAAACTATAAAGGAAATATTTTAAAATATCTCTTCGCATTTAATTTTTTTTTTTTTTACATTGGATAGCTGAGGTCTATAAGATTGGCTTATGGTGTATTACGACTAACATGGCTTCATCTTATAGCCGATTGGTAAAACTAACTTACGCCGCCAGACGCCCACGGGGGAATCCGGCGTCACGAAAACGACCATCGCGCCCATGTCTCTAAACGACATATATCGCACCAGAAGCTTTGTCTCGCCTCGGCGCTCCGATCGGCCTAGGGCCGCTCCCCAATGCGGATCCAAAAGCCATTTAACGCTCTATGCAGGCTCTCTTCTACTTTTTCGATGTTGGTTGCAGTTTTTTTTTTCTAATTGAAGTTTTTCTATAATAATTGTTTAAAAACAACACAAAATGTCACAAAAACACATATGCATCATTTATTAAAAACTTTTACTTTAGGTGTTTTTAAAATATACAAAACTGCATTTCACATTAAAAACCTAGCGCTTTCGAGCCGTCCTGGCTCATCATCAGGGTTAAAACATCACCACGCAGATACAGACAAAAAAAAAACACACAACTAGTCTGAAACACTGTAAAAACATCAATGTCTGCTGAAGACAAGGTCAAACCATTATAAACAGGGTGGGAAGCATAGGGAGGGATGTGCCAATCTTATTCATTCTTGAACTATCTGTAAAAGTTTATACCATACTTTAGGGATATTGTACGAAACTGAATCATTGCATGTTTTATTTTTCCTGGTTAAAATTTCTATTGATTCACTTATTATTGCTTCATAAAAAGAGGATGTGGGTTTAATAATTTTAGCGTTATCAAAATCTATTATAATCGACTGCTCTTGTTTTAATCTAGAAAGTGCCGTTTTACTTCTATTATACTTGACATCTGCAATATGTTCTTTTAACCGAATTTTAAATTTCCTTAAAGTCATACCAATGTAGTCTTTAACTTTATAAGATTTTATCCTATTTTCAACTATTTCCATAATAACTAGGATTCTATAAATTCCTGCTAAATCTTCAATCGGTATGGGATCAATGTTCTTATGTAGTAACGCATTCAATTTAACTGGAGGGGATGCTACCAAATTTATTTCATATTTCTTTAAATTATGTTTTAATTTTTCAAAAAGTTTCGGAATATATTGGAACTTGTAAAATTTGGTTGGTTTTCCTGTTAATTCTTTTTTGTTTTTTACCCTGATATTGATATTGGCAAATTAACTTATTAATTAACCTCTCTGAAAAACCATTTTCACTTGCTATAATTTTAACTCTGTCAAGCTCCTCATTGATATAACTATCACAGTACACACTGAAAATGCTCTACGGATGTAAAACCTATATGCAGCCAGTTTATAACTTAAAGGTGATGAAGCATCTCTGGAAATAGTATTATTTGACCTCATATTTTTCCTATAAACTGTCCGATCTATTGTTAAATTACTGTTTTTTATCAGCTCTACATCAAGCAAAGGTAAACGATTCTGTTTTTCCAACTCCAGGGTAAATTGTATTTTTGTATCAATTTTATTAAGTTTAACCACAAAGTCCTTCAATAAATCTATACCATGCTCCCATATAATAAAAATATCATCTGCATATCTGCACCAATATGCAGGTCTTTCACTAAAATCATTCATAACCGTATTTTCAATGGGTCTTAATTTAATCTCCGCGCTTAAACCCGAAATGGGGGAGCCCATTGGTGCACCATCCTTTTGCTTATAATAAATATTATCAAACTGAAAAACGTTATTGTTTTTAATTAGATTAAACCGGGAAATAAGTGTATTTTTTGTGCTCCCGCTAAAAGAATCATTACCATTAATAGCTTCTTCCACGAACAAACCTACATCATTCATATCTACAGATAGATATAACGATACTACATCCAAACTCGCAAAAATGCTGTTCTCAGTAATCTGAAAAAGTTTTACTTGCTTAATAAACTCCATTGTCGATGAAATGACGAACTCTGACTGAGGGAGGATAGTTTTTAATAAGACAACATATGCCTTTTCTAGATAATATGTAGGTCCTATACATTTAGTTACAATTGGTCGAAGAGGGTTTCCTTCTTTATGATCTTTTAAGCGTCCTATAATCCGTGGGGTAACTGCTGTTTTATTAATCCTAATCATGTGTACCATTTCATTTGGCCAACTTCCATTATTTACAATCTCTTGTGTTTTCCTTGCGATCAAATCAACTGGGACCTCATTCAGAACACTTACATTTAAATCACTTATACAAGTCCTCATTTTCTGTATGTAATCTTCCCTATCCATTATAGCTAATTTATTTGACTTATCTGCCTGCAATATGATTATATCATTATTTTCACGAAGTTTTTTAATAACTTCATTCCTGTCTTTAACCAATTTCATGCGTTTTAAATTACTTGACTTTCCATTATTCACGAACTTATTTACATTATAATACATATTATTCCATATTTCCTCCTTTAAATGACATGGTGCTGAATTAACAATACTTTCACAATTAGCAATAATTGATTTAATATTTACCTGATTTTCAAACATATATTTGGGTCCAAGTGATAATATACGGTGTTCATATTCATTAGGAATCCAATTTGAGAGATTAGTGTATGGAACTTCTTTTTTCAAAGCATTAACCTGTCTATGTGATAAAATTAAGTTGTTTAGTTTCTTCCTTATGGTGACTCCTCTTTTTTCTTTTTGTATATCACGATATACCTGTAATGTCCTGAAAAACATATCAAAATCCTCTCTCTTAAGATTAAACGTCAGCTCATGGTAAAGCCGATATAAGTCTCTTAAAATGAAATCGATTAACTTGAATTTTAGTCTAATAAACTTATCCAAACATGCTAACTCATATTTCAGCTTAAGCTTCGTAAAAACACTACCAATAAAATGATTTTTAGTAACGAGGAAATGGGGTATAATCTTCACGAGCAGGGAAAACCAAGCTATGCTCGGTCAAAATTAAATTTGAGTTCAAATATCATGA